>CM075062.1:131316844-131879344 GCA_037428765.1 Rubia yunnanensis
TATGTATCTATTTAAATATGTGGTCAAAGTTGGATATTGAATAGTGATATAAAGTGAAGTGTGTAGTTTGACCTGGGACGAGGGGAGTACAGAAAATTAAACCTTAGCATTTTGGCAATGTAATGTGGGGCCACATACCTCCCACTAACCTCTCTTTTTAATAGGGTAAATGACTTTTATGACCATCAAACTATTGACATTGTTCACCTTTGGCTCTCCATTCATTTTTTCTAACACTCTTGGGCCCTTGAACTAACAAGAGTGTTAAGTTGTGCCACTTCCATCTAGTCAAACCGTTTAGTTCATCATTTGTTGACATTTTGAGGGGTAAAAATATATTTTCATATTCACCCCAAGAATTCTTTGCAATTCAGAAGAATGTCCTCTCGAACCGTGCGTGCGGTGTAAACTTGGATCTCGTCGTCTACAACATCTGGATGACTTGAGAAGACATCTCAACTCGGATCTTACATAGTTCAAGAACACATTTTTCTGAATTGCAAAGAATTTTGGGGTTGAATAGGAAAAAATATTTTTGCCCATCAAAATGTCAACAAATGATGAACTAAACGGTTTGACTAGACGGAAGTGCTACAACTTAACACTTTTGTTAGTTCAAGGGCCAGGAGCATTAAAAAAAGATTAAAGTGCATATATATAACCCTAATTAATTCACATATAAGTGCACATATAACATTTTGATAATTGAAAGTGCAAATATAACCATAGATAGTAAGTGTAAGTGCAGATGTACTCATTTTGGCATATTTAGGCCAGGTTTCAGTAAAAAAACTATTTTACACCTCTGAAAAAACAATAATAATAATAATATTAAATGCCTATATTGCATATAATGTCTCTAAACTCTAATTTTCCTTACTTGTTTCTCCTTCTCTTTCTTTTCTCCTTTCCTTTGTTCTCTAGTCATTCTTCTCCGATGTTCTTCTCCTTTTCTTTGGGTTTATTCTCCGCCATTTTGGGGCATTACTCCTTAGATATTGGATTTCTTCTCCGAGCATTTTGGGTGGTGGTGGTGGGTTTTGGAGGTGGCCGTTGGGCTGAGTGATTGAGGCTTCGGCCGGTGGTGGTGCGCCGATTCGATTGGTTTAATGAGGGGTTTAACGGGAAGGGCAGTATGGTAGTGGTAGGTTTTGGGATGGCAATGGTGTGAGATATTTTGAGATCTAGGGTTTAGACATTTGAGATCGGAGCAGCGGCGGGGGAGGTGGCGTGGTGGAGCGGTGGAGGTGGTGGAGGTAGAGTGGCAGAACATCAGCGATGGCAGAGCAGTGGTGGTGGTGGTAGAATAAGGGCGGGGAAAATAGTATTTCAAAATTTTGTATTTTCCCTAAAGGGCATTTTGGTTATTTTCAGTGATTAGTGGCCAGTCAATTCCCAAATATACTCCGGGGGGTTATATCTGAACTTTCATTAAGTAATTAGGATTTTTTTTTGCAGTAAAAATTATTTGATAAGAGAATATTGGACAATAACCACATGGAATATTACACGTGTCCTCTCTCTATGGGCGATTCTCACACTCATTGTGTCTTCTCAAACAGACTGTTTTTGCGGGTGATTCTGCCATGGGAAAATCAGGCAGTAAGTGGCATAAATCACAAAGAGTGTTAACTAAGGAGAAGAAGGGAGGTGAACGTACAGAGGTTAGGCAAAAATTGATAGAAATAGTTGAAGAATTGAAGGAGATGGTCGATGACAGAATATTGCATGTAAGGTGTTTGATGAAATTCAAACTACCCCGAAAGAGGAGATAAAGAGTGTCAAGGCCTTGGAAATGGAAATGGTGCAGATGAATGGAACAACAAAATATCGTTTGAGTTGGGCGGATTTAGTGGAACAATAGCCAATGAAGGAGGATAGGGTGGAGTTAATCGCAGCTGGAACCGAACCTTAGAGTGAATTGTTTGAGGATCACACCAGGAATGAGGTAAGATACTATCCCCCAATAGATGTAAATGGTACAAAAATTGCCAGGATACCTAAGAATGAGGTAGAGAAAAGTGTTAAGTAATGGGAAACTATGGTTATATGTAGGTCTCTTGCCAGTTTCCCTCCATTTATGGTAATTGAAGGTTTCTTCAATAGAATTTGGAAATAAAAGATACAAAGAATATGGAAGGTGAAAAATGGGGTTTTCATGGTAAAGTTTAAAACAAAGAAGCAGGGGGATGAGGCGGTAGAAACTGGAATGTTACTTTTTTATCATAAACCTATGATAATCTCAGAATGGGCAAAAAAGATAGATGACTTGAGTCCTGAATGGTTCCCTGTATATTGTGACAAGTGCTCTTTGATGGGGCATCTGACTGACAATTGCATAAAACAGGAGTAAAAGTTGGAAACCATTAAACATGTGGTGATGAGTAAAGTATATGTACTAAGGAATGGGAATGAGAAAGTTGAGATTGGGGAAAAGGGAAGGGATATCAGAAACTAGCCGGAAGGGGAGAAGACAACTGCAATTGTGGAGGGATACAGTGTCAATCAGGCGGGGGATCAGATGCAAAGGAAGAAGATGCATGCAGGAAAGAGCAATGGTATATGGAGTAAGATGGGAAAACCACCTGATCCATGAATGAAATTTTAATGGCATGGAACATAAGAGGTGTAAATAGTAGGGGAAAGTAAAAAAAAAATGTAGAGACTTTGTAGTTAAGAGTAGATTTAGTTTATTGTGGTTATTGGAAACAAGGGTACAGAAAAACAAAGAAGAGGAAGTATTAAAAAAAATGGGATTGGGAAGAAGAGGATGTAACACCCCAAACCCACCACACAGTGTCGGGTCCGGTTTGGTCGTGCTACCGAAAATGATAACAATAACAAGCAGATAAATTATATGCGGAAGCAATTTAGACCATTCAAATCCTAAATTACTATTACAATAAAAGTATTAGTATAAGTGTTAAATTAAAGTTTCACCTAACTATTACAGATTCAAAATCCATGTTAAGGTTCATCCAGGATCTCTCTCAAAATAAGTAAAGACGTCAAAGTGCTTTTCTCTTACAGTTCTTCTTCACCTGAAAAAGGTTGTTTAACTAGGGTAAGATCCTTGCTTAGTGAGGTTTCATTGCCAGTATTTACCCAGTTGAGTTTTAGTAATAACAGAATATCAAATAACAAATAGCCACATATGTCTTAGCACATAGTAAAAGGATACAGGTGGTTAGTGCCAAGTTGCTGTCAAGTGCCTACTGCAACTTTGACTAACATACAAGACACAACCTTTCAGTAGTGCCCGAAGGCTATCAGTTCAGAACTCAGTCCCGACAACCATGTCCAATCAGATGTCCAGTTACGAGCTCGTATCAATACAATACAGTGAGTAATGCTAGCATACCAGAAACTCCGCGAGTAGCCGGTCTAATCAGACGGTCCGGTCAATAGCGTTCCCCACTGACTTCGACCGAACTCCAATTGCGTCGCGGGCCCTAAAATCAGAGATAAGTAATCAAGTAGCAAATAATTCACGTTTTGACACGGTAAGATAAAGTACAAGCCGGTCATTCACATAACATATCAGAGCAGTATATGATTCAAGTTTGACATGGCAAGATAAAGTGCAAGCCGGTCAATCACAGAAAAATATCGGAGTAGTTCATAACTCAGTTTCACGATAATTGAACACAGTAATATACACACTCAGTTTCACAGTCAGTATATATTATCAATTTAAGTTTAACAGGTATGTCCCTTTATAATGGAGCCTGAGTACAGGTTCGAGTATGTATTTCGAGTACAGGGGTTCGAGTAGTTAGATTTGAGTACGGGGGGTCGAGTAAAGAATTCGAGTGGAGAAGGTTTAAGTGGTATGGGTATCGGGTTGTACTGGTTTGAGTGGTAAGTGGTACCAGTTTGAGTGGTAAGTATTACCAGTTCGAGTGGTGAGGTTTGAGTGGTAAGTATTATCAGTTCGAGTGGTGAAGTTCAAGTGGTAAGTAGTTCGAGAGGTAAGGTACCAGTGGTACTGGTTCAAAGGGTAACGGTTTTGGTAGCACTAATTCGAGGGGTAAGGTTCGATTGGTGAAGTCTTTCAGTGGGTTCGAGGGTTGCAATCTTTCAGTAGGTTGAAGGGGTGAAGTCTTTCAGTAGGTTTGAGGGGTGAAATTTTTAGTAGGTTTAAGAGGTGAAGTTTTTCAGTAGTTTGAGGGGTGAAGTCTTTCAGTAGGTTCGAGGGGTGAAGTTTTCACTAGGTTCGAGGGGTGAAATTTTCAGTAGGTTTGAGAGATGAATCCTTTCAGTAGTTCGAGGGGTGAAATTTTCTGTAGGTTCGAGAGGTGAAGTCTTTCAGTAGTTCAAGGGGTGAAGTCTTTCAGTAGGTTCGAGGGGTGAAGTTTTTAGTAGGCTCGAGGGGTGAAATATTTTAGTAGGTTCGAGGGGTGAAGTCTTCAGTATGTTCGAGGGATAAAGGTTTAGCAGAGGTTCGAGAAGTAAAGGTTTAGCAGGGGTTCGAGAGGTACTGTTTAGCAGGGGTTCGAGAGGTAAAGGTTTAGCAGGGGTTTGAGATGTAATGGTTTAGCAGGGTTCGAGAGGTACTGTTTAGCAGGGGTTCGAGAGGTAAATGTTTAGCAGGGGTTCGAGATGTAAAGGTTTAGCAGAGGTTCGAGAGGTAAAGGTTTAGCAGTGGTTCGAGAGGTAATTTCAGTAGGGGTTCGAAGGTAGGGGTTCGAGAGGTAAACGTATAGCATGTCAAGAGATAGTTTTAGTAGGGATTCGAGGGTAGGGGTTTGAGAGGTAAAGGTATATCAGGGGTTTGAGAGGTAGTTTCAGTAGGGGTTCGAGGGCAGGGGTTCGAGAGTGACTGTTTAGAAGGGATTTGAGAGGTAAAGTTTAGCAAGGGTTCGAGAGGTATTGTTTAGCAGGGGTTCGAGATGTAATGGTTTAGCAGAGGTTCAAGAGGTACTGTTTAGCAGGGGCTCGAGGGGTAAAGGTTTAGCAGGGGCTCGAGGGGTAAAGGTTTAGCAGGGGTTCGAGAGGTAAAGGTTTAGCAGGGGTTCGAGAGGTAAAGGTTTAGCAGGGGTTCGAGAGGTAATTTCATTAGGGGTTCGAGGGCAGAGGTTCGAGAGGTAAAGGTATAGCAAGGGTTTGAGAGGTAGTTAGTAGGGTTTCGAGGGTAGGGGTTTGAGAGGTAAAGGTATAGCAAGGGTTCGAGAGGTACTGTTTAGTAGGGGTTCGAGAGGTACTGATTAGTAGGGGTTCGAGATGTAATGGTTTAGCAGAGGTTCGAGTGGTACTTTTAGCAGGGTTCGAGAGGTAAAGGTTTAGCAGGGGTTCGAGAGGCAATTTCATTAGGGGTTCGAGGGCAGGGGTTCGAGAGGTTACTGTTCAACAGGGGTTCGAGAGCAGCCTGTACACATACAAGATAATATATATATATATATATATATATATATATATATTTACTTCAATTTATGCGAAGGCAATGCAAACACTCACTTTGGTTATATTTGGGCTTGGGCAACTTCTGTCTCCTGCTTTACCACTGCTCACCACTATTCTTTGGCAAAAAAATTTCTTAAGGTTGTATGAGAAAGTAAGAACTGGGGATCTGGTATTGATACTAGATAAAAACATAGGTTCTGACACCTACCTATCTGAAATTTTATCATGTAACTCTACTCTCCACTTGCCAAAAAAATTACTTTGGATAACTTTCTCGCGTCCGCCGTCCATTCCTTCTTTCTAGTAATTCCATTTTCCAAAGTTACTTTGGTTAAAATTCTTTACGTCCGCCGTTTCTTTCTCCCAGTATTTTCACTTGCCAAAATTACTCTGGATTAAATTCTTACGTCCGCCGTCCATTCCTTCTTCCGCTTAATTTCCTTTACTTATTTATTTATTGTTATTAGCTGTCCATTCCTTCTTCCCCTTAATTTCCTTTACCCATTTACCTATTTATTGCTATTATATATATGTGTGTGTGTGTGTATATCTATACATAATATATATATATATCTTCTTCCTGGTAATTCATTTTGATTTATTAATTTACTTATTTTATATACACATATCTATTATCATTATCATATATATAAATTGTTCAATTTAGAAAGTATTTGAAAGTTTAAAAGAAGCAATTATTGATGGCACTATTCTTACTATGTGTTTTTACATCTTCTTTAATAACATTAACTTTTAGCATTTAACTACAATTAGTCAATATATGTACAGTGGTAATATACCGGTTATAAACGGCTATATTCCCAATGATAATATATCAGTTATAAACGGCTAGATATATATATGTATGTATGTATGTATGTATGTATATACAAAATTATCCAGCATTTCAAAAGCACATTTCCTCTTCTATCTCATATCCTTCTAACCATACCTTCTCTCGATTAGCATGTCGAGGCTAATGTCAGTCTTTGCTGCCGTAATTATCGTTGTACTACATGTTAGTATTCTCACTGGAGATCTTACTCCGGAAGAATTTTGTTACTCTTCGGTAATGATCGGATCCATTTATTACCTTTTATTTTTTACATTCCTCATAGATTTTTGTATTTCTAATTACATTTAATAAATAATTTTATTTCTTGATTATACAGTGACATCAATAAATTGTTAATTTTGTAGACAAGGTTCAACCATTACGGTTGGGGTTTTCACAATCTCCCATCCTTAATGAATTTCGTCCCCAAAATTCCCATTTCCCGTGAACAACTCTGGGTAAGTATTCCTCATGTCTTCTTCCAACTACCAAGTTGCTTCCTCGACCTTATGATTTCTCCACAATACCAAAACCATAGGAATATCCCTGGTTCATAATGTCTTGATTTTCCGATCCAATATTTTTACGGGATGTTCCTCCTACATTAATTTTTCATTCACTTGTAAGTCTTCATGGTTTAGCACGTGTTCGGGATCATGGTGGTATTTCTTCAGAAGTGACACATGGAAAACATCATGTAATTTCCCCCAACTGGCTAGGTAGGTTAAGTTGATACGCAACTGGCCCGACTCGTTGTGCGACTTCGAAAGGGCCAATGTACCTAGGGCTCAGTTTTCCTTTCTTGCCATTCCGGACGAGACCCTTGTGAGGGGTTACCTTCAAGAACACCTACTCCAAACTCCAAATCCCTCCTCCAATGATCCGCGTAACTCTTCTATCGACTTTGAGCCGTCTGTCAGCGTTGCTTTATCAGTTTGACCTTATCCATGGATTCCTCAACCCAAGGTATAATGGTAATTGGAAAAGTATTTTTCTCTCCCACTTCATCCCAAAAGAGAGGTGTTCGACACTTTCTACCATAGAGTACTTCATATGGAGCCATACCAATGGACGAATGGTAACTGTTGTTATAAGCGAATGCTACCAAAGGTAAATGAGCGTCCCAACTTCCCCTAAAATCCATAACACAGCTTCGGAGCATGTCCTCCAAAGTTTGAATTGTTCTTTTCGACTGCCCGTCTGTTTGTGGGTGGGCACTCGTACTAAAGTTTACTTTGGTTCCCAATGTGACTTGCAGTTGCCTCCAGAAATGGGGAGTGAATCTTGGGTCCCTATCGGATGCGATAGTTATCGACACCCCATGCAATCTTACGATTTCCTGGATGTATATGACAGTCAGTATTTCCAAGGAGTATTTAACATTGATCGGTAGGAAGTGAGCCGACTTGGTCAACCTATCTACAACCATCCATATTGCGTCAAAAATTATTTGGTGTTTGAGGTAGCCCTGTCACAAAGTCCATCGTGATGTGATCCCATTTCCACTCTACAAGCGGATTCGACGGCTGCTTCATAACTGTTCTGATAAGTCGAGGCTAGGGCATCCTTCAATTCCAGCCTTAACCCTTGGACAAACCTCCTGTTGCGTTCCTCATCGGTTGGGACCATCTTCTCAGCAAATTTAGAGAGTTGGGAAAACTTTGCCTAATACTCTGTTACACTCATTAAGCCTTGCTTCAAGTTTATGAATTATGCTTCCTTCCTTTTGATAACTAGAGGTGGAATGAACTTCTTCTTAAACTCATTTTCAAAATTTTCCCAGGTTCTGGGAGTTTCCTCCATGTCCCACTTCCTCTGTACTATGTTCCACCAATCTAGTGCGGCGTCTTCTAATTGGAATATGGCAAAACTCACCTTTCGTCCATATGCATATCCTAGGGCACAGAAAGTTTGAGTCATTGTTTCGATCCAATTTTCGGTGACTTCATCATCTAGGCCGCCATTAAACCCGGGTGGATGAAACTTCTGAAATTGTTCCAAGGTCGCGCCCTCTGTCTCTGGCCTATGACTTCGATCCCTGACAGGAGATCGTGCTTGATTGTCTCTCTCTATCATATGGCTTAAAATTTTGGTAACTTGACTCGCGAACAATTCCAGTCCAGCTGTTGGGGGATTCTGTCCCACAGGCAAGCTTGAGCTTTCTCCATGTTCTTTTTCCATTGACATATATGTTAAATAAATTACTTCCATGGATTATACTAATCCTTATTTAGTCACTTAACCAAAAGAATATAATTCAAAAAATATTTATATTATTATCATCTTAAAACAACCTCGGGCACACTTCACTACAGCATGATAGTTTTGACGTCCTTCAACGTCAGAAACTGGGATTTATTCTAGCTTCTCCGAAGAAACCAACTTACGAATAAAATGATAATCAATGTCAATGTGCTTAGCTCGCTTATGCGCCACTGGATTCTAAGCCAAGAAAATGGCACTGTTGTTGTCACAAAGCAGAATAGGCTCCCCAGAAAGAGGAACATGACTATCACAAAGCAAATGAGTCATCCAGATGATCGCAAAAGTAGTGTTGGCCAAAACACGATACTCCGACTCAGTGTTGGACCGACACACAATGGGTTGTTTATTTGCACTCTAAGAAACCAAGTTACCACCTAAGAAGACAACATAGCCACAAGTAGAATGACAAGTTTCCAAACACCTGGCCTAATATGCATCAGAATAACCAAGCACCTTTAGAGAAGTAGTTGCACGAAAATTGAGGCCAAAATGTAGGGTTCCCCGAACATAGCGGAGAATCCGAGTGACAATCGAAAAATGATCTTCGCGAGGGTCCTGAAGACACTAACTAACATAATTAAATGCAAAAGCTAAGTCTGAAAAAGTGATGGTTAGATGCTGGAGAGCACCAACCAAAGAGAGATACAACGTCAGATTCTTGAACTGTGAACTCGTACTGCTGTGAAGCTGAGAATTCGGCAGAAATAGTGCAGAGAATGACACTGTATCGAACATACAAGCCTGAGAAAGAATATCTCGAGCATACTTCGCCTGTCCCAGAAGAAGTCTGGTGGCAGTGGGTGTGACCTCCAAGCCAAGAAAGTAGTGTAAGGCACCCAAATCTTTGATGGTAAACTCCTGATGGGTGCAATCAATGAACTGCCGAATAAGAGTGGAATCATTCCCAATCAAAATGATATCATCAACAATACCAAAAGATACAACAACGACGAGCCACGAGACAATACAAATAATGAAGTATGAGAAGAACTGCAATGAAACCCAAGCTGCAAAAGATAAGCACTGAAACGATGAAACCATGCTCGAGGCGTCTACTTCAGACAATAAATGGCCTTCCGTAGACGATAATCATAGCCTACATGAGTAGGATCCTTATAACTAATAAGTTGAGCCATAAAAACTGGAGAATCAAGAACGCCGTTAAGAAAGACATTCTTAAAGTCCAACTGATGTAGAGACCAAACACGCATAATAGCAATAGCAAGAATTGTCTAAACTGTAGATGCTTTAATCACAGGGCTGAAATTATGGTTAAAGTCAAAATCGGGAATCTGAGAGAAACCTTGAGCTACCAAACATGCCTTATGGAGATCAACCAAACCATCAGGTCGGTACTTCAGTCGATAAACCCATTTAGACCCAACAATGTTGACGTCCGGATGGCGAGGAACAAGATCCCAAGTATGCTGACCATGAAAAATGGCCATCTTCTCATCCATAGCAGGAACCCAAAAAGGATCTTATTTTGCAAAACAATAATCAGTCGGTTCTTTCTGAGCAAGAAGACCCGCAAGAAGACCATGAGTGTGAATGTCCAAATAATCTTGGTGCTGAAAAACTTTTGTGGAAGAGCGCGTAACCATGCTAGAAGGTGCTGGATGTGGAGAAACCTGAGATGCGGTGAAGCCGTGACCGTCCGTGATCGTGGCCGAGGTAGAAAGGAGGAGGCTGTCTGTGGCCATGAAACTGCTCATGGTCATGACCGAGGCAGGAAGGAGGTGGTCATCCGTGGCCGAGGCACCTGAGCCCGTGGTTGCTAGGCGTGGGCGTGTCTGTGGTAAGCCGTGGCCAACTAAGGCGCCTAAGCCCATGGCTGCAGGGCGCGACCCATCATGGCTGCGCGCGGGCGAGAGACCACTGCGACTGGCCGCAAGCAAGAAGCTACCGCGGCCAGATGCGAGATGGGACGACGGATATGGGTCAGCTTGCGGGGCAGTTGGGCAAGACGGCTTATTATCAGGAAATTGAAATTGAGGTGAGGACTGAGCCGAGGCTGGTGACGACACCATCCCATGATCCAGATTAGTAAAGGCAGAGACATCCAAATTTTATGCGGGAGATCAATTTCTCGATGTCGGAGAAAGAGGAAAATAAGCCTCGTAAAATCGAGCATGATGAGTAACATAAACCTTTCCAGTGGATGAGTCGAGCCACTAAAACCCCTTATACTACGAGCTGTAACCAATAAATATACATGGAATACTATGGGGAGATAGCTTATGATCAGCAAAAGAACAAACAAAAGGAAAAAACCGGCAACCAAAAGGATGAAAGCTACCATAGATAGGATCCTGATGATAAAGAAGACCATAATGTCTCGATCCCTACAGAACTGGAGTAGGCAAACGGTTGATAATGTAGACAGCAGTGGTGAATGCATCATCCCAATAAGAATTCAGAAGATGTGAGTGAAAAAGCATCGTGAGGCCCATTTCAACAACATGGCGATGCTTGCGTTCAGTGTGCCCATTCTGTTCCGGAGTGGTTGGACAAGAAACTTGATGATGAACACCTTTTGCTGCAAAATGTGATATAAGTCTGGTGTTCAAAAATTTAGTGACGCCATCACTTTGAAAAACTTTAATTTGTGTTGAAAATTGATTCTCAACAAGTGCTTCAAACTGCAAATAAGTGTCAACAAAATCTGATTTACGGCGAAGAGGGTACAACCAAGTGAATCTCGAAAAATCATCCACAAACAATACATACTACGAAAAATCATTTGTAGATGAAACCAGGGAAGACCCCCACAAATCACAATGTATTAAATCAAGAACATTGTCAGCACATTTAGGGTTCTCAACAAACACCAATCGTTGACCTTTCACCATAACACATGGGGCGCATGTATGTGGTTTACGCAACAAAGAAGAAATTGAAAGTAAACCAGACTTAGGTAAACTAGTAATCACTGCACTAGGAACATGACCTAGGCGTGCATGCCACAACTCATATAAAGCTCGACTATTATTCTGTTGTAAAACTTAAATAAATGTTGCATCTCCCTGGTCCAAAACATACAATCCATCCTCACTGTGCCCCCGACCCATGACAACCCTGGTTTCTCTGTTCTGAATGACAAAATTCTGGTCATCAAATGTAATTAGAACACCCATATCTCCGTTTAACTGACTAATAAACAATAAATTTTTAGTAATATCAGGTACAACCAAAACACCAGACAATTTTAAGTTCTCTGAAACTTTATAATCACCAATATGAGATATCATAAATGGAGCACCATTACAAACAAGAACACGAGATTTAATAGTATAAGGAGTGAAAATGTCTAGGCCTAAGGTAGAAGTCGCCATATGACTAGTAGCACCGAAATCAAGGTACCAATCTGACAGACGATGAGAAGTATCAGACTGCTTAGAAGATTGATAATTTTTTGCCAATTAAGTGCTTGGCGAATGACCAATCTGTGCCTGCATCTGATAATACATCGCAACATAGTGACCGAGCCGTCCGCACCTGGAACAGTGAGGACGACCACGACCAGGGATCGGACCAGCCGCCTAAGAAACTAGAAAATGACTGCCGGTCGCCGTCACGCCTGCCACCAAAGCGACCGCCGCAGCCACCGCAAGAAGGCCACGTGCGGCCACCTCGAGTTGGCGTGCAATCCCACACACGGCCGGCTTGAGGTGCATCGCTGGTCTGGAACACAACCTGTCATGCGCCTGGTCCTGAGTGTCCCTGTAAATTCGTTAAAAATGCCTCATGGTTTTTGGCAAGGGCAAGAGCATCCGCATAAAGCGGGGTTGGAACAACATTAATCAAAGGAGTAGAAAAATCTTTATACTCAAGACCAAGAGCAGTCAAGAACCATACAATTTGATCAACATTTGAAACCGAATTACCCATGGCAAACAGTTGTTCAAACATTAAATTTGAGTGAAGTTCATGAAAAGTACCAGACTTACGAATACCATAAGAATGGTGGAGGCACTGCTATTCTGATAGATGAGAGTAAGATTATCCCAGATATCTTTGGAAATGGCACAATCTGGGAGTTCCGTGAGAACTTCAGCTGTGAGAGAGGAAAACAGGAGACTGCATAGATGTTGATATTCATCAACCTATTGATCATATTCTTCTCGTGCTTTCAAATAAGCCTCATGGAGATCAATCTTGCTTCCGCCCAAAGGAGTTGAGACTGTGGTAGCAAAAGACAGGGTCTGCGGTATTGGTGGTGGTTGGAGAGTGGGACGAGATCTAGTGCCATCAATAAAACCGTACAGATCTTGAGGACGAAGGACATAACTTGTTTGACGCTTCCAGGGAAGATAATTTGATGGAGTGAGTTTGATCTGGAGCAGAGTGTTGTAGGAGAGTTTTTCTTGAGCCAGAACTGGAGAGGAAAAGCAACGAAGCTGGAGAGGTGTTGCGCGCGTCCGGAGAGGAGCCGCGTGGAGCGGAAAGGAGCCGCGTGCGTCCAGGGAGAACCACGTGGAGCCGCGCATCGGAGTGAAGCGGAGCGCGTGACGGAGCCGCTGGCAACTGACGGCGACGGGAATTTTAAGTTTTTAGGTTTTGGATCAGAAGAGTCTCTGATTCCATTAGAGAATTATTTGCTGTAAGGAATTGTATTATTGATGACTGAATACATAGAGAGTACAATAGAGATGTAATAAGGAAAGAACTCTAATCATAATAAATCATAATCTAATCAGTAATATGATTTATCCTAACAATTTTCCTGTTTCTGTAGAAATATAACGGTAATGGCTCCATAAATTTCATTTTATTCAAGAAAAAAAGTGGTTAAACAATACTTATTGTGGATATAATACCTTACGTAATATTTTGAATTTGTATCGATTTAACAACAGTATTCACCCTAGGTAAAACATTTCTCTAGGCATATTTAATCCTTATAAGTTATTATTAACTAGTAAGCATTTGTATTCCTTTTTTCAGAAGAAGAAGACAAGAAGCGCAATCTTTGCCTAGATTAACATGATAACGAGTCCCAAAAACGTCTCAAGACAAAATGACATATTAAATCTACTAAGACAGTGTCGAACACTACACACTAAACATCAGCAGCTCCAGAAGACACAGGGCAACTTTAGTCAAATGTGTTCTGTGTACTGGTTCCCGTAGAAGCAACATCTACTCTACTTTTGCTGCTTTCGAATCGATGACTCTCTTCGCATAATATGGTAACAGAAAGCTGCAGAATGGATCTCGGAGTTGTAGAACTTCAATTGCTTCTTGGCAGTTGTACTCTCATCTGCATCAATAGGGTTGATTGGACTCCTAAAATCTGCTTCCGGTCCTTCAATAGAGCAACGTGAGAATATGAAACAAAAAATAGAGCAGATTTCTTCCAAGTATAGTGATGTATAAAGATGAGTAAACCATTACCAAATTCCAATCTAACTCGTTCAAAATCATTAGGCTCTAGAATTTGGCGTAGAGCTGCTATTTTTTTTATTTTATTTTAAACCATCCGAAGATGGGGTGAAGGCGTAGAGCTGCTAACCCAAGCATCAACAACATAAGCAGGCGATGCTCAATCTGAATGTACAAATAAACTCAACAAGAAAAGTTCTATATCAGTGTAAAAGAGAATTAATCTGTCCAGACAAAGCTCAATATTTTTTTAAAAAAAATTCTTTATTCTTTGAATTGATGTGAGTATTTTACAAGTTACATCACCTGACAGAATGATTTTCCGTAATGAATTGTATTATTGATATATGAATATATAGAGAGTACAATAGAGGTGGAATAAGGAAAGAGGTCTAATCATAATAAATCATATTCTAATCAGGAGTCTGATTTATTCTAACACCCCCCTCAAGCGAAGCGTCGGATGCTCGCCGACGTATAGCTTGGACCTGAAGAACTCAAACAGCGGACGAGAGAGCCCCTTGGTAAAAATGTCTGCAATCTGAAAAGAAGTCGGAACATGAGCAACGTGCAGCTTTCCGGATGTCACTAACTCACGAACAAAATGGTAGTCGATGTCGATGTGCTTTGCCTGCTTGTGCGCCACCGGATTCTGAGCCAAGAAGATAGCACTACTATTGTCGCATAACAACAGTGGAGAACCAGAAAGCGGAACCCGAAGATCACGAAGCAAATGAGTGAGCCATACCACTTCTGAGGCAGTGTTGGCGAGAGCATGGTATTCAGACTCAATGCTAGAGCGAGAAACAGTGGGCTGTTTCTTGGTACTCCAAGAAATCAGATTCCCACCAAGAAAAATCACATAACCATAAGTGGACCGACGAGTCTCCAGACAACGAGCCCAATCAGCATCAGAGTACTCTAACACATCAGGAGTACTAGCAGAACAAAACCTGAGACCAAAATGAAGACTGCCACGAACATGCCACAAAATATGAGTCACAGCAGCAAAATGTCATCTATGGGATCCTGAAGATACTGACTCACCATGTTGATCGAGAATGCCAAATCTACGCGAGAAATGGTGAGATACTGAAGAGCACCAACAAGAGAACGATAAAGTGTAGTATCCCGGAATGGAGGACTGGTAGAGCTGTGAAGCTGAGAACCAACGACAAATGGAGTAGAAATCGGTGTTGTGTCAGACATACCAGCCCGATTCAAGATATCATGGACATACTTTGCTTGGCCAAGCAGTAACCCTGAAGAGGTAGGCGAAACTTCAAGACCAAGAAAGTAATGAAGAGCACCACGATCCTTGATCGCAGTCTCTCTGTGTGTCCGATCAATGAACTGGCGAAGAAGAGTCGAGCAATTGCCTGTAAGAATGATATCGTCCATATAGACAAGTAAGTATAGTAACGACGACCCTCTCGAAAGGAAAAATAAAGAAGTATCAGCTGAGCTGCACTGAAAACCAAGCTGTGTCAGATAACTACTGAAACGCTGGAACCAAGCCCGGGGAGCCTGCTGAAGACCATAAATGGTCTTTCGCAAGTGACAAACATAGTCTGGATGGACAAAATCTTGATAACCAACGGGCTGCTTCATGTAGACTGGAACATCAAGAACACCATTAAGGAAAGCGTTCTTGACATCCAACTGATGAATTGGCCAGGAACGCATGGTGGCTATGGCAAGAGCCATCCTAACAATGGAGACTTTGACCACAGGACTGAAAGTGTGGTCAAAATTAAAACCCGGAATTTGCGAGAAGCCTTGCGCCACAAGTTTAGCTTTGTGACGCTCAATAGTGCAATCTGGTATATACTTGAGTCTATAGACCCATTTGGAGCCAACAATGTTGACATTCGAAGGCCGAGGCACCAAATTCCAAGTGTGCTGACCACGAAGAGCGGCCATCTCATCATCCATGGATGAAACCCAGGCTGGATCCTGAAGGGTAGAGCGATAATCAGTGGGCTCTGTCTGAGAGAGGAGTGCAGAAGTGAGACCATGAGCAATAATATTCGAATAATCCCAACGCTGAATGGCACCAGTAGAAGACCAAGTGGCCATCCGATAGGTACGAAGCTGGGGCGGCGATGCTGGAGGAGTCGAACCAGCTGACGATGCCAAAGAAGATCGAGATGCGCTGAACGAAGAGTGGCCGTAGGAAGTCTCCGGAGAAATAATGACCGACACTGGCTGAGACGTGGTGGCCGATGGCTGAGACGGTAGCTGAGGAGTGATGGCCGGTAGCTGAGGTGTGGTGGCTGGTAGCTGAGGTGTGGTGACCGGTAGCTGAGGTGTGGTGGCCGTTGGCCGAGGAGCTGGGTCTGGGTCGGCCATCCAGATAGAAGATAGTGGTGAAGGAAGGGTGCCTGGAACAAACATAGGTGTGGTGGCCCCAATCGATGAAGTAACAGCTCCATCAAAAAATTATGAAATCTCTAGATCTGAAATAGAGCAACTGTCCGCGGAAGATGAGACATAAGGGAATAAGGTTTCATCAAAGCGAACGTGGCGAGAAACATAGACACGCCTAGAAGTGAGGTCGAGACACTGGAAGCCCTTGTGACGAGGGCTGTAGCCAATAAAAACACACGGAATGGATCGCGGTGCAAACTTATCAGTAGCAGTGGCACGCAGACATGGAAAAACACGACAACCAAATGGGTGAAAGAGGGTATAGTCAGGCACATGACCAAAAACAACCTCAAAAGGTGATTTTCCACCAAGAACTGAACTTGGCAGACAGTTAATGATGTAAACCGCAGAGGAGAAAACTTCCATCCAATAACAGTGTGGCATGAAAGAGTGAAAAACATGGCAAGACTGGTTTCTGTGATGTGACGATGCTTCCGCTCAGCTCGGCCATTCCGAGCAGGAGTACAGGGTGATGACATCCAATGATGAATGCCACATGATATGAAGTGAGCCTGAAGTCGATGATTAGTAAACTCTGTGCCACCATCGGTCTGAAATTTTTTAACCCTAGCTGAAAACTAGGTCTCAACGAATTTATGAAACTGGATAAATGTGTCATAGAAGTCCGACTTATACCGCATCGGGAGAAACCATGTGAATCGCAAAAAGTCATCGATGAAAATGGAATAATAAGAAAAACCACCACCGAGAAGACATGGGCTGGTCTCCAAAAATCACAATGCACCTTATCCAACAACCCAGTAGCGCGCCTGTCACTAGTGGAAAAAGGTAAACAACTACTCTTGGCCATCTGACAAGGAGAGCAACTAACAGATGCCGGCATAGCGGAAGTTAAAGTAATATGGCCACGTCGACTTAACAACTGAACAGTATCATGAGACACATAACCGAGGCGAGAGTGTCACTGCTCAAAAGAAGCCTGGAGCTTTCCAGAGCGTAATTCGCCTAAAAAATTGGAATCAGCAGTCTCAAGAAAATAAAGACCTGAATTATTACTGCCTTTACCAATTATCTTCCATGTATGCTTGTGCTCAATGGAGAATGCGTTGGCATCAAATATAACACGGACAGGTAAATCACGAGTAAGCTTACTAATGGACAATAAACTTCTAGTAATCTTAGGGACCACAAGGACATCATTAACAGAGAAACCAGATAAATTACATAGGCCAATGTGAGAAATAGATAATGATTCACCATTTCCAACAAGAATAGAATCAAAACCACGATAACATTGTACCTTATCAAGATGACTGGTGCGAGTAGTGATATGAGATGTAGCACCTGAATCAACGATCCACTGATTTGACGAGAATGACGGTTGGGACCATTCAAACTGGCCTAAAACAACACCTTGTCAGTAATCCAATTAGTGGAGCAATCTTCCCGAGATATAGGGCCCAAATAAACCATAGCAAAAGACCGAATTGCACAGAAATTGACTGGGTGCTGATGAAAATTTGAGCAACTCGTGAGAAAATGCCTCAACTCGCAAGAATTTGAGCAAGTTACGAGAAACAGGTTCAACTCGCGAAACAGAGTCAGCTCGCGATAAATTGAAGTATGCGAGAAACAGCTTTGCCTCGCGAGTCAACTCAACCGTGGATTTCACACTCTGGAGGATCTTCTTCGGCCGAGCTGGCGCGTGACTTTCACGCACTGGAAGATGGCGCGTGGATCTCGGCGCGAAAGCTGGAAGACGGGCAGCGGATGTTTCTGATGAAGAACGCCGGCGCCGCTAGAAGAGAACGCCAATGAAGATGGAAACTTCGCCGATGGAAGAAGACGTTGCTGGGCAAGAACTCGCCGGAAAATCAAGAATTAAGAGGACGCCGGAGGACCGGAGCTTCGCCCGTTGATGATGAAGTCTGGGATGACGAAGAAGTCCGCTGAGGTCGCTGATGATGAAGAACGTCGAATAGAATGCCGATGGAGGCTCGCCGGAGACGTGAGCGAACTGAGGACAATGAATTCGCCGGAGACATCACCGGAATATGGCTGGAAATTTGTGGTGATTTTTGGTCGGAAAAGAGAGAAAGGGAGGCAACCAAAAAATAATAATTAGGGTTTAGGATTTTGGATAAGAATTTGCTCTGATACCATGACAGAATGATTTGCCATAATGAATTGTATTATTGATATCTGAATATATAGAGAGTACAATAGAGGTGGAATAAGGAAAAATGTCTAATCATAATAAATCATAATCTAATCAAGAGTCTGATTTATTCTAACATCACCTTCTTTTCCACGATGAAATTCTCAAATGAACCATGCGTGACCATATGACTTAATCACCAAATATCAGGCTTTAGATAAGGCCTGTGAAACATTCAAACATTTCCATTCCTCCGGACAAGCATAAACTCAAAACAGTTGCATTTTTTACCCCAAACAGTTATCTATAATCTATGCAACATCAGAAAATGTGATCCTTTTAACAGTACAAAAAGACCTTTCGGCCATCTTATTTCAATTAATAGCTACATTTTAGTTGTTTGCGGGATCTAACATTTTATAAGCACCAAAAGAGATTTAAGTTAAATCGTTTCATAGTTCACTAACAGTCTACTTTAGGTGATTAATAGACACCCATGTTCGACAAATTGCAGTATTAGTTTATCTGCTTCAATGCCCTTTCACTCTAACACCAATCATTTACTCACTTCCTCACATAATTTGAGACTAGGAACAAGATTGAGCTTAAACATTTGGTAAGCAACTTTGCACGATGAGAGTGACTCTCTCATGATGCAATTGCAAGTTTATGACAAATCAGGAAAGCCAAAATGACATTCTAGGTGGATATGGGGGAAGCCAAAATGACATTCGAAAACTCATGAGACATAAGGGTGATTAGTGGTAGGCAATGATCATCCTTCACTAGGTTCCCTTATATTTTAAATTCCACAGTAAGAATGATCACTTGTTTTGATCATTTTGGCAGGAAGGCTATAATACAAAAACACAGCAACAGAGACTCACGATGAATGCATCTGTAACCGATGTTGCAAATCAACAGAAGACGTGAAATGAATAACAAAACTAACGATGAGGGTTTGGAGGATAAGAAATAACCTAAATTTGGTAGGAACTGAAGAACTGAGAGCTCTGTTGAAACTCGTGCTCGGGGAATCAAATGACTTGCTCTCACTATATCATCAAAGTAATCATTACCGCCATAAGCCCCCATGTAAAGTCAGAGAGATTTGCATTGAATATTTAGTTGGCAGTGTTTGTGAACATATTTGGAAATGAAAAACTTTCTAAGTGGAACACTCGACAGGAGGATATGAGAGTATGGGAATCAACCAGGAGCTTATGTTCAACCACTACCACCACCAGCATACCCAAACCTCGGGCCACACTGTATGAACCCAGAATGCGAAGGAACCCAACCTCTCTATATGCCACAGTTGGGTGGTCACGATAGGGGGTTGAACTTGCCAGTGGGTCAGTACAAACCCCCCTCGGACGCAAGTGAATCGTTAAGAAAGGAATTGGATATGTTGATTGGCCCATTGGGCCAGGCAGCGGGGTCTCCTTTTAGCTCGGTGATCACAGGGGTTCGATGGACGATAGAAGTGAAACCCCCAGAAGGACTTCCCACATAAAGTGGTGAAACTGACCCTCGAGAGTTCATTCAGACATTCCTGGGCTTGATGAGTTCGAGGGATTTTGATGAGAAATTGACATGAAAACTGGTAGGCAGCTACTTGCGGGGAAAGCACAAGAGTGGTTTAATAAGTTGCCAAGGGGCTCGCTCCAATCGTATCGGGACTTCAGCGGAGTGTTGTTGAGCCAGTACTCGTAGAAGAAGAAGTTTACCAAAACTTTGTTAGAACTCTACCAGATTAAGCAAAATCCAGGGGAAAACACAGAAACCTTCTACCACCGATATGTGGATGAGAGTTTGGGGGTGATAGAAACGACGGAGAATGAGGTAATCCAAGGGTACCTGTTGGGGATGCAGGACTTGGAACTATACAAGAAGTTGAGTACCAATACTTCTAAAACATTGCAAAAACTCCAGGAGGTTGTGGAGCAATATTCGAGGGTAGAGGAGGTAACTAGAAGAAATAAAGATAGCCTTGCCGAGAAAGCAGGAAGAAATGTGGACCATAGAGGTAAGAGGCCGGTCGAACCCATAAGAACACCATTCGAGAGGTATAATCCACTGCCCCTAACGCTCATAGGAATAACTCCTGCACAAATTTTAAGCATACATAGAGGTTTTTTTGGACACCTTCACCCTTGCAGAGTTCGCAAAACTCAGTTGCAGCCCGGAGAGCAACGAATCATTACTGTGATCATCACAGGGATTACGGTCATGACACGAACGATTGCATGCAGTTAAGGATGAAGATTAATAGGTGTGAGCGAGAAGGACAATTTCCAGGACATAAGAACCAGGCTGCCCCACCGAGGCCCCCAGATGATACAATGCCATCCTTACAGAAGAAACAATCAAAACAATGGAGGTAAAGGAGATAGAAGGCCTCATGAACAAGTGGTTCGAAACAGGGGGTGAGAAGGAAGGCATGGTAGACCCCAGAAACAACAAGGGGAAATCAGGGAACCAAAATGGAGAAAACCCACCCATCGAAGGGTAATTAACGTCATCAATGTCACGGTAGGAGAGAGATCCTTGCATGTTGTTTTAAGGGCTAAGGCTCGAAGGGTCCATGCGGAAGAGCCCAGTTATAAGAGGTTTCGGTCGGATGAGACCGTCACTTCTTTGGAAGCGGATGTTGTGCTAAACCAAACACCCCATGCAGACCCTATGGTAATTTAAGCCATTATTTGGAACATCATTGATAAGAAGGGTGTTCGTTGATGATGGAAATGGGGTAGAAGTGATGTTTGAAGAGTGTTTTGACCAGTTAGACATAGGACGTGAGAACTTGAAAAAATCTGCTTCCCCTTTATCGGGATTCACGAGAAACCCAATATTTTCCATGGGAGAAATAACATTGCATGTTCGAGTGGTAGATGGCGACAAGGGAGTGACTATCAAGTGTAGTTTCGTTGTCGTGGATGAACCTTCCCCTTATAATGTGATCTTAGGAAGGCCATGGAGGTGCCAGGCTTGGGCGGCCTGGTCACCTTACCACCTGATGATGAAGTTCCCAACTGAAATGAGAGTGGCATCCATTCGGGGGGATCAGACTATGGCACAGAGATGTAACCTAACGGTAGTGTGAGAGGCAAGGAAATGGAGGGATGTAGCAGCAGTACGCACAGAAGTGGGACTAGCTGATACAATACAAATGCCTAGTTGGGATAAAGGATCAGTGACTGTTGGGAAACTGATTCATGAAGATGTGAAAAGAGGATTGCAAGACTTGTTAGAAAGGTATGTAGATGTGTTCTCATGGGATATATTTGACCTGACGGGGGTCCATTCGAGTCTGGCATTGCATATGCTAAATATTAACCCTTCGATTAAGCCAGTAAAGCAGAAAAGAAGAGTGCTCACTCCCAAACAGGTTGAGGCAATTAGAGAGGAGGTGGAAAATTATTGAAGGCGGATGTCATCGAGGAGGTATTCTATCCAGATTGGATTGCCAACCCAGTTATGGTTCCAAAGCATGATGGAGCATGGAGGACGTGTGAAGATTTTACGGACCTAAATAAATGCTGCCCCAAAGACAGCTACCCGTTGCCACCAATGGATAAGTTGGTGGAAGCTATCACCGGATATCAAATTTTGGCATTCTTTGACGCACATAAGGTGTGAAAACCCCGACCGTAGTGAGGTCAGTATATATGTAATAACTAGATTTTACCAAATATTTCAATCTCTTATCTAATTTCCTGACTATTTCCAATTTTAAAATAAAATTTTAAAAAATAAAAAATAATATATATAACAATAATAAATAAATAAAAAGAAATTACCGGGAAGAGGATATATATATATATATATATATATGTATGTATATAATAATAATAGCAATAAATATATAAATAAGTGAATGATTAAATAAATAAAAGAAATTACCGGGAAGAAGAAGGTAGACGGCGGAATTGAAAAGTATCCAAAAGTGAATTTCGGCAAGTGGATGAAGGTTAAATGGATAAAATTCTAGGTTAAGGTGTCAGAAACCTATATATTCATCCAGTATATATATATATCGGTTACTACCTTCTCAAAAACAATTACAGCCTTAATATTCTTACCAACGAACAGCGGGTGGGTGGTGGAAAAGTAGAAAACGAAGGGTGCCTAAGCCAAGTCTAACTAAGGTGAGTGTTGCATCGTCTTAGCATGAACTGAGTTAAACTGGGTTTGTGTTTACGTAGATGTATATATACATATATATATATTATGCCTGCTGAAACCATCACCTCTCTGCTGAAACCATCACCTCTCAAACCTCTACTGAAAACTTCACCTCTCGAACCCCTACTGAAACTTCACCTCTTGAACCCCTACTGAAACTTCACCTCTCGAACCCCTACTTAAACCATCACCTCTCGAACCCCTGTTGAAACCATCACCTCTCGAACCCCTACTGAAAACATCACCTATTGAACTCCTGCTGAAACCATCACCTCTCGAACCCCTAGTGACACTTCACCTCTCGAACCCCTACTGAAACCATCACCTCTCAAACCCCTGCTGAAATCATCTCCTCTCGAACCCCTGCTGAAAACTTCACCTCTTGAACCCCTACTGAAACTTCACCTCTCGAACCCCTACTGAAACATCACTTCTCGAACCCCTATTGAAAACTCCACCTCTCAAACTGTACATCCCGAACCGTACCTCCTGAACTGTATCCTTCGAACTTGTACCCCTCGAACTGTACCTCCCAAACCGTACCTCCTGAACTGTATCCCTCGAACCTTACCTCTCAAACTATACCAACCAAACTTTACCTCTTGAACTATATCCCTCAAATCGTACCTCTCAAACTGTACCACCCAAACTGTACCTCCTGAACTGTATCTCTCGAACTGTACCTCACGAACATATGTCTCGAACTAATACCACTGATACCTTTACCTATCGAGCAGTATATCTCAAACCTACCCCTCAAAATTGTACCCCCAATATCTTCACCTCTATAACTCTTTCCATTGGAACCTCACAACTAGAACCTTTACCTCTCGAACTAGTACCACTGAAATCTTCACCGCTCAAACGAGTACACTGAAACCTTTACCTCTCGAATCCTCCTCCCGAATTGTACCTCTCAAACTGAAATATACCTCCTAAATTGTACCTCTTGATCTGTACCTCCCAAACTGTACCTCTTGAAGTGTACCCCTTGAATCTTAGTCCTCAAACTAGTACCACTTGAACCTTACTTCTAGAACCTCACCAATTGAACTCGTACTTCTCGAACTGCAAAAACTGAACCTCACAACTCGAACCTCTCTACCCTTTTACTCGAACCATGAGTACTCGAACCCCATTAGAGATGAATATGCCCGTTAAACTTAATCTGATAGCATATACTGACTGTTAAATTGAGTGTGTATTTTACTTTGCTCAATTATCTTGAAACTGAGTTATGAACTACTCTGATATTTTCCTGTGAATGACCAGCTTATACTTTATATTGCCTCGTTACTGCTAGCATTCGTTGTAGCACGCTCAGACTCGACCCAATACTTGCGTTGGGTTTGGGGGTGTTACAGATGTGGTATTAGAGCATTCTCAAACCAAGTAAAGGCAAACTTATACTTACCTTAAATAAAAGATTTTAGGGGGAACTAAATAAATCGTGAATAAAGTGGGGCTAGTTGGGTCCAACATGTCAAACTAACAAGTTTGTTATTTTGATAGATAGATAATAACGTAAAAATGGTGAGTAATAATTTCTAAGGAACCATTGAGGTGAAGAGATACTCTGGAGCCTTCCCGAAGATGTTCATGCCATGGACAAAAATTATGGATAATTCACAGTGGGTGGAGACTCATGCCTACCCAAATTTGGTCTTGCACGCTTTGGTCATAGAGCGGGAAGAATTAATGGGCAGGGTCCTTAACCTCGAGATCCATGAACAGTTAATGAAAGATGCAATGTGGGAGCAGTGTCTGCGTGCAAACGCAGAAGAGGCAAGGGCAAATTCGGCGGTCACCGAAAACAATGGACTGAAGAACCAAAGAATTAGGGAGCATGGGAAATGAGATGTAGAGCGACAAGAAGTCATTTGAGAAGTGGGCCTAGCTATGTTAAATTCTCAAGTACTGCAGGGAGGCCTGACCGCTTACCGTAGACAACCAACTGAACCACGTTGGAGGCACATTAGAGAGACTTGAGGTACCATGGATCAAGCTCTCGCTGCGCTGCATGACGATCTGGTGAACTGGGCATACCCCAGAGTCGAAGGAGAAGAAGGAAGTGGCTCCACTGAAGATTCGAGGGTCGATTAGGATTAGAACTAGAATGAATCCCAATTTTGGTGTTGAAGAACGTTGCTAACAGACTATGAAGCTAGCATGAATTTTCTGTGATGAAGTAGTGTAAATTAGCTATTGTAAATGTTTTTTGGTGAAGATAATATAAATATCTTGTGAATTATATTCTTTTGGTTGAGTAACTAAGTAAGTATTAGGGCTAACTTATTGAGTGTAAGACAATGGAAAGGGAACACGGGGAAAGTTCAAACTTGTCAACGGGATAGAATTCCCCAACCACTGGGATGGAATTGTTCGTGAGTCAAGTTACCAAAATATTAAGTTGCATAATAGAAAGAGACAATCAAGCTTGATCTCCTGCCAGGGACCGAAGTCATATACTAGAGGCAGAAGATGCAGCCTTGGAACAATTTCAAAAGTTTCATCCCCCCAAGTTCAACGGCTGCCCAGATGACGAGTCGTCGAAAATTGGATCGAAATAATGACTTGGAATTTCTGGGCACTGGGATATATGGATGGACGAAAAGTACGTTTTGCCATATTCCAATTGGAAGGGGCCGCGCAAGATTGGTGGAACATAGTGCAAAGGAAGTGGGACATGGAAGAAACTCCCAGAACCTGGGAATATTTCGAAAATGAGTTGAAGAAGAAGTACATTCCGCCTCTAATTAACGAAAGGAAAAAAGCAAAGTTCATAAACTTGAAACAAGGCCTAATAAGTGTAACAGAGTATGAGGCAAAGTTTTCCCGACTCTCTAAATTTGCAGAGAAGATTGTCTCAACTGATGAGGAATGCAAGAGAAGATTTATCCAAGGGTTAAGGGTGGAGTTAAAGGATGCCCTAGCCCCGACATATCTGAACAGTTATGCAGCAGCCATCGAATCCGCTTGCAGAGTGGAGGAAACCAAAAATGCCTTACAAGCCATGCACCAATCGAGAAAAACAAATGTGAAATCCCAGTCGGTTTACACTCCAGGCCCACGTGGAGTAAACTTTGAGAAAAACAAAGTCCCTAGGAGAGATATATCCCGACCCTCGGCAATGTCAAAAAGCTCAAGCATCGTCTCAAGATGAACAAATCAAGTCGTTGCACGCACTGTGGAAAAAAGGAAACCACGATGAGAAGTATTGATGGAGGAAGGCAAACAAGTGTCTAAGGTGTGGGAGTTCTGAACATAGAATATTAGAGTGCTTGCTAGCTCCGCCAAGTCACTTGTCTCAAACCATTGGATCCCAGGCATCAGACGCCAAACCTGTTCAGAAAGGAGGAGCAAGTGGAGGCAGTCAACCAAAGGTGCAGGTTTGTGTTTACGCGATGGAGTGAAGCCCCGGTTTCAACTGGAGTCATTGAAAGTACCCTCTCTATTTTGGGTAAACTGGCTAAAGTTTTGTTAGATCCTAGTGCTTCTTATTCTTTTGCTAGTTATTCCGTTCTTGAAAATGTGGAAGATAAGATAGAAAACTTACCTCATACGTTGGAAGTTAGCACCACAAATGATGCTAAAATCCTAACTGGACAGATATGTAGAAACAGTGGGGTGAATGTGGGGAGTGGAGAATTACCCATAGACCTAATTGCCCTACCCTTAAAAGGTTATGAGGTAATACTTGGAATAGATTGACTTCCTAAAAATCATGCCCAGTTAAATTGTCATACGAAGGAAGTTAAGCTGTGTCGACTTGGGAACCTCCGATTGAAGTGAATGTGAGAAGAAAAAAATTCTCCTCATTACTAGTAGTTGTCATCAAGGCTCGACGAATGATTTGTAAAGGAGCAACAAGACTATTAGCTTATATCTTGAACAAGCCAGTAGACAGTTAAAGGGAGAATATATAACTGTTGTCTGAGACTTTCCTGAGGTGTCTCCGAAGGAACTTGTGAGTTTACCTCCTGAAAGAGAGACTGAATTTACAATTGATCTAGTACCAGGAGCCACACATGTTTCTAGAACCCCTTATCGAATAGCGCCGCTAAAACTACAAGAGCTGAAACTACAACTGGAAGATTTATTAACTCGAGGGTTCATTCAACCAAGTACTTTGCCCTGGGGAGATCCAGTATTGTTTGTTAATAAGAAAGATGGCTCTCTTCGGATGTGTATCGATTATCGAGGCTTAAACAATGTGACAATTAAGAATAAATACCCTCTTCCCATAATTTAAGAATTGTTCGATCAACTCTAAGGAGCAGTTGTATTTTCCAAACTGTATTTACGACAAGGGTACTACCAGTTGCGAGTGAAGAGGGAGGACATACCCAAGACAGCTTTCAATACTCGATATGGTCATTACGAATTCCTGGTGATGCCATTTGGAGTAACCAATACACCAGCTGCTTTTATGGACCTCATGCATCGAGTGTTTCGACCATACCTAGACGAGTTTGTTGTCATCTTTATCGTGGACATCCTGGTCTATTACAAGTCTCCGCAGGAGCATGAAGGGCATCTAAGAAAGGTATTACAACTGCTTAAGGAGCACAAGTTGTACGCCAACTTTAGCAACTGTGAATTCTGGCTAAACCAAGTGAACTTTTTGGGGCATATGATTAGTAAGGAAGGAATATCCATGGACCCCTCTAAAGTCGAGACAATTCTAAACTGGAGGGTGCCGAACAATAGTACGAAAGTTCGAAACTTTTCTTGGACTGGCAGGGTACTATAGGCATTTCGGTAAAGACTTCTCTAAACTTGTATCCCCTTTATTCTGCCTAACTCAAAAAGGAGTTAAGTACGAATGGAATGAGAAGACTGAATCCAGTTTTCAAGAATTGAAGAAGCGTCTAACCTCTGCCCCAATTCTTGCACTACTTGACGAAAATGATAGATTCATATTATATACTGATGCTTCAGGAGAGGGTCTAGGATGCGTATTGATGCAAAAGGGCCACGTGATTGCTTATGCATCTCAGAAATTGAAACCTTATAAAAGAATTATCCCACCCATGACCCGGAACTAGCTGCAATGGTATTTGCTTTAAAGAAATGGCGACATTACTTATATGGAATCACATTTGAAGTAATGTCAGATCATAAGAACCTGAAGTACCTATTTTCCCAAAAGAACTTGAATATGCGACAACGTTGGTGGATGAATTTTTTGGGGGATTATGACTGTGTGATCAATTATCATCCTGGCAAGGCAAATGTGATGGCAGATGCACTAAGCCGGAAGGTGAATTTGGAGCATATCTGGATAAAGGAGACGAAGATGTTATCGCAGGCAGAGAATTGGGAATACGAGACTAAACCTGACCAACTTGTATTCTTCAATCTAAGGGTACAAGCTGTTTTACCCACAGAGATAAAGAAGGCTCAAGAGTCAGATGAATCATTGGTAAAGAAGAGAAAGCTTATTGCTGAAGCGAAGTTGCCGGACTTTGAAGTAGACAGTGAAGGAGTGCTGACCTGTAGAGGTAGGCATTGGCTTCCCTAAAATTCAACGATCACCCAAAGAGTGTTGGAGGGACCAAAATGTATCGACACCTGTAACGGCGGTACTGTTGGAATAATATGAGGAGGGACATAGCAGAATACGTGGTGTGTTGTTTAGTGTGCTAGCAAGTCAAGGCCGAGCATAAGAAACCATCAGGGTTATTACAACTATTGGAGATTCCCAAATGGAAATGAGATCACATCACGATGTACTTTGTGATAGGACTACCCCAAACACCGAAGAATTTTGACGCAATATGGGTAGTGGTTGATAGGTTGACCAAGTCTGCTCATTTTATACCGATCAATGTTAAATACTCCTTAGAAAGACTGACTGTCCTATACATCCGGGAAATCGTAAGATTGCATGGGGTATCGATAACCATTGTGTCCGATAGGGACCTGAGATTCACTTCCCATTGCAGGAGGCAACTGCAGGCATCATTGGGAACCAAATTGAACTTTAGTGCAAGTGCCCATCCACAAACAGACGGGCAGTCAGAGTGAACAATTCAAACCCTGGAGGACATGCTCCGAAGCTGTGTTATGAATTTCGGGGGAAGTTGGGACGCTCTTTTTCCTTTAGTAGAATTCGTTTATAACAATAGTTATCATTCGTCCATTGGTATGGCCCCATATGAAATACTCTATGGTAGGAAATGTCGGACTCCCCTCTTTTGGGAAGAGGTGGGAAAGAAAAATATTTTTCTAGTTGCCAGTATATCTTGGATTGAGGAATCCATGGATAAGGTCAGACTGATAAAGCAGTGCTTACAGACGGCTCAAAGTCGACTGAAGAGTTATGCGGATCATCGAATGAGGGATTTAGAGTTTGGAGTGGGTGACCATGTGTCTTTTAAGGTAACCCCTCACAAGGGTCTCGCCCGACATGGTAAGAAAGGAAAACTGAGTCCTAGGTACATTGGCCCTTTCGAGATTGTACAACGAGTCGGGCTAGTTGCGCATCAACTTAACCTACCTAGCCAGTTGGGGAAATTACACAATGTGTTCCATGTGTCACTCCCGAAGAAGTACCACCTTGACCCGAACATGTGTTAAACCATAAAGACTTGGAAGTGAATGAAAAGCTGATGTATGAGGAAAATCCCGTAAAGATATTGGATCGAAAAACCAAGACCTTGCGAACTAGGGAGATTCCTATGGTCCTGGTGTTGTGGAGAAATCAAAAGGTCGAGGAAGCAACTTGAGAGTTGGAAGCTGATATGAGGAATAATTACCTAGAGTTGTTCACGAGAAATGAGAATTTCGGGGACAAAATTCATTAGGGGGGGGGGGGAGATTGTGAAACCCCGACCGTAGTGAGGTCAATATATATGTAATAGCTAGATTTTACCAAATATTTCAATCTCTTATCTAATTTCCTGACTATTTCCAGTTTAAAGATAAAATTTGAAAAAATAAAATAAAATAAAAATAATAATAAAAATAATAAATAAATAAATAAATAAATAAATAAAAAGGAATTACCGGGAAAAGGATATATATATATATATATGTATATATATAAAATAATAATAGCAATAAATACATAAATAAGTGAATGAATAAATAAATAAAAGAAATTATCGGGAAGAAGAAGGCAGACAGCGGACGTGAAAATTACCCAAAAGTGAATTTCGGCAAGTGGATGTAGGTTAAATGGATAAAATTCTAGGTTTAGGTGTCAGAAACCTATATACTCATCTAGTATAAACAGTGGCGGAACCAGGAGTATATGTTAGGGGGGAGAAAAATAGGCAAAAAATTTTTTTGCGGCAAATCTTGAAAATCACTCCTTCTGATATCTGTTGTCCGATGTGGCTCATGAGATCAGCCATGGACATTGATTGACGAAGCCCACCAATTTTGCATTGTTCCACATTTTTCAGTGTTTGGGCAACAGGCTGATTCCCGTAGCTATTCCCTTCAACAACATTAGCATCGATGCCTATAAAAAAGCACAACATAGTCAATGACATATTATTAGCCTCACCAGGAAAGTAAATTTGCTTTGAAGTCTAGGCTTACAAAAATATATCAATGCAGCCCTAGGCTAAAAGATACAGAGAGAGAACAACCCTATTCACTCGAATTTAAAACCATCAAAGCAAACAATACAATTCACATATCATAAAGCTGCAAGAATCAAGCACAAACATCCCTATGTGAACATCAGATGAAAATCACTCCACGGTGGCAGGCGGCAGACGGCGGCGGCAGGCTGATGGCGGAAGGTTGAGGAGGCGGCAGATATGCTTTTTTTGGTTTGGCCACAAGCTTGAATTTTGTTCTGGCCACAAGAAGCTTGAATTTTGATTTGGTCGATTATATGTTTATTTGGGTTATAAACATTATTTGGGCCAATTGGGTTTCAACCCAATTGGCCTGAATTTTTTTTACCTTCACCTTAACAAAACGACGTCGTTTCATTTAAGTCAAAATGACGTCGTTTTGTTTAGTTGGAAAACAAAAAAAAATTTAAAAAAATTGGTCTTCTTCTCCACGCAGCAACTGCGAAGGCAACGGTAAAGCTTAAGGAAATCCGATCCGGCCGCCGGTGGCTCAAGGAAGGGTGGAATCCGGTGGCTTCCGGTGGCTCTAGGCCTAAATTCCGGGCCGCCGGATCCTAGGGGTGGCGCTAGCACCCCATCGCCCCTCTAGTTCCACCGCTGAGTATAAATATCGGTTACTACCTTCTCAAAAAATTTATATCCTTAAGATATTCATACAAAAGAACAGCAGGTGACCGTTGGACAAGTAGAAAACAGAGGGTGCCCAAACCAAGTATAACTAAGGTGAGTGTTGCATCGCCTTATCACAAACTGAGTTAAACTGGGTTTATGTTTACATATATGTATATATATTATGTGTGCTGAAACCATCACCTCTTGAATCCTTGCTGAAATCATCACCTCTCGAACCCCTGCTAAAAACTTCACCTCTTGAACCCCTACTGAAACTTCACCTCTTGAATCCCTACAGAAACCATCACCTCTCAAACCCCCGCTAAAACCATCACCTCTCAAACCCCTACTGAAACTTCACCTCTTGAACCCCTACTGAAACCATCACCTCTCGAACCCCTGTTGAAACCATCACCTCTCAAACCCCTGCTGAAACCGTCATCTCTCAAACCCCTGCTAGAAACTTCACCTCTCAAACCCCTACTGGAACTTCACCTCTTAAACCCCTACTAAAACTTCACCTCTCAAACCCCTACTGAAAACTTCACCTCTCAAACCCCTACTGAAACTTCACCTCTTGAACCCTTACTAAAACATCACCTCTCGAACCCCTACTGAAACATCACCTCTCAAACCCATACTAAAAAATTCACCTCTCGAACTGTACCTCCCGAACCGTACCTCCTGAACTGTATCCCTCGAACCGTACCTCTCAAACTGTACCACCAAAACTGTACCTCCTGAACTATATCCCTCGAACTGTACCTCTCAAACTATACCACCCAAACTGTACCTCCTGAACTGTATCTCTCGAACTGTACCTCATGAACCTATGTCTAGAACTAATACCACTGATACCTTAACCTCTCGAACAGTACCCCTCGAACTAGTATCCCCAATATCTTCACCTCTAAAACCCTTTCCACTGGAACCTCACTACTAGAACTTTTACCTCTTGAACCAGTACCACTGAAACCTTCACCGCTCGAACTAATACACTGAAACCTTTACCTCTCAAATCCTCCTCCCGAACTGTACCTCCCAAACCGTACCTCTCGAACTGTACCCCTCAAACCTTAGTCCTCGAACTAGTACAACTGGAACTTTACTTCTAGAACCTCACCAATTGAACCCGTACCTCTCGAACTTCACCAACTGAACCTCACCACTTGAACCTCTCCACCCTTTTACTTAAACCGTGAGTACTTGAACCCCATTAGAGAGGGATATACCTATTAAACTCAAACTGATAGTATATACTGACTGTTAAATTAAGTGTGTATTTTACTGTTCTGAATTATCGTGAAACTAAGTTATGAATTGCTCTGATATTTTCCTGTGAATGACCAACTTGTACTTTATCTTGCCGTGTCAAACTTGAATTATATACTGCTCTGATAGGTTATGTGGATAACTGGCTTGTACTTTATCTTGCCATGTCAAACTTGAAATATCTGCTACCTGATTACCTGTCTCTGATTTCAGGGCCCCCGATGCGATTGTAGTTCGATCGAAGTCATCGAGGAATGGTACATATCAGACCGTCTGATTAGACTGGCTACTCGTGGAGTTTCTGGTATGCTAGCATAACCAACTGTACCAATACGAGATCGTAACTGAACATCTGATTGGGCGTGGTTGGTGAAACTAAATTCTGGATAGATAGCCTTCGGGAACTACTGAAAAGGTTATGCCTTGTATGTTAGTCAGAGTTTCCATATAGGCACTTGGCAACAACTCGGCATTAACCACCCGTATTCTTTTTACTGTGGGTTAGGACTTTTGTGGCTATTTGTTATTTGTCATCACTAAACTCAACTGGGTAAATACTGGCGATGTAACCTCACTAAGCAATGAGCTTACCCTAGTTACACAACCATTTTCAGATGAAGAGGATCTGTAAGAGAAAAGTATTCTGACTTCTTTACTTATTTTGAGAAAGATCCTGGGTGGGCTGTTAGAATCTTAACGTGAACTTTGAAACTGTAACAGTTAGGTGAAACTTTCGTTTAATATTTGTACTAATCCTTTCATTGTAATAGTAAGTTAGGGTTTGAATTATCCAAATTGCTTCCACATAAAATTTATCTGCTCGTTACTGCTAGCATTTGATGTAGCACGATCAGACCCGACCTAATACTTGTGTTAGCTTTGGGGGTGTTACATAAGGGGTATCACCAAATTTTCATGGCAAAGGAAGATAGGGAAAATACTTCATTCATTATAGATGTGGGCACGTACTGCTATAAGAATACGCTCTTTGGGTTGAAGAATGTTGGGTCTACTTATCAAAGGCTGGTTGATAGACTGTTCAAGGAACCGATAGGGAAAAACATGGAGATATATGTGGATGACATGGTGTTCAAAAGCAAGAGTTATCAAGATTTTTCAAAAGACCTGGAAGAAACATTCGGTAAGCTTCAGGAAGCTAATTTGAAGTTGAACATGTCTAAGTTTTTCATTGGTGTAGCAATTAGTGCAGCTTTGGTTAAAGAAAAAGAAAAGGTTCAACACCCAATCTACTTTGTTGGTCGTGCCTTGCAGGAACCAGAGATGAGGTATACTGTTCTCGAAAGGTTGATTCTGGCTCTCGTGTATGCAGCTCGAAGGTTGAGACCCTACTTCCAGGGATATAAAAGAGTGGTGCTCACAAACCACCCAATTCGACAGATCCTTCTAAATCCAGAGATTTTTGGAAGAATGATGAAATGGGTAGTGTAGTTGGGAGAGTATGATATCCAGTATTATCCTCGAGTTGCGATTAAGGAGCAGGCACTAGCAGATTTTATCGTGGAAACTACAGAACCCCTTGAAGTGTGTTTCGAGTCCATCCAGAATGAAGACATAGGGCAAAGAAAGATATGGAAGTTGTATGTGGATGGTTCATCACATTCAAGAAGAAGTGGAATGAGGGTCCTACTTACTAGCCCGGAGGGTAGAGATTATCCCTATGCGTTGAACTTTGCATTTAAGGCAACTAACAATGAAGCTGAATATGAGGCATTGATCCCTGGATTGTGCCTCGCGAAGGAGCTCCAAGTGGAGGAGTTGGAGGTTTTTAGTTCCTCCACTTGCACCTATAAAACATATTCCACGGGAAGAAATGAGAAACATCTATAGTTTGTGGCCATTCGACAAATGGGGAATCGATTTGGTGGGCCATTTTTCGGAAGTGCCAGACAAATTCAGATATCTAATAGTGGCTGTTGATTATTTCACCAAGTGGGTAGAGGCTGAGCCATTGATAAATATACGGGGAAAACGGTCATCTTCTTTTGCTGGAAGAACATTGTCTACCGCTTTAGAATCCCAAGGACAATTATTACGGACAATGGAACACAGTTTTCCCAGGATCCCTTCAAGAAATGGTATGAGAAGTATAAGATCAAGCAGAAGGTGACATCTGTTTACCACCCCCAAGCCAACAGGCAAGTGAAATTGACCAACAGAACAATAGTAAACAGAATACGAGCACACCTCGAGAGGGTAGAAGGTAACTGGATATGGGAATTGCCAAATGTGTTGTGGGCATATCGAACAGCTGATTCTTCCGTTACAGGAGAAACGTCTTATAATCTAGTATATGGTTCAGAAGCAGTAATTCCTACGAAAATATGAGTTCCTAGCCCAAGGATAATGGATACTGCAGACGAGAAGATAAATCAGCAAAATAGATGTCTGGATCTGAATATGATGGAGGAAAAGAGAGAGCTAGCTTCTCTACACGAGGCTAAGGTCAAGGAATAGGTCAAAATATATCACGACAAGAGGGTAAAGAAGGCATTATTAAATCAGGGAGACTTGGTAATGAGGAAAAATAAGAAAAGCATAAAGGAGCCCGAGGGGAAGTTAGCTGCGAATTAGGAAGGACCTTATAAAGTGATCGAATTGCATCTGGGGGGGAAGTTATGTTCTCAAACAGATGAACGAGTTTCGAGTACCAAGAAGGTGGAACATTAGCAACTTGAGAAAATACCACCAACTATGATGATTGGGTGGTTTGCTCTAAAGAGGCACTCTAGTTGGTATTCAAGCGGGTTGCTTTAAAGTGGCGCTCTAGATGATGTTTCCAGCTACGACTGATAATCGAGTGGTTTGCTCTAAAGCAGCACTCTAGTTTGTATTAGAGTGGGTGGCTTTAAAGCGGCGTTCTAGATATGTTCGAGTGGTTTTCTCTAAACTAGCACTCTAGTTTATATTCGAGCGGGTGGCTTTAAAGCGGCACTCTAAACATGTTTGATTGGTTGGCTCTAAAGTATTACTCTGGTTGATGTTCGAGTGGCTGTCTCTAAAGCAGCACTCTAGATGATGTTCAAGTGGTTGGCTCTAAAGTGGCACTCAAAAGCAAAATTGTAATCTTGAAATGATAAGCTAGTAGGCGACATTGGCAGGATGTAGGTGGAAACACCAAACATGGGTAAAATGATTGTCTCCAAATTGCTCAATTTCTATTTAACAACAAACAAGGGTGCCCCTGTTCGAGGGCGAGACGGAAAGAATAGTAATTATTCATTCAAATTTCAACAAATACTAAGGATTAAATATTTACACTAATAATTATCCAAGTTAATCCATCTACATATGTTCATTCACTGGGAGTAAATCCCATTTGAAGGGCACTCTTCCACTACTGAAAACCTAGTTGCAGCGGAAAGACAAGACTTCAAGGAACCAAACTTGGAATAAATTTGCCACATCATTTCTTCTAGTTCTTTATTAGCGGGATCGTGACCCTTGACCACTTCTAAAGGATAGTTACCATTAAATTCCTTGCTAAAGAAATCCTCAACGAACCCCTTGAACGTAGGATGATCTTTGGGCTGCCACAGCTTCATCTCGGCCTCAAGGTTGTGGAGCGTGTCCTTCAAAGATTCTTTCTCTTGGTTGCATTTAGAAAGATCTCGGAGGGCAATCAGTAAATGTTTACTTGTTTCATTCAGTTCTTTTTGGGCACTCGAAAGTTCCTCGCAAGCGGCTTCTAGCACCGTTTTCAGTGAGTTATACTACGAAAAGAAAGCAAAGGTAAAATCAATAAGTCACAGCAAAAAGAGAAAAATATGTGTATTTTCATTAATTTTTAAAAAAACAGGGTTACAATTAAGGGGCCCTAAGTTTAAAAAAACAGAGAAGAGGAAAATTTTACAATCAGGAACCAACCCTGGAATCATCCTCATTTGATGTAGAAGCAATCATTTCTTCCCCCTGATTGATGAGGGAATCTTGCCTAGGAGAGGCACCTGTAGTCTCTAGAAGGGGGATCGCTCGAATACCCTCGGCAGTAAAGAAAACTCCCATTTGGCCTTGATGAAATCCAATAGGGAAAAGCGAAGGCTGACATTTTTTATAGCCTCGTCCCATTTTGTGTCCATGGTGGCTTCGAGCTCTGGATTGACCAGTTCGTCCACCTGCTTGGCCAAATCGTCAAAAAGAGAGGTGGACACTTATGGCTTTAAAAATTCCTCGGCTAATTCACTGCAGCCGATCTCCCTGGCCACCTTTGGAAGATCCAGGAAAATTTCTGCAAGCTCAGGGCTATTTAATAGCTTGTGTTTGAAGGCCTCGAGCAGTCGCACCTGCGTGGCCGGATCTTCTGCAGCTTGAACTTTCTCTTCTGTAATTTGAACCCTCTTAGTGAGGGTATCCCTCTCGAACAATCATTGACGCCTCTCGGCATCTATACCTTGCTTCTCACTATCCCAAATATTTTTCTTTTCTCGAAGAGCCCCCGCGGCATCTTCAAGCGCCATGTCCTTCTCCTCGAGCATTTTGTCTTTCCCTTCAAGAACCTGCTGGTAAGCTTCGAGAGGTTCCCTTAGCTTAAAATTCTCAGCATTTTTTTATGAGCTCCTCAAGAAGGTTATCCTTGACAGCGGAGCTAAGGGAATATAGGGCCACTACTCTCACGGTGGCCTCGTGAAATATTTTAGAAGCCTGATCAAACAATTCAGATCAGATTGACGTTAACAAAGAAAAAAAGAGGAAGAGAGAAAAGAGAGTGGAAAAGAACCTCAGGATCAAAGCCAATCTCTGAAAGGTGATGCTCGAACCCGAATGCGGGCACCGCATCATTCGAAGGGGGCGGTGATTATTATTGAACATCTTCACCGCCATGTGTTCTCATAAGCGGCCTTGGTGAGGATGAGCTGGTAATCATATTGTTCACCCTTGTCTTCTGGCAAACATTCTAGGTGTGAGGTGATTGCTCAGCATCACCAGTTGATATGGGCCTCTCGAGGCCTACTACAAGATGAGAGGCCTGATTCGAGAGGGGAGACACCGGAGTCAGGGGAATGGAAGCCTAATTTGAGGAATCAATGATCATCTCGGAGCGAGCCTGACCCTGTTTCGAGGGTTTATGCTTCTTAGCGAAACCCACTGAAAATGGAAAAATAATGAGAGTCGGTCAATAGTAGTAAACATAATAACACAGCAAATAAGAGAAGTAGATTTCTATTAAAGCACCTTCAGAAGGTCCCTAATGCCTAGGGTCATTAACAATGACCTCGAGGGATGGGCCATCTCTGGGGCCCTCACATTCTCTTCATCTTTTTCTTTTATATTTTTGGAGTGTGTTATACATATATTCTTTGTATATTCTGGGCTGGAACGTAAAACCGCCTATCCGAGGGTTAGGGTTGTTGAAGAGGCTATAGTCAAGGAAGCTGGGCAACCATTTTTGTCTGTCCCTCTCGAGGGCGTCTAGGCAGATGTATTCCCCTAGTTTGGGAGATTCAACTTGCACAGCCCAATTCCACGGAGGGACTCAATACCTCATGCTATCGAATGAGATACTTTTTTTCCAGATTTTCCAAACACCCAAATTTCCGAGAATGGCAAAAACTTTACGATGTACTTCTCGATGTGTAAATGTGATAATTATATTGGCTGACCGCCCACTATAGGACACAGAGTATAGTGAGCGAAAAAGCTTATGACTAGGTTAAATACCGAATTCATCACATCTGGTCAAGAACATCATCATGATCACCAGAACGTTGGGGTGGACTTGTGCAGGGCTCACCTGGAATTGCTTAAGAAGTTTGGAAAAAAGGGGCAGAAAGGGAAAGGTGAGCTTGCAACGAAGGTGTTGGAGAGAGATAGACAATCTTCCTTCGGGAAGGTTATGGGGGCAGTCACCTTCTCGAAAGGGTTGAAAATCGGCGTCTGGAGCTACTCGTTGCCCAGGAGGGATCAAGTTCAAAATTTTTGAAATATCGGCTCCCGCTATTGGAACCGGGGGCCCCCTCCCTGAGTCCTTTAGCCTTAATCTTTGGCGAGTCCCTTTTTCCTTCTCTTGAAAGGGGTCAGCCAAAGAAGATTCCCAAGTTACACTTGAGGGTGCTCCCTGACAGGCGCGGGCGGTCGTCGCGCCCGCGCGCCAAAAGATAATTTATAAGCCCTCAGTGCTTACTTTCTACAACTAGGTAGATAGTGGCAAATCGGGGTCGTCCAATGAGAAGAGGGATCTTCCTAAGCGTCTAAGCACGCAAATGGTTGATATACTAGGCTAGGAGTAAATATATATACACACACTTAAAAGCGAGTAAAAGGGGGGTTTGTTGGTTGGTTGGTTCCTAAGTTAACAAAGATAAAAAGACGAGATAACTAGCAACGTCAAGTGACTATGCTAATCATCAAACGAAACTAAGAAAAGGGTTTTAAACTACAAAGATAAAATGCCTTGGGGGCAACGGATATCCACTTCCACATCTAATGTAGTTCATCGAATCATTCACACATTCCATCATATAGCATTCATGACCCAACGCTCACACACCCCATCTAGCAAGTACCACAACACACACACCACAAGGAGTTCTAAGTTCATGCTCGTGGATCTTCATGCAAAGGTGCTACGGAAGTCGTCACGTTCCTACACCTAAGCAATTCAACCACACAAGCACTCCCTATGCTCAAACCACTCATGGCACACATGCAGCGAAACACACCGTCAAGAGTACATAAACGCCAAACAACAAATGCTTCAGGAATGAATTTAAATCACCTATTCAATACTTCAACTACTTGTCGTGGAGACTGAACTCCTATCCTTCTTAGTTCGTAGTTTGCGAGAGTGAGTTCGACATCTCTCGTCAAACCTCACCAATGGCTCCCGAGTCGCGACCACGACTCAAGGTGCCATTGGTGGCATTTAGCACGAAGGACCAACAAGCTTGGCAATGCCTATGACCACTACACCGTGACTAGGCATTGAACCAATTCATGCAATTACACGAGATTGGATGAACGTGCAATGCACATTCATCCGCGAGCATATGACTCTCTCGTTTGCTACACAAACGAACGTGACGAAGAGTTCGACATCAATCACATTCACCTAGCACATTGTCAACACACTAACACAATCGAAAGCTCTAATTCATACTATCACATTGCTAACAAGAACAGGGGGGAAATTAACCCAAATCCCCCAAACCCTAGCTAACAATTAATCCAAGCATTTCATATCATCAAGCTCTCAACAACATCAATGCAATCAACAATTAACATTCAAAGCACAATAATTGCACAATAGCAAAAATACCAAATAGATAGATATAAATGAGTTCTTGCTACATAGATAGTGGAAGCTTCAATCCTTTGCTCCCAAGAACAAGAACTACTCTAGAACAATAAGAAAAGACATAATCAAACTAAGAGAAAGCTAAGAAAAGAAAGAAGAAGAAAAACCTAAGAATGGCGCCCAAAACCAGAGAAAGCGGGCTGGAAGAACTGGAGAAGAAGAGGGAAAAGAGATGGTATTTATAGTGCAAAGAAAATAAGAAAGATTTCTGGTCGCCCGATGGTCGCGACTCGCGACGGAGTTCGTCGCGACTCGCGACGGTGTTGGTCGCGAGGTCGCGACTCGCGACGGTGTCGCGACGGCAGCCACAGTTTTGCATTGTTTCTTTGTCTTCTTCATAGCCATCCCTCTCAATCTTCAAGTCTTCAACAGCTCCAAAATGGTCTTCAACGGCCTCCGGTCTTCATGTCTTCGAAGTGATTATCCCAAAAGTCTTCGAAAGTATAGTCTTCAATGTCTTCCGGTCTTCGTTGCTTCCGTGTTCTTCCCTTGTCACACAAAATCCACTTAAAAGAGGTAAAAGAGTACAAAGTTGCTTTTACCTTTCCTAAGTGAATTTCAAGGTAAAACACAAGCTCTCGATAATAAAAGAGCACAAAAGTGATCCTAAATACTACTAAATAATGCGCCTAAAATGGACACATCAAACCTCCCCACACTTAAACCTTACTCGTCCTCGAGTAAGAAAAGATTTAAGCATACGGAGGAAATGGCATATCCACATCCTAAAACCCCCAAAATAACCACACAAAATGGACATATCAAACCTCCCCACACTTAAACCTTACTCGCCCTCGAGTAAGAAAAGATTCAAGCATGCGGAGTAAATGATATATCCCAAAACCTAAACTAATCCCCCAATCAAAGCCTCACAAAAACTCTCAATCTCAATAATCCCAAAATAAAAGCTCACATGAGAATTTTGCACACACACATCCCCAATCCTAAATCTAACCAAACCTACTACTTATCAATTCACTACCCATAAAAATATTTCACAGCCCAGAATTGATATTCCCAGAATCCAATGACACAAAATGAAGCTAAAACCATAGAGGAAGTTTTAAACACATGCTTCACCTAATGCCAATATATCAACCAAAAACGAAGTAGAAAGAGATCAAGAATTTCATAACCATACTCCGTTTCCTAACCCACTAAGCTACCCAATCCCAAGAGGTCTATAGATAATGAGCTACCCGATCCATCCGTGTGACAACCGCAACCTTATGACTCCAACGCCGGCAAGTGAGTGAAATCATAGCATTTTTCAATTTCTCTCAATTTCTCTCATTTTGCCTAGGAGCTCTTTCGAGTTTTCATCCTAGCCACACATCCTGTTTCTTTAGCTCACATCTCACCTTTTTCCGCACATTTAAGCCTCTCATTTTTGCCTAGGCCGCCCTTTAAGGGTTTTCGACCTATCCGGGCCCCCAATGTTGCCTAAGTTGCCCTCTCGGGTTTTCAACTTAGCGGGTTTTCGTTTTCTTTTTTTTTTTTTTTTTTTTTTTGTTTTTCTATTTTTTTTTCTTTTCTCATGTTTTTCCAATGAAAAGTAGCAAAAAGCATTCCAAAACAATCTAGCATGCATTGAATCCTCTAACCCCTCCCCACACTTAAAAGATTACATTGCCCTCAATGTAAACATGTAAGGCAAGAAGAATAAAAATCAAGGTAAGGGAGTTAGAGTGACACCCGTGTCTCCGCAATTCGCCGGTGATATGGCGATATCCCAGTACTTGGATGGTCCCGAGATAGGTTTCGGAACTGGCAGGGTGAGCAAAAATGCCGTAGAAGAACTCACCCCTCGAGAAAAAAACATTTTCTCCATGGCGCCGTTTGATCAAGACTACACCACGAAGAACACATTAAACTCACAAGTACATAAGGATATGTAATACTGGGTTTAGCATCAAGAGTTAATAACCAGAGTATTGTCAAAGAACAACAAATCAACCCTCAATCACCACTATAAGATTATGCATGAAAAATATCCAACATATATTGACATGTATACAAGCATCATTATAGGCTAAGAACTTATGGTCACAATGCTGTAGTCGGCATACTACAATCAACAATTGTACTATAAAGATGCAAGAATGTTCATATGCCAATATATGTATGATGGTGGAAGAAATGAGAGGTATGTGATGTTCTTGGGAGTGTTGGGTGGAGAAGAAGGAAGGATTATGCAACGTTTAAAATCATTTGGAAACTTGGAAGCTTGGAAACTTGAAATCCGGGCTCAAAAAATTTTCAAAAGTTACTGAGCAAGTCGCGACTCGCGACGAGGTTCGTCGCGACTCGCGACGAGGTTCGTCGCGACTCGCGACGAGGTTCGTCGCGACTCGCGACGAGCCTCGCGACGTCATCGCGACGCGCGGAAAGTAGAGCCCGGGAGCTCAAAATGTTCTGAGCTCGTCGCGACTCGCGACGTGGTTGGTCGCGACTCGCGACGGGCCTCGCGACGTCAGGGCGACTCGCGGAAAGTGGAGTCCGGGAGCTCAAAATGTTCTGAGCTCGTAGCGACTCGCGACGTGGTTGGTCGCGACTCGCGACGGGCCTCGCGACGTCAGGGCGACTCGCGGAAAGGTGAGTCTGAGAGCTCCAAATTTTCTGAGCTCGTCGCGACTCGCGACGAAGGGTGTCGCGACTCGCGACGAGCCTCGCGACGTCAGGGCGACTCGCGGAAAGTTGGCGCTGGGAGTGGATTTTGCTCCCCTGTTCGTCGCGACTCGCGACGAAGCACATCGCGACTCGCGACGCAGGGTATCCCAGGCTTAAAATTTTTTCTGTTTTCTTACCAACTGTCCAAGCTTGCTTCCCTCGTTCATTGATCTCGTTCCTTCATCTCCTTCATTGCAATGCACTTCATGTTGCTACAACATCATAGAAAAACAAGCCTTAAAAAGAACAACACAAAACAACAACACAAAACAACAACAAAAACAAACTAAGAAACACAAACTAAGAAACAAAAACTAAAAGAAATGCCGAATTTATTTAACGTCGTCGGCACGACGAAGCTCCGTATTTTTAAGGTCGTCGGCACGACCCTAATGTTATCCGTATGGTGAAGGCTTGAAGCTCTTCACCATGAGCATCCAAAACAAGAGAGGTGGGGGCACAAAACTTCCAAGAGGAAAGTCTTGTGGAGGTGGAGATGGTTCAAAGGGAATTAAGTGGTTAGGGAGCTTAGGATAATCTTTTGGCTCCTCTCTCGTTTCCCTCAAAACTTCCGAAAATGTAAGAGTTGGTTCACTAGGTGGGAGAAGGGGTGACAATGCTAATGGATAATGTAGCACTATCACCTCTTCCTCCATTTTTCTATCCTCTACAACCAACTCCTCATCCCTTTCAAACTCAAAATCATTTTTATTGGTGACTTCACTCACCAAATCATCGAGTTCAAGGTGGGATGGTGTATTTTCGGATTCACGAGCTTCCATTCGGGCCAATACCTCTAATATGTTCTTCACATGCCCCTCAATGGCCTCAACACTAGAGGAAAGCTGGGTATCCGGCTCCTCACTAGTGAAGGAGTTCAAGTTTGCTATGGTATTTAAGACATCCTCACGTGTCAAACTTGAACTTCCTTGTTGGGCTTGGTTTTGGGGTATGGTATAGGGTGGTGATGGCCAACTAGGGTGCTCGTAATATTGGTTTTCCGGCTCATTCTCATACCACAAATCTGGACTACCACTCCATTCCGGATTGTAAGAGTTGTGGTATGGATAGCATTCATGAGCTTCTTGCCCTTGAAAACCAGTATCTCCTACCTCTTGATAGCACTCTTCATAGTACCCATGGTTTTGGAAACCAAGGGTTCTTTCTCGGTCATAGTGCTCCTCCCACAACAAAGGGCAAGATTCGGTAGGGTGGTCGGAATGACACATCCTACAAAACCTTGCTTGTTGAGCCTCTCTTCTCATCATGAGTTCCCTCAAGGTGAGACGCTCCATTAAGAATTTTTTTTTTTTTTTTTTTCAAAAGTTCGGAATCATAGTGCAAGGATTCTCGATAAAATAAATTACCAAGAACTCAAGCAATACCTACTCCGAACAAAAACAACCACCAAGTAGTGGAAAATAAAAACAACTAGCTAATATACAACCAAATACACCTAAATACTTAAGAATAAACGCCTCTTCCCCGGCAACGGCGCCATTTTGACAGGCGCGGGCGGTCGTCGCGCCCGCGCGCCAAAAGATAATTTATAAGCCCTCAGTGCTTACTTTCTACAACTAGGTAGATAGTGGCAAATCGGGGTCGTCCAATGAGAAGAGGGATCTTCCTAAGCGTCTAAGCACGCAAATGGTTGATATACTAGGCTAGGAGTAAATATATATACACACACTTAAAAGCGAGTAAAAGGGGGGTTTGTTGGTTGGTTGGTTCCTAAGTTAACAAAGATAAAAAGACGAGATAACTAGCAACGTCAAGTGACTATGCTAATCATCAAACGAAACTAAGAAAAGGGTTTTAAACTACAAAGATAAAATGCCTTGGGGGCAACGGATATCCACTTCCACATCTAATGTAGTTCATCGAATCATTCACACATTCCATCATATAGCATTCATGACCCAACGCTCACACACCCCATCTAGCAAGTACCACAACACACACACCACAAGGAGTTCTAAGTTCATGCTCGTGGATCTTCATGCAAAGGTGCTACGGAAGTCGTCACGTTCCTACACCTAAGCAATTCAACCACACAAGCACTCCCTATGCTCAAACCACTCATGGCACACATGCAGCGAAACACACCGTCAAGAGTACATAAACGCCAAACAACAAATGCTTCAGGAATGAATTTAAATCACCTATTCAATACTTCAACTACTTGTCGTGGAGACTGAACTCCTATCCTTCTTAGTTCGTAGTTTGCGAGAGTGAGTTCGACATCTCTCGTCAAACCTCACCAATGGCTCCCGAGTCGCGACCACGACTCAAGGTGCCATTGGTGGCATTTAGCACGAAGGACCAACAAGCTTGGCAATGCCTATGACCACTACACCGTGACTAGGCATTGAACCAATTCATGCAATTACACGAGATTGGATGAACGTGCAATGCACATTCATCCGCGAGCATATGACTCTCTCGTTTGCTACACAAACGAACGTGACGAAGAGTTCGACATCAATCACATTCACCTAGCACATTGTCAACACACTAACACAATCGAAAGCTCTAATTCATACTATCACATTGCTAACAAGAACAGGGGGGAAATTAACCCAAATCCCCCAAACCCTAGCTAACAATTAATCCAAGCATTTCATATCATCAAGCTCTCAACAACATCAATGCAATCAACAATTAACATTCAAAGCACAATAATTGCACAATAGCAAAAATACCAAATAGATAGATATAAATGAGTTCTTGCTACATAGATAGTGGAAGCTTCAATCCTTTGCTCCCAAGAACAAGAACTACTCTAGAACAATAAGAAAAGACATAATCAAACTAAGAGAAAGCTAAGAAAAGAAAGAAGAAGAAAAACCTAAGAATGGCGCCCAAAACCAGAGAAAGCGGGCTGGAAGAACTGGAGAAGAAGAGGGAAAAGAGATGGTATTTATAGTGCAAAGAAAATAAGAAAGATTTCTGGTCGCCCGATGGTCGCGACTCGCGACGGAGTTCGTCGCGACTCGCGACGGTGTTGGTCGCGAGGTCGCGACTCGCGACGGTGTCGCGACGGCAGCCACAGTTTTGCATTGTTTCTTTGTCTTCTTCATAGCCATCCCTCTCAATCTTCAAGTCTTCAACAGCTCCAAAATGGTCTTCAACGGCCTCCGGTCTTCATGTCTTCGAAGTGATTATCCCAAAAGTCTTCGAAAGTATAGTCTTCAATGTCTTCCGGTCTTCGTTGCTTCCGTGTTCTTCCCTTGTCACACAAAATCCACTTAAAAGAGGTAAAAGAGTACAAAGTTGCTTTTACCTTTCCTAAGTGAATTTCAAGGTAAAACACAAGCTCTCGATAATAAAAGAGCACAAAAGTGATCCTAAATACTACTAAATAATGCGCCTAAAATGGACACATCACTCCCCCCCCCCCTTGAGGATTGCCTTCTCCATCAAAGGAAGTACTTCTTCCTCCTCCTTTATGGCTTCGAGCTCTGGATTTGGGGAAGAGTAAAAACCAATCATGCCGCTCGTGGGGGACCTCCTAATGTAGAGTTTGCCCATGCCCGATAATCAATTTTCAGCAATTTCTTGAGAAGGCATATCAGTTATGGGAAAGATCCATTTTTCCCCATGACTATTAGATATGCCCTCTCCAGTATCAAAGTCGCGTTGGAGTTCTTCGGAGGGGGTACATTCTGGGTCGCTAACGTTTCTCTTCGGCGTACTAACCCCTGACTCGCCTACCCTAATTTCACCAAAAAGTTTCTCGGAGGTGGAACCCTCATCAGAGCGGGCAATAATGGAAAAGGGGAAACGAGAAGATTAGAAAGAGAATAGGGATGAAAGAACGTACTGATTCTTGGAAAAAGGGATGGAGGTTGGATCGCTCGTGAGATAAATATAGGAATTAAATCTTGTATGAAGACGCCTGCAAACAAGAGAAGTAAATAAGGAAGCGCGGATGAGGGGTTAATATGGGGGCTGAAGTGACAGGTAATTATTTTAGCATTGGAAATATAAAAAGTTATAGAAAGACGTGATTGCCTCTTCCTCTTCTGACTACGCGGTGTTTAGGGGGCAGTGACATGAGCAATTTTATAGCACGCGCGCACCCTTTAATAATCTTAAACAAAGGAGTTGATTAGAAAATCAGGTTCTCATCCTCGAAGGCAAGAATGCAACGTGCAAGGTTCATTTTGACCCTTCCAGGGTCTTGAATTGTCTCATGCATTCGAGACCTAGAAGACCTTCGTGACGTTCCGGTTTTCTAAGGTCAAGAACCTACTTTTCTGGGGGCTCTTGATAAAGGTTAGGCCCAAGAAGGCCATTGGGGCGCATGTGTGGCAGCCCGGTTAGGGGAATATTTAATACCCTAACTTAATTACTGCATTCATGGGTAATTAAGGGCGATAATTAAGGAGTACATTATTTAGGACACGGAAAATAAATACAAGGTACGCATTTTCTTATCATTCATTCTGTGTTAATTATATAAAAATGCTTGGACTAACTTAAGCATCGGAGTGCTGACCCTCTAGAACCCCATGGACAGTTTGATTACAGGTTAGATCGAGAAGAACCCAAACCCACGAACCGGTGGGTGGTCGAAGATGTATCACTACTATGCCAAACATATGATCTAGTTGTATAATTCCAGAGCACGCGGGATTGCATCCAGTACAACTATATTCAATCTTCACTCATGTTGAAACACTTAATTATGATTCTTCCTCATCAACTTCAATTCTACAAGATTCATTCAACTACTTATAACGATATTCAACTCTCCAAGCTTTTCGGTTCTAAACTAAAGACTCTACTTAATACAATATAAATAGACAGTCCCTGTTGTAGATAATAATCCAACCAAACTATATAAACATCAATGCACTCAATTTTCTCACCGTATCAATCCAAAATCGACACAAGCTCCTATTCATTCCAACATAACCTAACCAAACACCCGAGTTGCTAACGTAACATTTAAACCCTAAGCGGGGCATAATGCACCTGATAAGAGATAAAATAATGACTTACAATTGAAAACTTTTTTAAATCTCTTCTTAAAGACTTTACGCAACACAACGTGAGCATTTTTAATCTCAGCTCAAAGAATTGGGACCAAGGGATAAGACTATGAGTTATTGCTAGGAGGAACAAGGATGTGTAGCAATCCAGTAATAGAGATTGTCCCCCTTAGGTCCGGCATAGCACTTTGGAGGTGGCTCCATGTTCAACTCTGCCTTTCCCTCTGAATCCTCTTCCATCAACTTTACGTAGAGGTTGTTGATGGCTAATTCCACCCCCCACAGCTGTCGGACGAGGCCATTTGGATTTGGCACACTTTGATTCATAGGCCTCGTATAGTTCCCAAAACTAACCTAGCAAGGGCGGAAGGAAAAATACAACAGCTGCAGCAACCTTCTTCACCGGTCCTCGATTAACCGCTTCTCGTAGATGTGAAAGAATATGATTACGCCGATGAAGAAGAGGAGCAGCCGAACAGAGAAGAGGAAATCGTGATGAAGAAGAGGAACAAAGAAACTTAGACTCGGCAAAACGGTGTCGTTTTATCATAGTAGAGAAGTTAAAATAATTAGGGAAATACCCCCGGTTAATACCAATAGCAAACAATCCTTATTATATGGTGCTTTGCAATTATATAATAATCATTTTCAATGAAATGTAATATCTATGGTTCACTTTATGACACTACAAGAAATAAGACTTTTTACCTCGGGTTTTCAGGGGCTTTTACTTCGCTGATTCACCCCGGAAAAATTGAGATAAATACCATAGCAGTAAAAGATATATTTTTACCTAGATTTTTTTTCATAACAAATGAGTTTAATAGTGTATTTAGGGGTGGATTTGGTACGATTATCGTCACTTTTTAATAATACCATGTACCATACCAACAATGTCGGTATATTATTTTTAAAATCAAAACCGTGCTATATCCCTGGTATACCAACACATCGGTATACAAAAAAGTTGGTTAGTATTGGTATGGTATGGTAGAATACCACCAAATTTAAAATATAATTAATTAATTTTATCATTCCTTAAAAAATAGTAAAAATAAAAAAAATTTGCATGAGCATAAGTTTAAAAATTAAATAATTTCTAATCATAATAATAAAGTAAGATAGTATCACATTTAAAATTAGGGTTATAAGTTATAAGAAATCAAATATAATTATGATTTTCATTTATTTTCATTAGACTTAATACAAAAATATCATTTTTACATAAATCTTATTAAGGAAAATAATTTAAACTTTTTTAGATATCCAACATATCGGAACCAAAACATAGGTTACATATTTCAAATTATTGCTATTGGTTAAATAAAATATCATATTTAACATAATATTAGTTACATTTTTTATACTCCCTCTATCCCACTAAATATTGCTTATTTATTTTTTCACGGTCTTCAATGATCATGTTTGACCATAAATATCTCTAATTACATATAACAATTTCGCACAAATATTTATAAAACATATGTTAAGATAAATCTAACAACATCCACATTATATTTTTATTCTCCATATATGAGTTCTTTTTTTTTAAAATGAAACACTCATGAAATGAGAGCGAGGATTTTTTATTAAGGGATTCCACACCCTAAAAATGATAATGTTCATAGCAAACAAGGCAAGATTCTATAAGGAAAATAAGAAATTCTTGTTAGTGTTTCTCCCTATAAGCCCTCCACCCCTGTGTGAAGCTCATGAAGGTTAGACTATCCAAAACTTTCGAGCTAGAAAACCTAACTAATGTATTGATGTTTCCATCTAAATTGGGGGAATAGTATTTCCCTGCGGTTAAGAAACATAAATCGTTGTGATGTGAGCATTTCTTCAAACTGCGTGCTATATCCTCTTCTGATTGCTAACTTTGCTAGAAAGTCAGGTGTTTGATTTCCTTCTCTGTGAATGTGGCTGAATCTGACATATTGAAATATGGATGTTGCTGATTTGATTCGATCCAGAAGCTGCTTCAGAGACCAAGGGCACGACTCTCCCTGGATAATTTGTATCGCAGAATAGCAGTCCGATTGGATGTGGACATGGTCCGTCCTTCCTGCTGCCGCTTCCAATCCTTTGTGGATGGCCGTCAATTCAGCCATTAAAACTGCAAGATGAGATAATAAGGAAGTATTATCCATGGGCATACAACTGGAAACAACATATACAATCCGTTTATTAGTGTCCCTAATGACACATCCTAATCCTAACTTGTTCCCTTTTATTGCTGCATCACAGTAAACCTTTAGGCCAATGTCAGGTGGCTCCCATTTTATTAAGTACAGCCTTTTTATCCTTTTCTTTTAAAAAGGTGGCATTAATCCAGCAGTAACCAGGTGGCATTGTGAGTGGCAAATAGCTGTAGGATGAACTGAGTATATCATGTAACAAAGATTAGAGATGTTTTTCCAAAGAGAAGGAACATAGCTTTTTTTATTTTCCTGAATGTGTTTATTCCTGGCTTTCCATAACTCCCAACAAATTAAACACGGAAGAACAATTAAAGTTGAAGAATGAGAAGATGATGTCTGATGTAGAGACCAGTAAAACTCTACTCCCTCCCTGATGTTATTGTGGGATCTAAATGGTATATGTAGAGCCTCCTGCATTTTATTCCATAGAACCGAAGTTGTGGCACATGAGTTAAAATAATGTGATAAGGAGTCTATACTTTCACATTATGTGCATTTAGAGGATAGGTTTAGCCCAGATTTCATAAGAATATCCGTAAAGGGTAGAGCATAGAGCAGCATTTTCCACATAAAAAACTGATTTTTTTTTGCAACAGCTGATCCCAAACTCTTCTAAATATATCCAGGCCAGGTTTTTTAGGTCTGAGAATTTGATATGCAGACTTAATTGTAAAAGAGCCATAAATGTCAGGTTTCCAAACGATGTAATCTTGCTAATCTGATAAAGTCACATCCTTCTGTAGTTCAACAATTATGGCAGAACTGAATAAGTGTGAGAGTTGAGGGATGTAAATACCTTTGTTGAGCTGGAATTCAAAGACTGTAAGTAATGGAAAGGGAACTTGTACCTGTGATTCTTCCACCTGATTAATAAGAGGGCCTAACCCTAGCCAATTAGCTATCCAAAAGTTTGATGATCCCTTTTCTACGATCACCTGAGAGTTTACTTCTGCCCTGTCATTTATTTTCCTGACCCTAGCCCAAGTTTCAGATTTTCTAGCATGTGAGGGTAAGGACCATATAAATTTAGACCAGACTGACAGTCCTAATTGTAGTTTCCACCAGATTTAAATTGAGAATGAGTCAATTATGGACTGAATATGCCTGATGCCAAGACCTTTTTCTTCCTGTGGATATGTTATTCTCTCCCAAGAGATCCAGTGTTTATTCATTCCATATTCTGTTTTCCCCCACAAGAAATTACTAAAAATGGATCTAATTTTATGAACCGTGTGCTTAGTGGGTGCTGTAACAACCCATGTGTGCTGATGTATAGATGTCAGCACGTGATTTATTAATATTATTTTGCCCCCACCCGAAAGCCATTGGTTTTTCCAGTTAGAGATTTTGTTGTTAACCGTATCAATTAAGGTTTTGAAATGAATATTTAATTTCCTTCCTCTAAAAACCGTGACTCCTAGGTAAGAGAAGGGAAGTGTTCCCTGTGGCATGCTGGTTAGATCCCTTACTCTTTTTTCTTAATTCGACTTAACTTTCCTGAGTAGAAAGCACTTTTTTGAAAATTTATTTTCTGTCCAGTTGCTTTTTTATAAATCTCTGGAAATTTCATCATGTTTTTTAATGATTTTTTAGTTCCTTTTAAGAAGACCACTGTGTCATCGGCGAAAGACAGCTGATTTAAGGAATTTGCTGATCCTGGGGTTTGAAATTGTTTAATGTTTCCATTTAAGAATTGGATCCTGAGTTTCTAGTAAGGAGTTCTGTCAAGATGTTAAAGAGGAAAGGTGATAATGGATCTCCTTGTTTCAAACCTCTAGAAGGTTTAAAAAAACCACAGGGGGATCCATTGATCAATACAGAAAACCAGGTTGAGTTTATGTTACTCATTATGATTTTAACTATATGACCATGAAAACCCAATTTTAATAGAAGAGTGTTGATGGTTGGCAAAGCAACTCGGTCAAATGCCTTCATCATGTCTAACTTAAGAATTAGATTGAGGGATTCACTTGTCTTGTCTAGCAGTCTAACTGCCTCCTTCATTATGAGAATATTATCCGCAATATCCCTACCTTTTAAAAAAAGCTGATTGTTCCTCTGAAATTATTGATCTCATGAACGGTTTGAGTCTTTCCACCATAATCTTAGACATCAGTTTATTGATGAAGTTGGAAAGACTTATAGGTCTGAATTCACTAAAGGATTTTGGAGTTTTTGGTATTAATGCAATCAATGTGCTTGCCACTGATTTTGGTATGGGAATGCCAGCTTGGTATTCTAACACTGCAGTTAGAACATCATTTTTTATTATCTCCCAAGAGTTCCTATAGAACAGTCCTGGAAAACCATCTGGCCCAGGTGCAGCAGATGGAGATAATTCAAAAACTGATGATTTGACCTCATCCATGGTTATAGGCTTTAATAGTTGGATGTTATCCTGTTCAGAGATAGAAGGGTGTATTTCCTTCATTAAAAATGAGAGACATTGGCCCGAGGGGTCATCATTTTCATCAGACATCAAAGTTTTGAAAAAGTGTACTGCTGCATCACCTATTTGAGTCTGAGAATTCAACCAGTTTCCATCCTGGTCCTGTATCTTCATGATTGATAGCCTAGCATGATTCTCAGTGATGGATTTATGAAAATATTTAGAATTTAGATCTCTATCTTTAAGCCACTTCATCCTAGTCTTTTGTGTTAAGAAAATGTTTTGTTCAACTAGATGTCTAGTTAGTCTAGCCTTTGCTTTGTTCAAGTTAATTCTGTCAGTAACTGAGTGTGTTATGTCATATTTTGCTTCCAGGGTAGCAACTTCCACTTCTGATGTTGTTATGTTTTCATACACATTTCCAAAAACCAGTTTATTCCATGTTTTTAATTCATTTTTCAGTCTTTTCAGTTTAGAGGAGAAACCAACTAGACCTTGTTCCTGAATGGGCTGGGACCAACTATTTGAGATTAGGTCCATGAATTCTTTTCTATTGAACCACATTTCCTGAAATCTGAATGGTCTAGGGGTTGAGATGTCGGAGTTTGAAATGTCCAAAAGCATGGGTGAATGGTCTGATGTTGTTCTGCTTAGGATTTGGACAGTGGAGTGGTTAAATGAGTTAAAGAAACAGGTGTTTCCCATTACCCGATCTAACCTCTTGGAGGTGGGATTTACAGATCTGTGGTTACTCCATGTTAGGTGATTACCAGCTGTATTTAAATCTGCTATCTGGACTTCATTTATAAAAGTGACAAAATCAGAGATGGAGTCTAAGTTTGGAGAGCTAGGACCAGAGTATTCATCCATTGACCTTATTACATTAAAATCACCTCCAATCAGGGTTGGTGAAATATCAATTTTAGCAGTTAAATCCTTGTAGACCTTAATTCTTTCATCTCTACTATGTGGAGCATAGATGAAGAAAGACTTAATTCTCTTATCCAGAATTTTAATGTTTATTTCCACATGTATGTAATGGTTATGGGTTTCTATAAGATGAAGGTCAATCCTTTCAGAGCACATGATCCATATTTTGTTATGAATCATTCCCAGGTGATGTCGAAAACAGAACATCTTTTTATACATATCTATCTGGTGTAATTGTCCTTTAGGCTCAATTATAACTAATAAATCCAGCTTATATTTCTTAGACAAGTGTTTTAACCTGACCATAGAAGTTGATAAACCCCTGACATTCCAAATTATGCATTTAACTGGCATTGGAAACTTTGTTTTTTAAAGCTAACCTGGAGCTCCTTTTAGGGAGATTAACCTGTGTTGATGTTTGCTCATCCGAAGACTCAGTTGCTGGGGTCTTGATTACCTCCTGGTGGATATCCTGGATGTTTACATGCTCTATGTCCCTGAGATTGTTGATTTTTCCTTGCTCCTTCTCCTGTGAAAAGTCAATATCTGAAATGATTTGTTTATTAGGTATCCAGGAAAACTGATCATGGAGAAAAATATCCAAATTTATGGGAGCTTTAACTTTATCACATAATGTATCATCAGTAAAGGATGTAAAAAGGATATTCTTCTTCAGTGATGATGATGGGGCAGTGTTATAGCCTCTGGACTCATGTCCTTCTTCTAAATAATCTTCAATTGAGTCATGTTCCGAGGCAATTTCTGAAATCTCTATGTTGTGCTGGTTCTGGGGCATTTCTTGTGTTAACTGATTATCTTCTTCTGATTGATCCATTTGCAGACCAACTGTGTTTGCAACCATGAGGGGAGTATGACTGGGATCTTTTGGCTGCGGCGAAGCATCCTTGGCCTTGCCATCTCCATGTGAATGACCCTTCTATTCATTTTGGGTCCGATCAGGTATAGTAGCCTGATTATCTGAAGTTGTTGCCTCAAGGATAGAAAATCTGTTTGCAGAGGTGGAGGCTGTGTTTTCATCACCTTGGGCTACAGGAAGAAAGGGGGTAGTGTTCTGTTGGTTTTGGTTTGGCTTAGGTTGGTAGACCTTAATGGTGGGTTGGGGCTTTTCCTTACTATTATTTGGTAGGTTTCTGATTTCCTTTGACTTATCTATCACGGGATGTTTAGGATCAGCAACCTTCTTAGTGGTTTGTACTCTTGAAACCAAGGATTCTATATAGTAGCCAGCCATAATCCCTTGATCCCTTTTACAGTAGGATTCACTATGACCAAGTTTATGACATTTTTTGCAATACTGTGGGAAATCTTCGTAGGAGATAGCATAAGATTTGTTATGAGCTATCGAGCCTAGCCTGATCTTTTGGTCTTGGCTTAGCAACATCCATTTCTACACATAATCTAATTGTGGATGGCCTAGTTAAGTTCCTAGTTGGGGCATCAGCAAACAACAATTCTCCTAGGGAATTTCCCAAATCAGTAATAGCTTTAGGGTGGAAGAAGTATAACGGGGGAAATTCCACAGTTAGCCAAACCGGAGCTAAAGATGATTCTGCGTCATAGTCGAAATCCTTTGTCCATTTGATGATGCGCATGATGGTTCCTCCCATAGACCAGGTTCTTTTAAGCTAACAGCGATCGTAATCCTCATCCAGATCGAAGGTGATTATGATGTGCCTATAGTCCATTGCCGATAGCTGCACTTCGCCTTTGAAACCTATCGTCTTGATTTGATTTCTGAGGAAGTCCATTGTTGGGCGGCCTCTGCTGAATTTGCCGATGAGGGCTTTTGAGAATGGAGCAGCTAAGAGGTCAATTTCCTTCTCTGGGTATAGGACGGCAAGTTCCCCTTTGTAATTGAAATGGGGGTGGAGATCTGGTGTAGATGGGATGGTAGGATGATGGGATTGTTTCAGCGTTTGAGCAAAGGAAGGTTTTGCCATGTTCCATGGCGTCGCCGCTATGGCTGGAGGCGGAGGACGGTGGTGATAGAGCCGTTAGACCGTGTAATCATTTTTTTCAGGGAGGTTGGGGAGAAAGTCAGTCCGATTTATTAGTGAACTTCCATATATGAGTTCAAATTTAGGGTCAAAGTTATCATAATTTGGCTTTGAAAAAGTAAACAAGCAGTTTTTAGTGGGACGAAGAGAGTAACTGTGTGGTATGGTACGATAGTACCATGGTAATATTTTCTCTATACCATTACCGTCTCATCATAAGTGTATGGTACGGTACTACCGTACCACATCATCGATTACCAACATATTCGATACAAATAATATGTTATTTGATTGGTACGGTATTGTGGGTCAAAATACTGGCATTAATTGTAATCGACACCGCTCTGACACTGTACCGAAGTGGGTCGTTGAACAGGGGAAAACTGTGGAAGGTTGCTTGGCTGACATCGACATCACTGACACCAAAATGTTGCTTTGAAAGATGTTGAATTCTTAAACACCCGACATAGAAAATTCTTCGATATACTTGAAAGCGGACTCCAAACCGTTTCGATGTAGTATCCTTAAATATGATGAACAAAATGTAATGAAAGGCTAGTTGACGTCGTGCACATAATGGTGCTACCGGTGGTCGATAAGGTATCGTGCTGATGTCGGTTATAATAATAGGAAATTTTAAAAATAACTGAAAGTAGAGCTGACGTCAACTCTACTTTCGGTTTATTATGTAAACCCATATTCTTGCATATAACACTACAAATACGAAAATATTAAGTTACTGAACCTATTACACAACTAAAATTTCCTAAAATGACAACAATATTTCAAAAACATATTTGAAATCACAAAAACAACAAATTCAGAAAAATGCAATAAATCCTAATTCAATGTAACAAATCAACCACAAATCGAATAGATATAGCCAAAAACTACTGAAAAATACCAAGGAGAATGATGGACAACTGCGAACCCGTCATGATATCGACAATGAGGTATTTGCAGCTCTCGGTATAGAGGAAGAGAGAGGACGTTGACGTTGGCTCCAATCTAGGCGGTCGGGTAAACTTGCATTCGACTAAACATCTTAGCGACGTTGCTTTAGTGGAGCTTGCTTTGTCTAGCAGTCCTCTTTCTTCTGGTCGTAGATATGGTTGCTTGAGGGAGAAATAATGACCTGAGTTGATGGTGGAGTGGAGAAATGAGGGTTTGGGTTGAAGATAATTTTGGAGTTATGATAATTTTTCAATGATGTTTATACGTTTACATCTTTTAATTTATGTTGATGTTATGGTAGTTTATGTTTATTCTTTTTAGCTAATTCTATTATGTTAGTGTGAATGATGCTTTCAGTTGACGTTTACGTGTTGTTTATTTTTGGAGTTTGTTTGAAGTTGGGGTGTAAACGAACCGAGTTGTTTGAGAAAAGGTCGCGAACAGCTTGGCCAAAGCTCATCTCACATTTGAATTTGACCGAGCTCGAGTCGAACTCAAGCCGAGGTTGAACAGTAATCGAGTTCAAACTCGAGCTCAACTAATAGTGTTCGTTAAGCTTGTCGAGCTTATCGAGCCAATATAATATATATTTAATATATTTTTATTAAATATAATATATTATAATGTACATATAAATTTTTTTAAAAATATTTTTAACCATTACTCGAATTCAAGATCGAGTTTGAGCTCGAACACGATTTCGAACAAATTAATTCCGCTGGAGCTTGAACTCGAGCCAAGTTTTTAAAGTCTCCATTGAACTCGAGCCGAGCTCGAACTCGATCTCGAGAAATTTCAAACGAGCTCGAACTCAAACAAAGGTTGTTCGAACTCGGCTTGACTCATTTACAACCCTAGTTTGAAGTTGATATTTAATTTTATAGTTTAACCTTTTATAATATTTTATGATTTCAGTTGACATTTTGTTAGTTGTAGTTGATGCTTGTGATTTTCAGTTTGACGATTGTGTTAATATTTTTTTAGTTGTTGATAATGTTCTGTTAGTTGTAATTAATGTTTATGATTTCCAGTTAGACAATTATATTGATGTTTTACCAAAAAAAAATATATTTATTAGATGTTTTATTTGATATTTTTTGCAGCTTGCAGCAGAAGTGGAGGTGTAGAAAGAATTGAGCAAAGATCCCTTAAGAAGAATTGGGGAAAGATCCTTCGTGAAATTATGTGGAGAAGAATGGGGGAATAATTACAAAAAAAGTGTTTGCCTGCAGTTTAGTCTTTTACACAGGAAACCAATCTCTAAAATTTTATACATTAAAAATTGCGTAAATATTTACGTATGAAATTTGGTTTTACCTAATAATCAATTATCAGTACTGTGTTCTAACATAACCTATCTAACCAAGTATGCAATAAAGTAAAACATAAAGACAGAAGACTTGGTTACACTGTTTGGTGAAATTCACCTACATTTGCGGGGTCTGACCCAGTTCATAATGAATCCACTAATCAGAAAGATAGAGTACAAAGTACACCATACAATTATATTAACTAATTAAATGTGTGAATCCTGCAAGCTCCCCTTGCTACCGATCCGCCTTGATCAGGCTCCCTCTAACCTCTAAACTTGTCGACGTTAGATCTCCTCCCCCCGAGGAATTAAGGTATACAATTATGAACTTTGAACAAAAGGTTACGTATGTTGGAACAAATGAATTATAGCTCTCGCAATACTCTCGAAAGAAATAAAATATGTATGCAGATTTTTTCTATTAAGTCTGTGAGTCTATGCAGCTGTGATGTCTTATTTATATAGTCCACGAGCATATCGTAATTACCATGATTATCTCCACAATGTTCCTATTCCTTATCTGCTTCTGAAGCATATCAAAATCCCATGAATAAAATGATTTTCCTTATCTCAAATATCGCATAAACCATTTTCTATAATGATAGGGATTTTCCATAAACTCGATATGCTTCTACCACATGCCTAAAATACCGTATTGCGGAATCTCCTTTCTTCCATAAACAAATATTCACGCAATATTCTGTCAACGGTAAAAACCTTTTATCCTTCAGCTTTCTGTATGTTACAACATAGAAAGTTTTTGTACGCATGAAGTTTATTCCATCGCCGATTTTGATCCGCATGAAGTCATGTGCAAATATAATTCCTTATCCACATAATATTCTGATTATAACCAAATCCCTCGGAGATAGGATTATCAAATCTAATCCCTTAAAGAAAGTAATTAATATATTTCTTCCTAATCCTTCCCAGAAAGGATATTTATCAAATCAATTCCAATCTTCATAAATCAATCTAATCCCAAAATATAGGAATTGATATATTATGAAATTAAATTCATGGACGAAATATCTCATCAGATTTCTTTATGTCATTCCATAAAACTACAAACATTCCTTCTTTGATGTTTCAACACAATAATTCCATATTTGCATAACTTCCACAAATTGCCAACTAGATAAATCAAAACTTTACAACATAAAGAGTTTGAGTTATACTCCAGCCTCTTTAGTGATATAATTGTTCTGCATATAAAATCAGAGTTCATCTCTTGAAAGACGGTATTTCCATAAGCCATTGAAAAGACCAAGGTTTGAATTGCAAATTAGAAGAACTGGAGATAAAATTTTTGGGTTGCATGAATCGGGTTATAAACTTTATAACTACTACACGTTTCATAATACATTTTTTATAGTGCAACTAAGACCTTTTATCTTTTATTTAAACACGGTCTTTCCATAAGGCTATGGAAAGACGGTCTTTCCCAAGACTTTGCCATTATGAAACGTGTAGTAGTTATAAAGTTTATAACCCGATTCATGCAACACGAAATTTTACCTTCATTTCTTGTAATTTACACTTTAAACCTTGGTCTTTCCATACTTGCTCCTTAATCCACATTTTCTTAATAAGGAGCACTGCTTGTATAAGGAGTATCATTGTAGAGTTTTAAGAATCATGACTTAATATGGAGTTGTTCTTTAATTAAGGACTAGATACCTCTTTATTTGTGTAAGGCCAACCAACCAGTAATTGACACCTGGCGTGACTTGTTTTGCATTTTAAATTAATTATAATAAAAAATAAAAAAGACTTTCTGCTTAAAAGCATTGCTTATGATGGTAAAGAAAAATTGGCTTATAAATACATACATCCAATCTGACAAGCATTCATCCCATGATAAACATCCAATGGTATTATGATATTAATATTAATATTGATAATTTTAAATCATATAAATTTTATATAAAATATTTTTTGGATGAAATATTAAACATGTTTGTTTTTATATTTATATAGTCAATGTAATATACAATAATTTTTAATATTCAATATATTGGTATTTTATAAAATATAAATATAGTTTTTTATTATTAGAGATGGTGACGTGGCACTAAAGAAGTGATTTTCAAATATCATTACGTTGTTGGTAATTGGTTTTTACCTAGTTTATATTAAAATTGATAGCGTGACACTTAAGAAATGCTTCTTAAGTCCATTACCATTGTGAATGCTCTTAGGAAAAATGTATTAGTACTCACTCCGGTTAGAATGATGGCTCCGTTTAACTGCAAATTTTTTCAAGGCATGTTTGACCGTCTATAACTTCAAGAGCAAATGACTCCAGTGGCCCCCTAACTATCATCATCGTCCACATTTGACCCCTTATTATTTTTTTCGAACACTTTTGGCCCTTCATATTTTTTTTGGGCCCTCAACTTTCAAAATAGCTTAATCGTGGCCCCTCTGGAAGTGCTAAAACTGAGTTGTTATGTAAGTTTAGGGGCCAAAAGCATTTGGAAAAAGATAAAGGGCCAAAGGTGAACGATGTTGATAGTTAATTGGTCATCGAAGTCATTTGCTCTAACTTTAGTTGTATACAAGAATTGACAACATGTGGGAAGTCTCAGGATTCTTCGTACGTATAGTTTCTAAAAAGTAAAATTTTATAATCCATTAATATATGAAACTAATATTATTTGCGATTAAACATATTTTGAAATAATTTCAAATGAAAAGGAGTCATTGTTAAGAAATTGGAGGGAGTATGTTAGTTCTGCATAGGGTTGGTCCAAACTCATTTGAGACCCGGGGTGAAAATATTATTTGGGCCCCTTTTTTAAACAAAATTATTTTTTATTTTTATTTTAAATTTATTTAATATATATACTTCGTTGGTCTAGATGTCGAATTATAAATTCGATAAAAAATATGCAACTTATACTGGAAAGAGGGACTATATATGTAATCATCAGATTGCTAAATAACTGTAATAAATTATTTATTTATTTTCATATAAATGTGAATTTATATAGTTTTATTTAATAATATTAATTACACATACACAAAATTTTATTTTGTAAACAAGTCCATTAAAATTAATTAATCATAACATATATTTACGAGAAGATCTCATATTTAACGGTTAGACCGATCACAAAAAAGTAATTTTTATAATTTTAATGTCGAATTATAAGTATTTATATATTCAGTTATTTTTTTTTAAAAAAAATTGATAACTCAATGCATTAAATAAAATTTATATTAATTATACTAATTAAAATAATCTCGTCCAATTATTAGCTGATCTAAAATAAAACTTTGTATCTATTTATTTATTTAAGTATTAAATAAATACATAAATAAAGAATGAAAAGTTATGTTTAACTTCATTGTGCACACATAAAGAGGAAAAGGTGTGCAACAAAAGCCGTGCAAAACTTTTGGACTCGGTACAAATGTATAACTACACCACTATTATATGGTCCAATTAAATAAAGAGTAAAATAGTAAAACCACACCTCATTAAATCATTAGCTCATAATCCATACCTTGGAGCTGAGCACTCATTCAGAACCGAAGAAGAAGACCAACTGATTAATAGAATCAGTTGGAAGTTGGCCAAACTGAATAGCAGTAGGAGTATATTAGAGGATAATTAGAGAGAGAAGGATATGTGTGATTTGTGTGATCAAAATTTTGTTAGATTCAACTCTCATTCTTCTTCAGATAAACTCTACTTTTCTTCTTGTTTCTTTTTCTAAATCTCATATTTCTTGCTGTAAAACTTCAAATTATTAGTGATAATTCCCACTTTGTTCTCGGTTAAGAGTGTATATGTTACCATTGGTATCGGAGCAGTAAATCCTCTACAAGATCATGGCAAAAAATACAAGAATGAAGACCATTGAGAATCTTATCAAGGATCAAGATGCTAGAATAACATAATTAGCTCAGAACTTGATGGCTCAGCTAGAAACTCATACGTCTCTGATGTACTTAGCCATTGAGGAGAAATGCAAAGCAATCAACAAGGAGTTGGAGGATCGGATGGATCAAGTAGTGGCGCACAATTTGTAGACGATGGAGGAGAGAATTGCTGTGATGTTTCAGAAAAGCTTGGGAAAATTAAAGGTTAGTGATAGAGTTGATTCTAATCAGTACAGTCCTTTGAATCTTATAAATCAAATGAATTTCAGAGGAGGGGAAGTTACAATGGAAATCACAAGAGGAATCAGTTCAAAGTTGAACAAACTGGGAAGGAGAGAAACTATAACAATGGAGATTGAACTGGCAGGAATTTTGGAAATCAAGGCCATAAAGTTGAATTGCAGTGTTTAGTGGGGAGAAACCATGGGAATGGATAAGGAAGTGCGTGCGGTTCTTTAATTTTTCCAGGTTCCAGATCAGCTGAAGGTTAACACAATAAAGATCTATTTGGAAAATAAAATAGATGTATGGTTCCAGGGAGAGAAATCTGTGAAAGATTGGAGGTGGGAGGAATTTAAGGAGGCTGTAGTTCAGAGATTTGGAGGGCTAGGTGGACGTGATGAAGTGGATGAGCTAAACAAATTGATACAGGAGGACATTGTGAGAAGTTATCAGAAAGCTTTGAAGGACTCGGAACACTAATGATTTATAAGAAACTTACCTTTCTTAAGCTTATTTCATTACCAATTTTATTAGTGACTTGAAGGAAGAATTAAAGCCTGTGGTGAATATTTTAAAGCCTAAAACACTACAAGAAACCATGGAAATTGCACTATTACAAGAGTACAATTTAGGTTTATTGCTTAAAAGGAAGATTAGAGATTGGCCTAATCTGAGCAATAGTGTGACAATTCCAAAACCCGTGATAGAAAAGAGTAATTGGAAGGGTATTGAGTTTAGTTATGATGGTAAGGGAATCAATAAGACTAGTGGTTTCAAGAAGATCAATCCATAAGAGATTCAGTACAGAAAAGAAAACAACTTATGCCTTAAATGTGGAGATATGTTTGGTGTGGGACACCACTGTAAGTTCACACGGGTTAAAATGATGAGTACCGCTGATTTGATTAATGATGAGGAAGTGTTGGTGATGGAAAAAAATGAATCTGGAGATGAAAATGAAGTTGAAAAGCTGTCAAAATTTACTAATAATGTTGTTTTTAAGGCTTTGGGAGGGCATAGTTCAAAATATAACTCCATAACTGTGTATGGTTGGATTAAAGGAAAGAAGATTAGCATTTTGTTGGACACTGGAAGCAATGACAGTTTCATAGATCCTGAAATAGTTAGAGATTTGAAGCTCAAACGGGAAAGAACTCCAAAACGTTTTTTTTAGTATAAATTGGAGGTGGAACAAGGATTAGTGGCAGTTCTTACTATCCAAGAGTAGCCTGGCAGATCTAGGAACACCATTTCAACCATGACCTGAGGATATTACCTTTGAGAGATATTGATGTGGTATTATAAGTTAATTGGATGAGCATGTTTAGTCCAATTACATTTGACTTTTTGGACAAGAGCATTACTTTTTGTAGTAAAGGACAGAACTGGACTATACAGGGATTAAATGAAAGAGTAACCTATAAGATGACCAGATGCTATGAAGCTAGGCAGCTCACTGAGCATAAGAAAATGGAAGTTATTTCATGAAAAGCTAGGTAACTCACCACGAGGAATCTTGATTTCTATGAAAAGATCAATTATTACAATATGCAGGGAATCATAGGAGAAACAACTGATGGAGCAAACAAGAAATTCAAGATAAGTAAACAATGTCACAGCAAGACAATTGGGAATTTGTTGTGCCAGAGATACAAAATTTACTTGGCATGTATGCAAATATCTTTAAAATACCAATAGGTTTGCCACCTAAGAGAGATGTTGACCACAAAATTGTTTTAAAGCCAGATTCTAAACCCTTCCAGACCAGGCCTTACATACAACCACATGCTTATAAAGCTGAAATAGAGAAACAAGTGGAGGAAGTGCTCAGGAATCGGGCAATTCATTTCAGTAATAGTCCATATGTATCACCTGCATTGTTAGTTAAAAAGGAAGACATTACTTGGAGACTATGTATTGATTACAGAAAGCTAAATGATATTACTGTGAAGGATAAATTTCTCATTCCTATTATTGATGATTTACTTGATGAGCTTTATGGTTCAAAACTAATTTCTAAATTAGATCTAAGGGTTGGATATCACCAGATAAGGGTCAAGAAAGAAGATATAGCAAAAGCAACATTTCAAACACATACTAGACATTTTGAGTTTTTTGTTGTGCCATTTGGATTGACAAATGCTTTAACCACATTTCAGTCTCTTATGAATTAGATATTCAAGGATTATCTAAGGAAATTTGTTTTGTTTTTTTGTGACATACTAATTTACAGTGAGTCATTGGAAGAACATCTTTATCACCTTGAATTAGTTCCGAATCTGACGAGACAACACTAGTTATATGCCAAAGTAGCAAGTGTGTTTTTGGATAGCAGAAAGTATAATATCTTAAGCATATTATCACTCAGTCAGGTGTTGAAACGGATCCAAAAGAAGATGCCAACACCAAATAATGTTAAGGAGTTAAGAGGTTTCCTTGGCTTAACAGGATACTATAGAAGGTTTATACGGAATTATGGAACAATTTGTAAACCTTTTCATAACCTTCTTTAAAAAGATGCTTTTCAGTGGATTGAGGAAGCTACATCGGCTTTCCAAAATCTGAAGGAAATTATCACCACAACACCAATACTCAAGTTATCTGAATTTGACAAACCTTTTGTGAGAAACCGATGCTAGTGACATTGGATTGAGGTTGTTCTAATGCAAAATCATCATCACATAACTCATATTGACAAATCCTTTTGTCAGAGAAACAAATGACTCTCCACTTATGAGATTTTTAGCAATTGACAGTTGGAAGCATTATTTGGTAGGTCAGCACTTTATTATCAAGACAGATCATCAGACACTTTAAGTACTTATTGGATCATAAACTTCATAATGCTTTACAACATATATAAGTGGGCTACACAATTTGTTGGCCTTAGTTTTGAAATTCAATATAAGAAAGGAAAAGAAAACATTGCAGCTGGTGCACTTTCTGAAGTTATAGTTTCAAGATGAAGAGAGATCATCAGCATATCAGAAGGAGGAATCACTAGTTCAGAATAAGATTTTCTCAAAGGAGTTTAAGTCAAAAGTAAGCAATCAAGTTATGGCATGTTATGAGTCTGCTCAGCTTGGAAAATAAGTAAAGAATGACATTTCTGAGTCATTATTGGCAGGAGGTCAAAATAATGAAATTCTGTCTAAGCTTATGGTGATTAGTACATCACAACCAACTTGGATGCAACAAATTTCAGAAAGTTACCTGGATAATGAACATGCACATGCTCTGATTCTACAGGTCACTCTCACTCCTGAATTACCAAGTGAGTTTCATTTTGATAGGGGAATTCTTAGAAAAAAGAAACAGAATTTACATTGGAGCAGCATATGAGATCTGGAACATTGTTCTAAATGCACTTCATTCATCAGCTCTAGGTGGTTATTCAGGGCAATCTTCCACCATTAAAAGGGTAGAATATTTTTTCTTTTGGGCAGGCATGAGGGAAAACATTCTATCTTAAGTCAGGGAATGTTCAACTTGTCAAAAAAATAAGCATGAAAATGTTCTTCTTGCTGGCTTAGTGGCTTATTGCATCCTTTGCCATTTCCTGATAAAGCATGATTACAAATCTATATGGATTTTATTGAATAACTACCAAGATCACAAGGATTTGATACAATGCTAGTGATTGTGGACAAACAGAGTAAGTATGCTCATTTTATACATGTGGCACATCCATTTATAGCTTATCAAAATGGCAAGTTATTCATTTTTGAGGTGTTCAAGTTACATGGCTTACTTGATGTAGTCATAAGTGACAGGGACAAAATCTCTACTAGTCTGTTTGGAGAGAGCTTTTCACTAAGTTGGAAGTTAAGCTTAGTTTTAATAGCCCCTATCATCTAGAGACAGATGAACAAACTAAGAGAGTCAATCATGTATTAGAATCTTATTTAAGGTGTTTTTGTGGGGAAATATCTAATACTTGGAGTGAATGGCTTGGAATTGCTGAGTGGTGGTATGACACCTCTCATCGCACCAGTATTAACATGACTCCATATGAGGCATTGTATGGAGTAAAGCATTGGTATCTACCTCTGGGAGAATTTTCCGAAGTCATTTTACCAACAACTCAAGAACTGGTGCAACAGAGAGAATCAGTTATGGTTTCATTGCAAAAGCATATTAAAATGGCTCAGGAAAAAAATGAAATTCAATGTTGATCAGAGGATGATTGAAAATAGTTTCCAGGTAGGAGAAATGGTCTATTTGAAGTTACAAAAATAAATACAAGGATCAGTTGTTCAGAGAGGAAATATGAAGTTATCACCAAAGTACTTTGGACCATATCATATTATTCAGAATATTGAAGCAGTGGCCTATAAGATTCAGTTGCCTGCATCCTCCAGGATTCACCATGTTTTTCACATTTCACTCCTCAAACTTCTTCATGGACCATTGCCAACTGATATTACTCATATTCCAAATTCTATGCAAGAGGAGATACCAAGACCTTTTTCAGAGAAGATTTTGCAAAGAAGGAGTATTAGCTCTAGTTCAGGTTAGATGATTCAGTGGCTAATCAAGTGGCAACATTTTCCAGATGGGGAATCTTCTTGAGAGAACAGTCAATTCATCAAAACTTCATCATGGAACATTGCCAACTGTTATTACTCATATTTCAAATTCTATGAAAAATGAGATACCAAGACTTTTTCCAGAGATGATTTGCAAATAAAGAGCATTAACTCTAGTTCAGGGTAGATGATTCAATGGCTAATCGAGTGGCAACATTTTCCATATGAGAAAGCTTGGGAGTACAGTTAATTCATCAAAACTCAGTTTCCTGGCTTCCAAGATTGAGTATAAGAGTGAAAAATTCCGTTTGAGGACAAACATTGTCTAAGGGGAAGGGATTGTCATATGGTCCAATTAAACAAGGGGTAAAATAGTAAAATCACCCCTCGTTAACTCATTAACTCGTAATCTATACTCCAGAGCTGAGCTCTCATTCAGAACCGAAGAAGAGCAATTGATTAACATAATCAGTTGAAATTTGACCAAACTGAATAGCACCAGGAGTATATTAGAGAATAATTAGAGAGAGAAGGATATGTGTGATTTGTGTGATCAAAATTTTGTTAGATTCAACTCTCATTCTTCTTCAGATAAACTATTTTTTTCTTCTTGTTTCTTCTTCTAAATCTTAGATTTGCTGTAAAACGCCAAATTCTTAGTGATAATTCCCACTTTATTTTCGGTTAAGAACGTGTATGTTAAAACCACATAATAGAGAAGAATGTAATTAGGCCCATAATTCTACATACTATTAGTGGGTCTTTTAAAATTTTGGGTCCTGTGCAGTTGCCCTGCCCGCATTGCACTTGAGCCGGCCCAGGTTCCACATGGTGTTATTAAACAGAGGTACTACAAACATCCATAACTGGAGTATGGGAAATAGTTTATCAATATTTTTTTAAAAAAATTATCCATAAAAAAATTGTTCTTATTAAAAATTCTATCGATAAAAAAATTGTTGATCTTAAAAATTACTTTCAAACTTTATAAGGCCCATAAAAGAACTAGTATCTAACATTTACAAAAATTAATTAATTAATTAATGAAGACCATTTAAAAAAAACATTTCATGGGCATAGTAGTACTTGTGCATTTTAATGTAAGACGATAGAATTACTTTCTCGTTCCTCTGATAATGGCACACTTGCCTTAATAAGATGTATATTTTTAGAGTAAGTCTCTATAAAGGTGGTCTTTGCATAAGGTTATGGACAGTCTACAGTGACTTTTGTCTTAAATGTTATTTTTAAAATAAAATTAAACATTGTATTTTAAAAGCTAAAATAAGTAATAATATGTATTTGAGTGTGAAAATATAAAAATATGTAATATAAAAATTTATTTCAAAATTTAGTATGTAATTTAACAAATGCAGTGTATAAAGTAAAAAATAAGTGGTGTGTCCATAACCTTATGAACAAGCCGCCTGCCAAGAGATTTTTTTTTAAAATGACACAGTTTCAATTTTTTGGCAAAATTTCTTCCATTTCATCAACCAAATCTACTTTAAAAAAAAAAACTTTTTACATTCAATTTCATCCACTTATTTTCTTCACCTAATTCCAAACATCTATATCGTTGATGCCACTATTCGTGAATCACATGTCGCATGAAAAATGACCTCGAAGTTGTAATGGAGGTGGATAAAGGTAAATTATAAGTGATATAATACGAGTACTTAGTATTTTCTTTAGGTTATACTACTTGGCAAATTTTTGGGAAAAAAATCTTTATGAAAGACGGAGCTTAATAGAATAATATAAATGTTAAAGGATTTAGTTGTAATATTATAAATTTATTATGCATTATCCCGTAGTTATAAATTTATGACTCGATCAGTGTAATTATAAAATTTTATCTTAATTAATTTTAATTTACAGTTTAAACATTGACCCTTCCATAATTTATGAAAGAACCTTTTTAAGAGAGGAACTCATACTATTTTTATGAAATTTATCTTTTCATTCATCATGCTATAGAAATATATTCATCATATTCTAGAAATACTCCCTCCATTTTTCTATTAGTGTCAACATAGGTTTATGTGCTTGAATTTATTTGAAGAAATTGAATGGATGTAATTAAATTTTGAAAGTAAAAAGTATAATGAATGGATGAAATTGAAATAACGTTGCCAAATGAAAAGTATGTCAATATAAAATAAATAAACGAAAAAGAAAAGTCTGTCGAAGAAACAAATTAAATACTGTTTTTAGTCAATGTACTATTAAAAATGCATATTTTATTGCACTTTTAACCTCTGAATTTTCATTAACCTCTGAATTTTCATTAACCTCTTGGTCAGTACACCGACACAGAAGTATCTTATTTATTCTCACATTCAACAAAAACTTATGTAAATTGCAGTTTAAACAACATTCTGATAATAAGAGGTCTTATACACTAGTTCATCCATCCACAGATATAAAATTGATAGATAATGAATTACTGGTATCAATTAAATCATGAATTATCAATAAACACGTACCAGTTATTAGGATAAGTTCTTGCGAGGTGATAAAAAAATAATTGAATTTTGTTAAAGTATTATGGTAAAATTTTGGAGGTCCGTCTCTTGAAACACGGTCTTTCTATAAACCATGGAAATATTAAAGTTTAAGGTGCAAATTAGAAGAAATGAAGATGGAATTTTTGGGTTGTATGAATCGAGTTATAAACTTTATAACTAATATACGTTGCATGATAAAATTTTAATATTGCAACAAGATCTTTTACCTTTTATTATTTCAATTAAAATTCGTCTTTTCATAAACATATGGTATCTAGGGAAATACCGTATTATTATCATGTACTCCCTCTGTCCTAGCTATTTCTATGGAGAGAGAAAGTGCATATCAAAATAGTGACTATGTGAATTGACAACAATGCCCTCAATCTACATCCTTAACCACCACCATTGCCACCACCTTCAACACACCACCACCGACACCCCCTTATCCTCACCACCACCACATTTACATTCACCACACCACCACCGCCTCCCCCTTCTCCACATCACCACCGCCACCACACCACCACCATCACCTACACCCATCGCACCACCACCTTCACCTACACAACCAAATTCAAAACCCTCAATCAAACCCTAAATCGATTCCAAAATCGAAACCCTCATTCCAGACTCACCAAAATAAAAAAACATCAAAGTCGGAGAAGAAGGAGGGAGAAGAAATAATTAGGGGCGGGAGAATGAGGAGAAAAGGGAGAAGAAAGAATAGGATGTGGCGGGAGAAGGAAGGCCAAAATGGGGGAAAGAGAAAATGTTTAGAATGTTAGGGGTATTGAAGCCTTTAACATTATAATTGTTTGCCCAAAATGGTAAGAGTGCAAAAACAGTTGTGACGTCGCAAAGAGAAAATAAATCAAAAATAGCTGAAGCAGAGTAAGTATTTATAACTAAAAATAGAATTCACTTCAATAAAACATTACTTATAATAAAATGAGTAGGTCTCCTGACAGACGGCCTATCCATAAGCTTATGGACAGACCACTTATTTCTTACCTTATACACTGCATTTCTTAAACTACATACAAAATTTAAAAATTTTGAAAATATTTTTTTATATCATATATTTTTATATTTTCACCTTCAAATACATATTATTACTTGTTTTAACTTGTAAAATGCAATATTTAAATTTTATAAAAAATTACAAAATTTAAGGCAAATGCCCCTGAGCACTGTCCATAAGCTTATGGAAAGGCCGCCTTTCCTAAGACTTTCTCTAATAAAATTACATTCTTGTTGTCAAGTTTTACTTACGTTATAACATATTTAATTATTAGTGGGATAAAAATAGAAAATTCTCAACATAAATGACTTGATTAAAATGAGACATCAAATTAAGGGACCTATAAGCCTAAGATTAAAAAAAATCAAGCGGATGAGCTGCCTTGGCGCACCCTTGGCGCTAACGCTTTCTTCTAACCTTTTTGGCTCCCAACAGAGATATTTTCGCGTTGCTCAGAAACTCCACCTTTCGACATTTCTAGCCCTAGTTTCATCCATCTCGATTCCACCCGTTTAGCCCTCCGGCGATATCCCCAGCCTTGGAATCGCCGCCCTGAACGACTCCCTTAATCGATCTCCGAGTTCCGAAGTTTCTCGATTTCCCCCAATTTTTCTAGGGTTCCGAAGCGATGTTCAGAGCTAATCGGTGAGTTAGCGAAAACATACAGTGATGGTGGTTGCGGAATCAGCTTGCATGTCCCTCAGGAAATGCCAAAGTTGCGCAGCGGAGTTCCGGCAGTAAGGGCGGCGGCGAAGGCTACGAAAGCGAGGAAGGGAGTTAGGAGCAACAAGGCGGCGGTCAAAGCGAAAGAGGTAGGGGGTTATATAAAGACACGCGCTGCTAGAGCTAAAGCGGCGCTGAAAGAAGCTGACTTTGAGGAGGAGGAGAGAGAGTTTGTGAAAGAGGTGAAACTAATGGCGGATGAGAGCGGCGGTCTGAGCGGTAAAGGCAGCGCTGGAATGGAAGATGACGCGCTTCCCTCGTTCCCTGACACGGTGAGGTTTTTTTAATTATGGAAAATGATCGAGGAATAGTTTTTGCTTACAATTGAAGCTTATTGTGTGTTTACTAAATTGGAATGAATTGCTTAACAGGTACAAGTGGGAGGCTCGCCGTTGTACAGGGTTGAGAGGAAGCTAGGTAAAGGTGGTTTTGGCCAGGTGTTTGTGGGCAGGCGAGCTGCTGGTGGAATTGCAGGGGGACCTGGTCCCAGTGCAATGGAGGTAAGATTAATTGTGATTCTCTTGCTTGTTAATTAGCTTTTTTAATGGCCGATTTGATTTGGAAATAAGCTTTGTTAATTGGCGGTTTTTCCAGGTAGCTCTGAAGTTTGAGCATAGGAATAGCAAAGGCTGTAACTATGGTCCTCCTTATGAGTGGCAGGTCTACAAGTAAGTGGTCTATTTCCTGGTCCTTCCTATTATCAATTTTTACCAGAACTTGTTTACTGACTTTTTTGTTTTGTTTTTGTCTGACTGTATAGTACCCTTGGGGGTAGCCACGGTGTGCCAAAAGTACATTACAAAGGAAAACAAGGTGACTACTACATAATGGTATGGTCTGGGCATGAGCTAATCCTTCATTAGGTGTGTTAGTTCATTTTTTCTCAAGTCTTTTCTAACAAGTTCTGTTTTGATCGATGGTTTGTAGGTCATGGACATGTTAGGCCCTAGTTTGTGGGACGTGTGGAATTCTTCAGGGCAGTCGTAAGTTTCTGATGGTTGCCTGCTATTTGTTGATTTTTTTCTTCTTCTCCTTCTTGAATTTGCCCCCTGTTTCTCGGAGTGGGGATGTGAAGGTTTTACACAGAATGTTCCATGGTTATCTGTAACTGTAGCATTTTTAAAATCATGCACTCAGCTTTGGCTTATGCTAATGTTTGTGTTATCATCTACTCCCTCTGTTCCATTTAGGGACTTTTGTTGGCATTCATACATACATATACATGTATAAATACACACATATTTGTAACCACATACGAGTTGTTAAGTGGAATAGAGGGAGTGTACTTGGTAATAAATGCTTGGTGAAGTTGAAGTGATTGTCTTAATTCTTTTATGCAGAAAAATAATTCTGGGCCTTCTCTTGTAAAGACTCTATTCAGTACAGCCTTACTCTTTTTTTTCCTCTCATTTTCTTTCTGTTGCACTTTTGATTGCAGAATGTCTGTTGAAATGGTTGCATGCATTGCAGTTGAGGCTTTGTCGATATTGGAAAAATTTCATGCAAAAGGGTACAGTTTTTTCTCCTTCTTCTTTGCCTCTTCTTTATTTTAATGTATAGTCAAATAAATGTGTTTATTTCATTATATCATCCTAATTTAATACTTTCAACATTAGGTATGTGCATGGGGATGTGAAGCCTGAAAACTTTTTGCTTGGTCAGCCATCAACAGCTCAGGAGAAAAAGTTGTTTCTTGTGGATTTAGGATTAGGTCAGAAGTTTATGTTGCTGTGATTTAATTTTCTATGCTTCCTTTACTCTCTTTCATACTCATATTCGCTCTTAATTGCAGCAACTAAGTGGAGAGATTCCGCCAGAGGGCAGCATGTCGGATATGATCAACGTCCTGATGTATTTAGGTGTGTATTGGAATTGGTGTATAATTTAATTTATTTGATTGCTCCTATTTTTTTACTTCATATATGTCCTATATTCCAGAGGGACAGTCAGATATGCTAGTGTTCATGCTCACTTGGGAAGGACAGCGAGTAGAAGGGATGATTTAGAGTCACTTGCATATACTCTGATTTTCCTTCACAGAGGCAAGTTGCCATGGCAAGGTTACCAGGTGAGAGTTCTTTCCCTTTACCTTCTGGAATATTTATATCGTATATATCTAATCTATTTTCTTTCTACTTTATTCCTTAGATGCCTATACTAATCTATTTAGTGCAATTATTTCAGGGCGATAACAAATCATTCCAGGTAGCAAAGAAAAAGATGTCAACACCTCCTGACATGCTGTGTCTTTCCTGCCCGGCCCCAATGAGAGAGTTTCTTGAGACTGTTTATAACTTAAAGTTTGATGAAGAGCCCAATTATTCTAAATTGGTATCTATCTTTGGAGGTATTATTGGAGTCGATCCTGCTGTAAGGCCATTGAACACAGATGGTGCTCAGAAGGTGATACTTTGATGTACAAGCTGTGTGATTTCGTCCCTTTACACGGTATACAGTCCCTTTAACTTTTCAACTCTTTTACATGGTAGATTATCCAAATTGGCCAAAAGCGTTCTCGAATGAATCTTGATGACGATGAAGACCAGCCAAGGAAGAAAGTTCGCATGGGAGTTCCTGCATCTCAGTGGGTTTCTATTTACAATGCAAGAAAGCCTATGAAACAGCGGTAAAGAAATCATAGTTCTCTCTTTGAGGGTTAAATCATAAATGTTGTACTGACACGTGCTGTTTTGGATTGGGTTGGGGAGGTATAGCTCTTAAAACATTGAGAAGTAAGATGCCAAAAATTAACTGGAGGGAGTGGTGCGTTAGGCCAAGAGCAAAAAAACCTTGACTTGTTAGGACCAATTGAAGACTTTGCGATCATTTAATCCTATAATTTGTCTTTAGACAGCTCTTTTTATAACCTTCATAATTTGTTTTTTCTGATTAAAGGTACCATTACAATGTGTCGGATGTGAGGTTATCTCAGCATGTGGATAGAGGGGTCGAGGATGGCTTATATATCAGTTCTGTGGCATCGTGTTCCAACTTATGGGCTATTATTATGGATGCGGGAACTAATTTCACGAGCCAAGTTTTTGAAATATCACCTTATTTCTTGCACAAGGTAAACTCATATTTTGTAATTTGGATGGGAACAATATTACTTTTAAAGACCAATATTCATTTCATGCTGTCTGATGTTTAATTTAAAGATTGGGGGTTAGTGGTATAGTTACAAACACTCTGGAATTTTCAGAAAGGAGTAATTGGCACATCAGTAGAGATGTGAAGTGCAGATGAATATCATTACTCTTTACTTTTATCTATCAAAAATAACATGAAAACCTGTCACATTATCAGCCAAAATGACTTTTATAATACTGAAACTGTAGGAGTGGATAATGGAACAATGGGACAAGAGCTATTACATCAGCTGTCTTGCAGGAGCTACTAATGGAAATGGGCTGGTGGTTATGTCAAAAGGTAAGATTGAATGACATCAGCTTGTATGCTAATAAATTTTGTGTTGTTGCAGTAGGTGAATATGTAGTGATAATAACAGTCTTGCAGTTTTGAATTTCATTTGCATTTGAAAGGGAATCCTTCAAGATGGTAACCTATAGACTCACAGGATGTACGGGTGTTAGGGCTACAAATGCTAGTAGTAGTGCTTCAGTCTCAGAATCTTGTAATTTAGTTAAGTACAATTTGATTGAGCTGATGATGATTGGTGCCTAAGTTTTTAAATTGTTTATAGCAAAATTATATGTATGCGCATTCTGTTTGGTCAGGGAATTACTTTCACCTGTCCACTTTTATTTCTAAGGCTCTTTTATTGCTGTGCAGGTACTACCTATACCCAGCAGTCGTACAAAGTTAGTGATTCCTTTCCATTCAAATGGATAAACAAGAAGTGGAAGGAAGGTTTTCATGTTACCTCAATGGCTACTGCTGGTACTCGATGGGCTGTTGTGATGTCTCGAAACTCTGGCTTCAGTGACCAGGTAAGGCTATTAATTTTGAGATTGACACAAAGTTTGAAGGCTGTTACGAGAGATCTATAATCTATAATGTAAACGCTGAGACCTGAGAGTGTTGCAGCAGAAATATTTGTTCTTTCCATTTTAAATATTTCTTTTAAACTGGGTATTCAACCAATACCTCAACATTTCTATTACTGCTCCCCTTGTTCAACTTTCAATCTTGAGGTTCTCCATCTGTGCTTGTTTTAACGATTGGCACATTTTCTGGAGTTGTTGTGGATGAATATTTCAATTTTTGATTGACTACTAATAAATGGTGCCGTGTATGTTATTCGGTTGTTTGGCCCTCAAGATATAATTATTTTTCCTGTTAACATTTTTTGATCTTTGCATGTGTTGTGTTTATGCTTAACACAACTGAATATAAGATATTGCATTGCTGTTCTAATGGAGAGAGTCTTCATTTTGCAGGTTGTGGAGCTTGATTTCCTTTATCCTAGCGAGGGCATCCATAAACGTTGGGACAGTGGTTATAGAATAACCGCAACCGCTGCTACATGGGATCAAGCTGCTCTTATTTTGAGTGTCCCCAGGCGCAAAATCTCCGATGAGACCCAGGAAACTCTGCGCACATCTCAATTTCCTAGCAGTCATGTGAAGGTGTGTAACCATCTTTTGGTCCGTGCTTTAGTCTATTTGGTATCATCAGTCCCTTCAACGTTTTAAACTGCTGCTTCACAGTTGGACTAATAATTATCTTGTGCTCGACATTAGAGATTATTAGTTGCATCAATTTTGTAATCCATGTTTTATCCACATGAGCAGGAAAAATGGGCAAAGAATCTTTATCTGGCTTCCATGTGCTATGGCCGGACTGTATGCTGATGGAATATGATCACTGACCAATGGGAGCAAGCTGAGAAAATTGAACATGTAATTCAGTGTCCATACTTACCTGCCTTAACTAGTAGTCAGATGCAATTCGCCGTAAAGATGAATGCATGTGTGTGTAATGGTCATCAGACTCATCATTGAGAGTTTTGTACTTAAATTACTAATTTACCAGGGATTTGAATGGCCTGTGGGAAAATGCACCTATTTTGTTGGTAAAATGAGAGCAGTAATGATACACTCCCGATGACGACAGGCTGTTGGCAAAACGCATCATTCTCTCTTTTTCTTTCCTTTCATCTCCTCTAGTCTGAAAATAGAAATCCTTTCTGCTATCAGGATTGCGCATTAGTTGGAGGTTAAAATCCTCCTTCCAGGACTCCAGATTCAGTGGAACTTAGTCAGAATGAGGTGGGAGCAGAGAATCGAGATATTTAATTTGCGGGCATCTACAAAAGAAGATAATCCACTTCGCCCTTGTGTGGAGAGCAATATTTCTCCAATAGGATCTTCGATCATAGAATCATGATCCCTAGCATGGACAGTTTCAACAATGTTCAAATCTGGTTATTGAGGCCTTTAGGATGATTTTTAAAAATGATGAATGGTAGGTAAGACATGGATCATCAAGCCGGACATCGGATGGTTAACCAAGTAAAAAATTGTTGCAATTTCTTTGTTAACGACACTCTTAAAATGATTTTTAACAATTATATAAACTTCATTAAAGTTATTTTATTAGAATAAGTATTAGAGTAAGGAGCCGGTTAGGTTGACTAACAGTTAGACCTATCATGGAAATTTTCCTTTACTAATTTTTAAGTTTAAATTATAACTATTTATATATTGTAATACATTTTAAAGGGGTTTCAAAGTTATGAGAACCTTGTTGAAATATAAAAAAAATAAAAAAAAATAATAAAAAAAAATTAAACCACCCTATTAATTGCATCAATTATAAAATGACCCCGTCTAACAATAAATCGTGTAAACCAAGATTATATTTAAGTATTACATGCCTAACCTACTACTCCCTCCGTCCCAGCCGAATCTGCACACTTTTTGGTCAACTTTCTCAAGACACGTTTGACCATAAATTTCAACTAGTATATAGATACCAATATCATCATGTGAGATATTATTGGATTCTCTGCATGCTGTATTTTCTAAATATCAAATTTTAACACACCGTTAATATACGTAACTAAAGTTATCGTTGGTCAAACATGACCTGAGAAAGTTGACCAAAAAGTGTGCACATTCGACTGGGACGGAGTAATACTAATTGTGCAAATACTTATAAAGTAAATAAATGGAACAGTAGTATAAATACTGAGTATGTAAAATTTCGCCAACTGTGTGCGAATTTAGAACTGTGCGAATTTAGGCGAATTTTGATGCGATACTGTGTGTAATCTTTCTTTCTCCCCTACCAATGGTCTGTAACATACAATTCCTCTACTAACGGTAAACTGCCGGAATTGGTTTCTCTGATCCTCGGCATCGGGCCTCATCGTCGGCCATCGCCGTATCGATGGCCGATAACGTAATCAATCAGCCACCTCCTCCCAAAACCTTCGCTGCCGCTCTTCAAACCAAAGCTCCCCCTCTCTCCAAAAATCTCCCAAGCAATCCCGAATTGGTTCCAAAATCTACTCACCTCGGAGATCCGGCCTGTCTCTATTCGGATGAACAAATCGCTACACTAGCGGCTCATTATTCCAACGCCTTGGTCGGTAAGTTCACAAAAGGTAGGCTATCAATGGAGCAAATGGAGACAGCTCTCAAAACAATCGGTTTTGAAGGTAAGTATCAATTAGGTTCTTTAGATTATAAACATGTTTTACTCCGTTTTGAGAACATTAACGATTATCAGAGGTGTTGGATGAAAGGCATCTGGAACTTTAATGGTGTTTTCCTTAAGATGCTTAAGTGGACTCCAGAATTCTCAATCCATAAGGAATCACCCATAGTTCCAATTTGGTGTACCATCAGAGAAGTACCTTTGTATTATTATAACTCTGCTTCCATTGAATCAATTGGTAATAGCATAGGGAATTTCATAAAAAATGACCTAGCTACTGATATGCTCACTAGACCCTCGGCCATCAAATTCTGTGTTGAAGTAGATTTACAGAAACCTCTGAGCCCTCATATTAGGCTAGGTTCTGTTTCAAACAACACTAAGTACAAGATTGAATACGAGGATATCCCTCACTACTGTAACCACTGTGCTAAACTTGGCCACTCCCTGAGTCAGTGTAGAGTTATTTCTCAAACCACCAAGGATAGACCTGAGGAAGTTAACTTAAAGCCCACCCAACCTCCTCCTCAGTGGCAGGCAACAGGTAAAATGTTCACCACCCCTCCTCTGATCAATGATTTAACTAATGATCCCCCATTCAATGAAGATGAAATGGCTGTCACAAACCTGGAAAATAATTCTCCAAGTGTAATACTTAGTACTCCTGTTAGGAATAATCCACTGCAGTCAGGCACTCCTATGCAATCAGGAACTAGTACTCTAGTGATCCATGAGCATTCAATTACCAGATTAATTAAGGAGACTGAAAATGCTAAACCTGCCCGGATACCTTATGCCAAAGATGATCTCCATGTTGGTTCACTGATGGTGCCACTGAGAAGCACTACTAACAACCCTACACTTTCCTTACCCGGAAAGATGTCAAACAGATTTTTTGTTTTACAGGATGAAGGCTGTTCCTCCCAGTATCATGAGGACAAAAATGAAGAGACAACAGAGGACCTGCAAAGGGCAATGGATATAGCTTCCTCTGTTCAACAGCAGTTACAGGAGGTTTCTACATCAGAGTCCCCAGGTAAGTATGTACAACAAGGTAAGGTAAAAAACAAGAAGGTTACCTATTTGAGTCAGCTCAACAAAATGCTGTTAAGATCAGCCACTAAAGGTAATAATTCCAATGAAATATGATAATGAAGACCAACATTAATTTTCTGATATGGAATCTTCGAGGTATGGAAACTTCAATGACTAGACTTCTTAGTCTGATCAAACTAAGGAAAATTCAACTGTTATGTATAATTGAGCCTATGCATGATAATTCTAAAGCCCAGTACTACATGAATTCACTTAATTTCACCAATAATATGGTACTTCCTAATGGGAAGATTTGGCTCTTCTACTCTAGTCCTGTATCTGTGACACTACTTTCCTACCATGAACAGTTTATTCATGTGAATATTTCCCATCTCACCACTAATCTTTGTATGGAGGCTGTTTTTGTTTATGCTTTAAGAAGTAGAGAGGGTAGAAAAGGCCTTTGGACAGATTTAAAGCTGTTATCTAAGGGAGATACTATTTTTATAGGTGATTTTAATACTATATCTTCTGTGGCTGAATATAGAGGTCCCTCTAACCCTGGCCTTGGTAGTATTAGAGATTTTAATACATGGATTAACTCTAATGGAATTCAAGAGATAAACACAGTAGGTAACTTGTTTACTTGGTGTAACTCTAGACTTAGAAATCCTACATCTAAGAGATTAGATAGGGGACTTTGCACTTTATCATGGTATACTAAATTCCCTTCATCAACAATACAGATCCTTAATAGAAATACATCAGATCACTCACCATTACTCCTCCAGCTAAACAATTTAGTTCTCTCATTTCCAAAGCCATTCAGATTTATTAATGCTTGGTTCCAGAGGTTAGAATTTTCAGCATTAGTTCATGAAAATTGGGAAAAGCCAATACAGGAGACAGGAATGGTCAGGTTTACCTGAAACTAATCAGACTTAAAAAGATGCTAAAAATATGGAACAAGGAATGTTTTGGGAACATAGATACAAATGTCACTCTAGCTGAGGAGGCTCTAAGGATACAAGAACTGACTTATGACCTGAATCCAACACTGTCGGAGAGAGTTAGTCTTAACCAGAAAAAAGCTATGCTACTAAAGACTTTAAAAGAGAAAGAGAAATTTTGGAAACAAAAAGCTAGGCTTAAATGGCATAAATTGGGGGATAATAATACTCAGTTCTACTATAAAGTGGTACAGGAAAAGCAATGTAAGTTACAGATCAGTAAAATCAAAAATCATGAGGGTCTATGGCTAAATACACAGTCAGAAATTCAAAAAGAAGCTGTTAGTTATTTTACTGATTTGCTAAATGATCCTAACCAGAATATCTCAGATACCTATAGCTCTCATTTCCTGTCCCAAATCCCCACAATTATGACTGATAGGGATAACCAATTTTTAGAAGCCTTAGTTACTGATACTGAACTTCAAGCAGTGGTAAACAGCCTAGATAGTAACAGCAGTCCAGGTCCAGATGGGTTCACACCAAAATTCTACAAGAAATGCTAGAATGTTATTAAGCAAGATCTGATAGATGCTGTCAATGACTTCATTTCTGGTTCTCAAATCCCAAAGGGTATATCCAGTACTTGGATAGTCCTTTTCCCAAAAAAAGCCACACCTTGCTCTTTTGGGGATTTTAGACCAATAAGTTTATCAAATGTCATAAACAAAATCTGCTCTAAGGTCTTGATGGAAAGACTAAAGCCTCACATGGAGGCTTTAATATCTCCTAACCAATCATCTTTCTTGAAGAAAAGAAATATTTCAGACAATATTTTGTATCTTCAGGAAATGATAAGGTTCCTGGATAAGAAAAATAGAGTTCCAAACTGTATAGTGAAACTGGACCTCATGAAAGCATTTGATAGAGTAAATTGGCTTTTTCTTAGTCAGATCTTAATTAAATTTGGATTCACTGGGAAATTTTTAAATGCCATTATGAACAATTTATCTCAAGCATATTTCTCTGTCTTGGTAAATGGGAATCCATCAGGTTTTTTCAAAGCTACAAGAGGTATTAAACAAGGTGATCCCCTTTCTCCTTTCCTTTTCAATATTTTCTCTGAAGCATTCTCTAGAAGCTTATCATTCATTTTCTCAAATAATAAGATTACTAGCTTCCAAGTTCCTGTTTCTATCCCTGTTGTTTCACACTTGATGTATGCAGATGACACTATCATATTTTTGCAAGCATCTAAAACCAACCTGGTTAGGATCAAAGCTTTTTTAGATATCTTTGAAATCACTTCGGGACAGAAATTTAATTTTGATAAGTCAGAATTTTATCTCAGCAAGAGAGCTTCAGTTTTAAGATTCAACCAAGTTAGAGCCATACTGAAAATGAAAAAAGGCACCTTCCCATTTACTTACCTAGGTTGTCCTATTTTCAAGGGTAAAACCCTTAAAAGATATTTCCAACCATTGATGGCTAATCTTGACACTAAAATTCAGAGTTGGAAAAATAAATGGCTTAGTGCGGGGGGTAAAATGATTTTAATCAAGCACTGCTTATACTCTTTACCTCAGCACCTGTGGGCAGTCACTAATCCCCCGAAGTCAATCATTAGAACCTTTGAAAAAAGACTAGCCAGATTTTTCTGGGGTGAATCTGAGGGAAAAAGCAATAAAATCTGGAGGAAATGGTCTGCAATTGCAGTTCCCACTAAGATGAATGGTCTTGGTTTTAGGTCTATGAATGCTATTCTAGATACCTGCTCTGCAAAGCTTTGGTGGAAAAGCCAGCTAGGAACAACTTTGTGGGCAAAACTGCTTTGGGCTTTGCCTATGTCATATAGGAAATCAGTAACTTGGAAACGAATCTTAGCTGTAAACTCTTTTGCTGAGAGGAACACCAAAATTATTCATGGTAAGGGAAGTTGTAGCTTCTGGCTGGCTAATTGGTGTCCAACTGGCCCCCTCATCAACAGTATTCCTCAGAACATTGTTTCTGGAATGCCATACCTATCTGTTTCTGACTTCATCAAGGATAAACTTACTGTTCTATCTCAAATCAACTCTTTCCTAGAACGTGATACTCTGACTTTTCTCCAGGATGCACAACTAATGGAAGATAGAGATGACAGACTAATCTGGATGCCTGAACCCTCTGGTAATTTTACATCTAAATCAACATACAGAGAACTAACTCTGTCTACAGGTAACTCACTTGCCCCTAAATTCATCTGGAATAATGCAATTCAGAAGAAGGTATCTATTTTCACTTGGAAGCTGTTACAATCCTATCTTCCCTTTGATGAGGTTCTTATTAAATGTGGGTTTAGTTTGGCATCTAAATGCCCTGCTTGCTGTAACTCTGACTCAATTCAGCACTTTTTTATATCATGTCACATTGCTAGAGCAGTCTGGAGTAACATTGCATCAATAGTTGGCTTTCACATCACTCAGGAGCACTCCCTCTCAGAGAGGTTTTTCCTTTTCTGGGATTGTCATGATCTATTGGGCTGGAAGCAGTTCATATGCAAAATTTTGCCATCCATAGCATGCTGGTCTCTGTAGAAGGCTAGAAATAGTTTTATTTTTGATTCTAAACCCTTCTCCACACTGGCTATTACCAAGGAAGTACAGGAGCTGATAAAACTGTCTCTTTTCTCCTCACCTAGAACATTTTTCTCTCACCCTGTAATGGATTCTCCTCTAAGCCTATGGACACCTTTTACTCGACCACCTCCTAAGCCTAATATTTCCATTGTCAGCTGGGAGAAGCCCCCTGTAGGAACAATCAAAATCAACATAGATGCATCATGGTATCTAGATAAGGCCTCAGTTGGTTTAATTGCTAGGGACAATCTAGGGGATCCACTACATGTTCTATCTGCTCCTACTACTGCTGATTCACCTCTTGAAGCAGAATTGAAGGCACTTTTAGTGGCATGCAATAAGTTCCATGATCAGGACCATAAGTATCTTTTTGAAACTGATTACCTCCTTGCTGTTCAGATGATAAACGATCCATATAGGGCAAATTGGAAGCTCTTTGATCTGGCCTATAGAGTTCAAAAATTACTGAGATCATCCCATATGCAATATGTGGCTAGAGAATGCAATGTAGTGGCACATACTATTGCAAAATCACATCACAGCTCGGTCCAGATTATAAATCTGCAGAACATGTCACCACACATTAAGGGGCTGATCTTCTTGGATAAAGTTCAGACTCCACACATTAGAGTACACCGTTTCCCTCTGAATTGATACTGTTTTGTGTTTATGCAGGTTGGAGATGATCTACGAATAGCAAATCAATAAAACTCTGACCGTCTCGAGCTGGTTACTTACTCCCTCATGTAACACTGCTGGTGCTGCTGCTTACTTGGTGCAGATTGGTTTTGGAGTTGCCTGGCCACAAGGGAGAACTAACACGAGGGGTGGAGGTTCTCGCTTGTGGATCGCAACTCCAGTACAGTTGTTTGTATAGTCTACATCTAGCTTAGTTTGTTGTCGTACTTTTGGAGGCAACGGGGTTGCCTCACCATAGTATATTGCGATAACTCAATTCTGGTTTGTTAAAAATATTTTTTGGTTGTCTGGGCCTGGGGAACCCAATATATATCCCCCACCTACGGGTGTTCTCATTAAAAAAAAAGAGTATGTAAAATTTAATTCTATTTAGTTCAAGCTTTTCTCTATTCATAGTTTAAAAATATATTAATTTTTTAATTATTCATTTACTTTAGTTACTTTTTATCCACAATTTTTATTTTTTATTTATAATTTCATTGTTTTTTACACATTCACTTCTAGTTTTAGTTACTCTAGGAAGGATAATGAGCCCATATCTTGAAAGACGGTCTTTCTATAAGTTATGGAAAAATCAAGGTTTACACAATAAATTAGAAGAAATGAAAATAAAATTTTTGGGTTGCATGAATCGGGTAATAAACTTTATAACGACAACACGTTGCATAATAAATGTTTAATATTGCAACTCAAAACTTTTACCTTTTTATTATTCTTACTTGATAATACTCGTGCCGATGCACGAATTTGTAAATGAAAATGAAAAAAATTTAAAATGCATTAGTTTTAATAAATTAATATACATATATATATATATATATATATATATTATATTAAATAAAGAAATGTGACAGGTGATAAAAAAAGTTGAGAAAAGATTAACTGTTGTATCAAAACACTTTACTTTATAAAAAATATGGTGATAACAAAATGAAAGATCTCTTATGAGTCAAAACAATCTAATCAAAGTTATAAAAATTATGTCTCCCTTAAAAGTGCATTAATTAAGGAAGGTAAATAAGAGAATAATTACAACATTAAATAAGGTACATTTTATGAATGATACATGTCTAGATAATGTGGCTAATTCTAGGGGTAACTCATGGCAAATGTGATGCGGCTAAGCATGGGGATTACACGTGGTCAAAAGTTGCTCTTTTAGTATATAGTATAGATTAAACTTCGTCTTTCCATAATTCTATGGAAAGACGATTTTTTCGAAGATTTTGCCAAAGGATAAAAGGAGAGGAAGGAAATAATACGAGGAAAAAATTGGTCTAAATACTCATATGACCCTATGTTTTGCTCATATGTGCCAATATGACCCTGCAAGATCAGAAAGTGCTAGTATAACCCTATGTTTTGCAATAAAAGTGTTGATATAACATTTTGGCACTATTCTGACGTTGACTAGGTAGTTTCCAGCATTGACCAAATATAAAAATACTAAACTACCCCTAGTTTTAAAGCAAAAAATGTAATGACAAAATTATCCATAAGTTCTTCTTAATCTCCATAACCACCACTGCTCCCACCATTGCTCCGCCACTTTCACCGCCGCCCGCCACTGCCCCGCCGTCGCAAAAAAGAAGACCTTGAGTTTTCCCACCTTTAAAAAACTAGCAACAAAATCCCATCATTTGAACGAGAATCAAATCAGCAGTGACAGTGTAGCAACAACAATCATTTACATCAATCTACAACGAAAACCTAAAAAGGATAAAACACTGAGATTCTTAAACAATAAACACAGAAGCATCATACTGCATCTCCTTCCGTAAAACAAAAAATTGAAGTAAAAAAGAATAATCTTTTCGACGGAAAAATTAGAAAACCCAGAGGCATAGGCTAGATATGCAGCCATATCTACGAACCAACATACCATGAATGCAACCATACCTACGAACCAAAAATCAGAATACCGTGAACTGAAATCTCGTTTCTGTCTTAAGAAGAAGAGGATGGAGTGAATCAATGGAATTTTTGAAATGGTTGCATTTATAAAGCAGGAATCTTAAAAAAAAAGAGGAAAACAATTCAAATCATAGATAAAGAAATGGAGGATCCCTACTCACATCATGCCCAATAAAAAAAATCAAGAGAAGCCCAGAAACAAACAAACAACAACTACTAGCATATGAAATCTCCGAAGACCCTTTCGAGATTTCCTTGGAAATCTATGGAGAAATTTAAAGGGTTTTCATGGCGTGCCTTTGTGTCAGTGGAAGGTGGGGTTGCATCCGCCATAGCCGTGAAAGGGATGCTAAAGAGCCATAGGAAAAAGATGACAGTCTGAGCACAAGCACATGTGGTAGCTGGGTTTTTCCCCTTATTCGTTGATGCCCACCACCGCCCTAGCACCACCAACCACCACCTCCCATCCTAGCACCACCACTACCCGCCCTAGCACCACCACCACTCGTCAGCAGCAGCAGCAGCACCACAACCAACCCCCGCAACCACCTCCGCTATCACCATCACTCTCCCCAGCCACCGCTACCACTAGTCCCAACCACCACCCCTAGCCCTAGGACGCAACAAAATGATTTCTTCTGGCCGCACGGAACCCCAGACGAGGACGACGGAACCCTAGCCCAGGACGACGATGGCAATCCCTGCCACCTTTGCTCCGACGTCAATCAAATCGGACCTCGTTGCGACGGCCACCAATCGATTCAAGACCAATCAAATTGGAACTCGTCATGACAGCCTCGTTGTTAAGCTACCAGTGCTGGTGAGTGCGAGTGAGAGGTAGAAGATAACAGAGAGACGCGAGTGAGAGATAGAGACGACGGAGAGACGCGAGTGAGAAGAAGAAAATGTGTTTGAGTGGGAAAAAGTAGAGGAAAAATAGGAGAAAGAGGTAAAGGACAAAAGAGTATATTCTACAGGTAAATTTTTCTATTTTTTTGAAACCGAGGGTATAATCGTCATATTATGTTTTTCCGGCCAAATTTAGGCTTCCAGGGTTATATTAGCACATTTCAGCAAATCATAGGGCTATAATATCACTTTCTGATAATGTATGGTCATATTGTCACATATGAGCAAAACATAGAGTCATATGAGCACTTTACATAGAGTGCACTTTACTAAAAAAAAATTCAGTAAAGTGCTCATATAACCCTATGTTTTGAGGGTTTGTGCTAATATGACCCTGTGCAGTTGGAAAGTGCCATTGTAGCCCTGTGTTTTGCTGGAATGTGCTAATATAACCCTGGCAGCTTGAATTTGGTCGTAAGACATGAAATGACTATTATATCCTTTGTAATTTAAAAAATAAAAAAATCAGAAAAGCTAGAAAGACATTTATACCCGTGTTCCTCAATGGACAACCTTTCTTTTTTCCCCTCTTCTTGTCAAATCTGTTTTCTCCCTCTTTTTCTCGACCTTTCTTTTTCCCCTGGTAATGCAAAGCTGCGGCGGTGGAGGTGAATCGAAGGCGGCGGAGGTGAGTCGAAAGTGAAAATGGTGGCGGCGGTGGAGGTGAATCGAAGTGGCATTCCAATTGGGTTTCCAATCGGCGTTTTAGGGAGAGGTAGAGCGCGGTGGCGGGGCCAGGCAAGTGGGAGAGGTGGAGCGCGGTGGCGCGACTAGGTTAGGGTTGAGCGGAGGTAGTGACGAGGCTTGGGTTGAGCGGTGGTGGAGTGAGGCTAGGGTTGAGCGGTGGTGGAGTGAGGCTAGGGTTGAGCGGTGTTGGTGGCGGTGGTTGGGACGAGTAGTGGCGGGGCTAGGGACGAGTAGTGGCGGGACTAAGGTTGAGCGGTGGTGGTTGGGATGAGTGGTGGCGGGGCTAGAGACAAGCGGTGGTGGCAGTGGTTGGGACTAGTAGTGGCAGGGCTAGGGATGAGCAGTGGCGTGACTAGGGTTGAGCGGTGGTGGTGGTGATTGAGATGAGTGGTGGCGGGGGCTAGGGATGAGCGGTGGTGGCGGTGGTTGGGACGGGTGGTGGCGGGACTAGGGTTAAGCGGTGGTGGTGGTGGTGGTGGTTAGGACGAGTAGTGGCGGGGCTAGGGACGAGCAGTGGCAGGACTAGGGTTGAGCGGTGGTGGTGGTGGTGGGGACGAGTGCTGGGGCAGTTGGTGTTGGTGGTGGTTGGGATAAGTGGTGGCAGTGGCTGGGAAGAGTGATGGCGGTGGTGACTGTAGCTGGTGGTGGTGGCGATGACTGGTGGGGGTGGCGTAACTAGGTTTAGGTTCTGCTGGGGCGGGTGGTGGTGGTGGCGATGGCTGGTGGTGGTGGCGATGACTGGTGGTGGTGGCGGAGCTAGGTTTATGTTCAGGTGGTGGTTGTGGCTGGTGGTGGTGGCGGTGGCTTGTGGTGGTGGTTGTGGATGGTGGTTGTGGCTGGTGGTGGTGGCGGTGGCGGTGGCTGGTGGTGGTGGCTGGTGGTGGTGGCCGGTGGTGATGGTGGTGGCTGGTGGTGGTGACGGTGGTTGGTGGTGGTGACGGTGGCTGATGGTGGTGACGGTGGCTGGTGGTGGTCGGCAGCAGTGATAATGGCGGAGGTGGTGATAGTGGCGGTGAAGAGGAAGAAATCTAGGGTGTTTTAGTCATTAGATTTGTAATTTAAAGACTAGGGATATTTAGTCTTTTTGTTTTTGGTCAATGCCAGAAATTACAAAGTCAACACCGGAATAGTGTCACAGAGTTATATCAGCACTTTTGATGCAAAACACAGGAATACAATAACAATTTTCAACTTTACATGGTCATATCAGCACAAACCTTCAAAAGATCGGTATTTTGCCCAAAAAAATTTGTGTGACAAACTTGATTTGGGAAGTGTTTCATTTTTTTTTCAAAGGCGAAGGGCGAAGGTCCCATTTCAAATTCTTAACCTCGTTCTTGTCGGCGCTCTGCAATCCCACTAGCATATAGCACTGCCCACCGCCACCGGCAATGCTCGCCGGAGTTTCAAATGAATCATAACCTACCGCCGCCGCCGCCACCACCATCCCACATGTTGCCCTCCTGCAATGCCCAACCCAACCTTTAAGCCGCGCGCCAACAATGTCCCTTGCATTGTCCGCAACTTCCTCAATCTCTGCTCCGAAGGCCGCCTTCAACAAGCCCTCATTAGCCTAGACCTCATTGCCCAAAAGGGCTATCGCTTGAGCACCAAAGCCTTAGCCTTTCTCCTGCTGCGTATCGGCGAGTTCAAGGACCTTAGGCTTGGCAAATGGGCCCACCTCCACTTTAACGTCACGGGTTTGAAGCACCCCGACACGTATTTATCCAATCATTTGATAGATATGTATGTTAAATGCGGTGATCATAGATGTGCACGTAAGGTGTTTGATGAAATGTCTGTGAGGAATTTGTATTCGTGGAACAATATGCTTTCTGGGTATGCGAAACAACTGATGGTGAATAAGGCCAGGAACGTGTTTGATAAAATGCCTGAGAGGGATGTTGTGTCTTGGAATACCATGGTTATTGCTTATGCGCGAAGTGGGCGGTTTGAGGAGGCTTTGGGGTTTTATAGAGAGTTTAGGAGGCTGGGGATTGGGTTTAATGAGTTTAGTCTAGCTGGGGTTGTGACTGTCTGTGTGAAGATGGAGGAGTTGAGGCTTACTAGGCAGGTGCATTGTCAGGTTCTGGTGGCGGGGTTTGACCCGAATGTTGTTCTTTCTAGCTCTATTGTCGATGCGTATGCTAGGTGTGGTGTGTTGGTTGATGCCAGGAGGATGTTTGATGAGATGGGGAGTAGGAGGGATGTTCTGGCTTGGACTACATTGGTGTCGGGTTATGCAAAATGGGGTGACATGGCATTGGCCAGGGAGTTGTTTGATGTGATGCCGGAGAGGAATCCTGTGTCTTGGACGGCTCTTGTTTCGGGGTATGCACGGAACAGTATGGGGTGTGCGGCACTGGAGTTGTTTACGGACATGACGAGGCTTCGTGTTAGACCAGATCAGTTTACATATAGTAGTGTCCTGTGTGCTTGTGCGAGTATTGCTGCACTGAAGCATGGTAAGCAAATCCATGCACATTTGATAAGGATTGGGTTTAGACCTAATTCGATAGTTGTTAGTGCCCTTGTTGACATGTATTCGAAATGTGGATGTATGGAACTTGGGAAGCGAGCTTTTGACAATGTGGATGACAAGCGAGATGTTATTCTGTGGAATACGCTTTTGTCAGCTTTTGCACAGCATGGCTCTGGTGACGAATCAATTCGTTTGTTTGATGAGATGGTGAGAGCAGGCGTTAGACCGGATGGAATAACCTTCCTTGTCCTTCTGAGTGCATGTAGTCACTCAGGGCTTGTGAATGAGGGACTTGATTTCTTTGAGTCCATGGATCATGACTACAATGTTGTTCCTGATCAGGAACACTATGCATGCTTAATTGATATATTAGGTCGAGCAGGGCGATTTGATGAGGCAGTAGTTCAGTTGAGAAAGATGCCGTTTAATGCGGATGGCTGTGTTTGGAGTGCTTTGGTTGGTGCTTGTATGATCCATGGAAATTCAGATTTGGGACGAATAGCTGCAAGGCACCTTCTTGAATTGGATCCTCAGTCACCCACTATATATGTTTTGTTATCGAGTATAAATGCAGCACAGGGGAAGTGGGAATCTGTGGTGAAGTTGAGGCAACTAATGGATGAGAAAGATATAAGAAAAGAGCAGGGCCTTAGCTGGCTAGAGATTGATCACAACTTCCATCAAATTACTGGAACTGATGAATTAAGCTCATCTATTGAAGAAGCTAACTCTACCGTTGAACATGCTGATCAGATTAGCATTGTTTCATGATACACTTAGTGAATCTAATGGTAAATCTTACACAACAGATAGCTAATTCTGTCAGAACCAAAATTTTGTTCTAATGAAAGTTTCTCTTTGAGAATCTACTACAATAAGATCTTGATTTTTTTCTTCTTGATGTTGGATGTGTAAGGCTCAATCATTCTTCTTAACTATACGGGCTGCTGATTTTCTATCCTTGTCTCATTATCTGCAGGTACTAGGTCCGGAACACTCTCTTATCTGGTAGGTTAACTGTTTCAAGAGTGTAATGCATCTTTCTCTTATTTGTTTATGGATATAATTTATTCTAAGATCACTTAAGCTAATTACATTGTAACTTTTCGAAGAGTTACACCTGTTGACATCATCTCCCACATAAATGCAGAGTGAAGCACTTTGTTTTTTGAAGTAGTATGAGCATATGCTTATCAACTTGGAAAATAAAGCATATATGCTCAATCTTTAAAAATTAGATAACCCGTCGAAAATATTTTATGTAATGTTCAGAATACTAGTACCAAGGATTGTAGAAGTCATATTGAACCTAGGATCTTATGACTGATCCTTCCCCTTGCGGTTAAGGAATATCACTGATCTTGAGATACATTAAGTGATCCTTGTCAGATCCATTGCAATGTTTGAGTTGTTTTAACATTTGTCTTGTTTGGATTTGTAACTTTGATGTGAGTTTCCTTTTGTCCAGACTGCTTTCCTTCCTGGTAAAGAGCAATTTTCGACACTGATGAGATGATTGCCTAAACCACCGCAGTTGCATTGTGGATACTGATGTTACTCAGTTTTGACAATGGGATTGGAGAAAAGGCTTTCTAGGTCCTGTTATCATTACTCACATTTGATGGTACCAGAAGGTTAGCTATAGTCTTTTTTGAAAACATTTCCTCCTCCTATTATTTTTTGTCTTCATGTAAATTAGAACCAGCTAAAAAATCCTGACTCTCGCAGATTAAAAAGAGATTAATAATAGTATATGTTAGACGTGTCTACATTATACATTATACGATCTAATGTGTCTCAAAAAAATATATGCTCAGAGTTACAAAATATGTGTGAGACACATCAAAGATAATGGTATAATGTTGAGACACATCAAAGAAAGGATAAAGAGGAAAGAAAGATGCTCAGGTGTTGGCTCCACCAATTGGTTTGGTATACCTTGTTTTGAATTTTGGGATATGAAAGTTGCAAAAATAAAGCATCCTCTAAGAATGTTGGTTATTGTATAAACTCCAAAACACATTTCATCAGGGACGCAGACGTTCATCAATGAAGGAGGAAGCAATGAATTCGGATGAGGAGGAAGCAATGAATTCGGATGAGGAGGAAGCAATGAATTCGGATGAGGAGGACAAGTTGAGGATCATGACCAGTGTAGCACCGGCTAATGCAAAGTGTAGCGCGTGCAGGAGAACATCCTCGGAGTCAGGTGAGGCCTTGTACTATTCATATAGTAATAGTGGCAAATTGATTCACAAGAAATGTGCCGAACTGCCTAAGCAGATCGATCACCCTATGCATTCAGAACATCCTCTGGTTCTTCTCACCAAGCCCCCTTACGAAAGTAAAACATGTCAATGCCAAGTGTGTAAAAATTCCTGGAGCGATTTCGTGTATCACTGCTCTTCTTGTGAGTTTGATATAGACATTCTGTGTGCCTATTTAGAGGAGGATATCATGATCCCAACGTACCACCATCTGGTGAGGCTCGTCCGAAGGTCAGCTACAATCAAATGCAATGCTTGTGATGTTAAAGGAGAGGACGATGAGTCTTTTATGTGTACAAAGCCATCCTGCAGGTTTTGGATCCATAAGAAATGTGGATCATTACCGGAGATGTTTAAACGCCCGGATCATGACCACTCTCTTCAGGTTGCCATTAGTATGCCAGCTCGTTATCGCAAATATAAGTTTACCTGCGAAATTTGCCACGAGAATTTTGTTCCCAGCATTTGGATGTATCATTGCCAGCGTTGCAGATACTTCATTCATTTCAAGTGCATAGCAGCCAAGGCTCCATCCCGAGAGACAAGCTTTGACAGTAAATATGTCTATCCACTGAGTTTGGTAATGATCAGGTGATCAAATTTTCTGTCTCAATTCATTTTAAATTGACAAGTGTCTATTGCAAGTGCAAATTATCTTTCTTAATCGTATCTTGGGCAATGTGAAATAGAACTGGACACAATATAAAGAACCTTTAAAAAAAACAGTGTTTTCATCTGTATTAAGTGTATGTTTGTTTGCATATAGAGAGCTGAAGACAGTTGTGAGTCACGCCGTACGACACTATAGTCATGAAAAAGCACATCATGAATATGTGGAGCAACAAGACAGACGATCCTTGCCCGAGGTAAAGGTTGACAGCCATAAACATTCCTTAGTTCTGAATTCTGAGCATCATGATGGAGATGAAATTATATGTGACGGATGCATTGAACCCATTGGTCATGCCTCTTCTCCATACTACAAATATGGACAGCTCTGCAAATTTTTTCTCCACACTACTTGCGCTGCTTTGCCAAAAGATTGCGCACTGGGTGAACATTGGCATCACAAAGAAATATTCTGTCCGGACTTGAAGCTGTATTTCCCTAAGAATCCATGGGAGGTTGTGAAATGCAAAGCATGCAATTCATTCTGTAATGGATATGCATACAAGTGTCCTAAGACTGGCTGCGATTTCTACTTGGATATCAAGTACTGTTACTTGATAGGGTTCATGACACATATAGGACACAAACACTATCTTTGCTCCAGCGAGTACTTGCAGTTTAGTTATAATACGTGCAGTGGCTGTGGAAACCGGGGTCAGCACCTCCATTTATATTGTGATCCTTGCCATTTCAGAATAGGATATGAATGTGCTATGCTGCCTGCAACCGTGAACCATAGATGGGACAAACACCCGCTCATCCTATCGTTTCCTCCCCATTTCCACGACAGTGACACCAATGCAGATGATGAATTCTACTGTGAAGTTTGTGAAGAAGAGATTCATCCCAAGCACTGGATGTGTCGCTGCTGAATGCGATCAGCCCTTCCATCCCCGATGTATTGGTGAATCCAGAAACATCAAATTTGGGAAGACTTGTTCAATCAAGCGTCATCCACATCGTCTCACCATAGTTTCACAGGCTAAATTGACAAGCATTTGTCATACTTGTCGAAAATCGCTGTACTGGAGCAGGGCTTTTGAATGCGCACCTTGTGGATTCTACCTATGTCCTGATTGCATTCCGAAAGAAGAACTTGTGGATGATTAGAATTTGGAAATGTATTTTACTCTTTCTATTGATGTTTGCAATTCAGATACTGAGATGATTTGAATAGAAGTACAAGCTTATATGTAAAGGATCTCTGTTTGTGTTAGTTAATAACATGATGTTTCGTACCACTAATTTTATTTTCCTCTCTTTTGAAACATATTGATGAATGAATATCTGCAGGATGCTTTGAGGCATGGGTGCATGAAAGGGTTCCTTTGCTGTGCGATTACATGCTGAGCCATTTAAGTTTTTTTTTAATCATTATAAGAACTCAGACTCGTGATGCATATAGTAGGTAACATTCTCAGAAATTGGAGAAAATAATCATCGGAAAAAACAGGGAGTAATTTTGCAATTTAAAAAGAATTGTGTATGTTTTATCTCAAATACTGTTACCTCCAATGCTACTAGCTCAATGCGTATTGTTGTCATGTGTCAAAAATCAAAATTATGACATAGTCGGTTCAAATGTTCAATGATTCTTTTGACAAATGAAATATTGAAAAGTTTCTTTTCCAACACACTGCACACGTTTAGTGGTTAGCATAAAAATAATACTAGAATTAAAATATTTAGTTTGGCTTGTATTGAAGACATTAATGTGGATTATACACTACTCAGTATTACAAGTCAATCGAAAAAACAACTCGAATTGGAGAGTAACTCTAAGTTAACTATTGGGAGGAAATATAAAACATGTAAAATACTAATTAATGGAAGAATCGAGTCTAATACGGGGTATGACTGTTTTGTATTTTATTTAGGTCATATTAGTTGTTATTGTTTTACAAAGAAGTCCAACACTACACAACTTTCTATGGAGTCCAATCATTTAATGTGCTCATGGACGGTTGTTACAAAAACCCTTAAACCATAATATTGAGAAGGTCTTCTGTCAAATCGAGATTAGACCAATTATAAAAGATTTATTTTTAAAAGTTTTAAAAATGGATTGAGATTCATTTTCAAACGTTTTCATAATTATAGATATTTTATTGAAATAATTAAAAATAAATATCAATTCACCTTATCAATCACACTAATTATAAAATGACTCCATCTAATTAATAAATTATAGTATTATGTGATTAGTATCATCATGTTAACACTCAATATAATTAATAAATTATAGTTTCAAAAGGAAGTTGTTCTGTTTTTCTTAAAAGAAAAAGAAAAAAGTGCATTTATACCCCCTCATTTATTTGGTTTATGCACATATACTCCAAAGTTTTTTCGAAAGTGCATTTATATCCCTAGTGTCATCTGAAAAATTGGTCAATTTTAGTCATTGCTGGATTTAAAGGAAATGACAGTTCTACCCGTTCAAAATAAAAACCTTGGGTTTCGTAGACTCAATTCCCTTGAAATAAAAATCCTCAATAAAAACACTCAATTCCGAGCACCGCCGTACTGTGTGGGGAAAGACCTAACTGACTTAGGGCTGGGAGAGGCTAACCAACAACGACGACGATGAGAGGGGCTGATGAAGTAAAAGGGAAGGGTTGGAGACGGAGCGACGGAGAGGCGATTGGGCTGGAGGGTCAGGATTTATCGGCGATGGGGCTGGTCTTAGGTGGGAGGGTTCCGACAATGAGATTAGGAGGAAGGGGTTTTGCCGACGATGGGGCTAGGCTAGAAGGGGGAGGGAATGGAGGTTGGTTTTGGTCACACAGAGCGTTGATGTGGCGTGTGTGTTTAGAAACAAACCGGATGGGTGGCCTCGATTCAGGTGACAGGTGACGTCGATTCGGAGGCCTCGAGTGGCATTGAATGGGGGTGATGGGTGGTGTCGAACCAAAGCGGCTAGTGGTGTCGATTTGGAGGCCTCGGCATCGATTGAGGTGGCGGGAGGCAACGGGTTCTGGAATCGATTGAGGTGGCAAGGTCATCTGCAGGTGTGGTGGTGGGTATGGTGTTGGGGCTTATCCCAACTGAGAGTCGACATGGGATGTTTTGGGGGTTGGTGGCTGGTGGTGGGGAGGTGGTTAGTGACTGAGTTTTTGGTTGACGAATGGGTGTTTTCTGGCATGACAGAGGTGGCGGAGCAGCTGGGTGGATGGTGAGGTGTGTTTTTCGACGGGTCAATGGCTGAGCGACAAGTGGCTGAGGTGGTGGCGATTTGGTCAACGCCGGAATAGCTAAGGTCAATGTAAAAAAATGACATCAGGGGTACGACTTTCTGAATCAATGCAACTCCAGAGTCATAAGTGTATTTTCCAAAAAAACACAGGGGTATATATGCACAAACACAAGAACTAGGAGTATGAATGCATTAGTCTGCCCAAAAAAATAAAAACACAGTAAATAATGAGGCATTAATGAAAAGAGCGAATGCTCAAAATGGTACCTACTTTTAGTCGAAATTCATTGTTTGATACTCAAATTTTAAAATTGCATCACAAAGGTACCCAATTTTTTATTTATGTTCCAAAAAGGTCTCGTGATTTCCAATAATAGGTTTTAATTTAGTCAACACTATAGTCAACAACCAATGAGGTCATTCAATAATTTTTTTTTTAAAAAATAGAGGGGCAAGGGGATAAATTACCAAGATATAATTATTTGGGGCATCCTGAGTCATTGTAAATCTGCATCCGCATAAATTTTAATTGCATAAAAACATGATTACTTAATAAAATACTCTTTGACAAGCAATTGAATTTGGGGAAAGTCTCAGGAAAGACGGTCTTTCCATAAGCTTATGGACAGTCCTCATGGGCATTTGTCTGTTGTAATTTTTAATAAAATTTAAATATTGCATTTTATAAGTTGAAACAAGTAATAATATGTATTTGAAGGTGAAAATATAAAAATATATCATATAAAAAAATGAGTCCGTCTCTTGAAAGACGGTCTTTCCATAAGTTATGGAAAGACCAAGGTTTAAAGTGTAAATTAGAAGAAATTGAGATAAAAATTTCGGGTTGCATGAACCGGGTTATAAATTTTATAACTACTACATGTTGCATACTAAAAGTTTAATATTGCAACTAAGACCTTTTACCTTTTATTATTCTAGTTAAACCCCGTCTTTCCATAAGCCTATGGAAAGACCGTCTTTCCCAAGACTTTGCCTAAAAAGATAGTTTCAAAAATTTTAAATTTTGTATGTAATTTAAGAAATGCAGTGTATAAGGTAAGAAATAAGTGGCCTGTCCATAAGCTTATGGACAGGCCGCCCGTCAGGAGACCCACGCTTGAATTTGAACTTCAATCCTTCAAATTTATCATTAGACACGTCTTCATCAAAGAATCTTAATTTCCTGCATATAAAATCCCTCCAAAAATTACATTAAAAACACTAAACCACATGAAATCTCAATGCACAGGAGCAACGAAAAACACCTATCAATGAAGTATTGACCCATCCTGCTAATGATTCTGCATAACTTGAATCATGTTAAATCATTGAAAAGGTTAAATGCAGGCTTAGTCCATCCTGCTAACGTTTCTGCATAACTTGAATCATGTTAAATCATCAAATCTGAGTTTCTGCACGGTTCATGGTACAATCTCAGATTGATCAGAAGGTGAATGCTACCTGCATGAATCCATCCCCCGACTTACTCCAACCAAAGCTGCCAGTCCCTCCCTGGACTAATACATATAAACAACTAATTAGCATGTTTGTTCAATGGTGTCTTTTGTGTCACTCTTTTGTTCAACTCCAAAACATCAAAGTAGTTTTGCTTTCGATTCTTTCATACGAATCATTAAAAAGGCTGTTTTCTCTCCTATAAAATTTACACCATTCTTAGGCTGTGTTATGAATGGTACCCCTAAACAAGAGGAATTGTTGGGAAAAAAAATCTATGAAAGAGGAGAGTGAAAGAACTTTGTTAAAAACCAATTACAACTGGAACTGACTTTGAACATCAACATCGACTCCCTAATCCATCCATGCCACCGCCCCTAAAGCCCCACACCCCAAAGCGCATGTCTTTCATTATTTTTAACCAAAATTTCAGATTCTAACAAGTTCAAAGCCATCAAGAATGATAGAATGATTTGATTTGTGAAACTGGATAAAAGTGTCATAGAAATCCGACTTATGCCGCATTGGAAGAAACCACGTGAATCGCGAGAAATCATCAATGAAAATGGCATAATAAGAGAAACCACCGACAGATAAAACAGGAGCTGGTCCCCACAAATCACAATGTACTTTATCCAATAAACCAGTAGCGCGCTTGTCACTAGTGGAAAAGGGCAAGCGGCTACTCTTGGCCATCTGACAAGGAGAGCAACTGACAGATGCAGGCATAGCGGAAGTAACAGAAATAAGGCCCCGTCGATTCAATAACTGAATAGTATCATGAGACACATGACCGAGGCGAGAGTGCCACTTCTCAAAAGGAGCATGAAGCTTTGTAGAGCGTAGTTCGCCTAAAAAACTGGAATCACCAGTCTCAAGAAAATAAAGACCAGACCTATGACGGCCTTTACCAATTGTCGCCCCTGTAAGCTTGTGCTCAATGGAAAATGCATCGGCATCAAATATAACACGGACAGGTAGATCACGAGTAAGCTTACTAATGGACAATAAACTTCTAGTAATCTTAGGGACCACAAGGACATCATTAACAGAGAATCCAGATAAATGACATTGGCCGATGTGAGAAATAGATAATGATTCACCATTTCCAACAAGAATAGAATCAGAACCACGATAACGTTGTACCTGATCAAGATGACTGGTGTGAGCAGTGATATGAGATGTAGCACCTGAATCAACAATCCACTGATTTGACGAAGAATGACAGTTGGGACCATTCAAGCTGGCCTGAAACAACACCTTGTCCGCAATCCAATTTGTGGAGCAATCTTCCCGAGAGATGGGGCCCAAATGAACCATAGCGGAAGACCGAAAAATGGCACAGAAATTGACCGGATGCGAACGAGAATTTGAAAAACTCGTCGGAATGTGAGCAACTCGCGAGAAACAGCTTAAACTCGCGAGAATTTGCTTCAACTCGCGATAATCTGATCAATTCGCGATAAACTCCTCGCTGGCGAGATGAATCGCGATAAGTAGCTCAAATCGCGATAAGTTGAATCAGCTCGCGAGAATTTTCCTTCTTGCTGCGACTCGACTCGCGCGTGGCTTCACGCGCGATAATTTCGTCTAGCGCGCGAGCCGACTCGAGCGTGGCTTCACGCGCGGTTTCTTCTTCTCCGTTCGATCGACCTTTCTTCACCGTTTCGCGATCGGCCGTTCTTCTCCGTTCGCGATCGGCCTTTCTTCTCCGCCACGCTTCGCTTGGATTTCTGCTTCTCCGGCGAAGGAGCCGCTGGATGACGCCGGCGAAGTAGCCGCTGGATGACGCCGGCGAAGGAGCCGCTGGATGACGCCGGAGGAGATCGCCGGAGGAGGTCGCTGGATGACGCTGGATCGATATGCAAAAGTCCGGCGAAGGAGCCGCTGGATGACGCCGGAGGAGGTCGCCGGAGGACGCTGGATCGATATGCAGAAGCACGGGACGACGATGAGGACGCCGACGCCGGAGTTTGGCCGGAGTTTGGCCGGAGTTTGACCGGAAATTTGCCGGAAAAGAGAGAAGGAGGGAGGCACTAAATTAAAATTTTGGGGTTAGGATCAGAACTTGCTCTGATACCATGATAGAATGATTTGCCGTAATTAATTGTATTATTGATAACTGTATATATAGAGAATACAATAGAGGTATAATAAGAAAAGAACTCTACGCAGAATAAATCATAATCTAATCAGGAGTCTGATTTAGTCTAACAAAGAACAACATGACATTGACCTGAATTAAAATTCAGCTTCTTCGTCCAACCCATCAAACAAATTCAGAGCCAACAAACTCATTTTAACACATATAACATTCCCATTGACTTGCAATATCGAATTTTCATTGACTCAAACTTACCCCCATCTGCCGGAATTTTAAACAGAAATTGTGCCGCTCCGGGGAAATATCACAAGAAGGCGCCACAGCGTTCGTTGCAAGCCAACGACAAGATGAAGGCAACGAGGGCTTTGAGGATTTCGATGAGAAGGCGTGCGGTGAAGGAGGAACAACCAATGAAGCCTTTGGACCTGAGAGAGGCTGGTATACTGATCGGAGTGAGGGTGATAGAGGAAGTCGGAGATGGAGTTGCCAGCATGGATGTTCCCGTCAAATTCTTTCAGACCTAATTAGTTTCATAATTTATTCTCCATACCCCTAGATGATTGAATTACTGGTATTTATCCACTCCCCTTATTATATTTTTATTTACACATTTACCTCACTGACCACTGACCATAACGTTGACTAAATTAAAACTTGTTTCTGCAGGTCACGAGACTATTTTAGAACGTAAATGTAAAATTGAGTATCTTTGTGACACCCTTAAAATTTGGTACCAAATCATGAAATTCAACTAAAAATAGGAACAATTTTTAGCATTTATTTTTAATGAAAAAATTAAATCACTAATTATTTTTTCTAAGAAGTGTGACTGATAATTTATATAATAGTCATTTTTATAATGCTACGCCACATTACTGCATAGTCTACGTGAACGCACATTATTAGTTCGAACATCCTCGACGCACCCCTGAGTCCGACACAGTGAAAATGAAGTTAGCGGAAGGAGGCAACAATGGCGTCTCAACTCTCTTGGCCACCGCCTCCGCCCTCTTGCGCTTTTCCTCCTGCCCCATTTCTCTCACTCACACGCACACAGTTCCTGTAATGTCAGCTTCTTTTCATCACATATGTTTCCTTAGTTAGGAATCTTGTTTGCACACGATTTTTTATATGTATAATAGTTTCCTCAAATGGGTTTGCCTCAATTTTGAATGTAGTTGCGAGTTCTGTGCGATGCAGATTGGATGACGATAGTGATAATTGCTCTTCATCTGACCATTCAGAAACAGTGATAAAGTGATTGGTGCTTTTCTTATATATTAAAAAATGTATTTTTAATTTTTGAATTGTTTCTGAAGTTTGATTCTTTAGGCCACCGAAGCGATGTAGAATTGGAAAATGTTGTGTGTGTGTTGTTGGTTGCGGATACTGTTTTTCCGAACTTCATTTGTTTGTTATCCTGGTTGAGCAATATCTGTTTGTAGTTGAATATTCTGGGATTTTGATAGGCTCAGGATATTCTGTTAAATTATTGTGTACCACTGTGTGTTACACCAATTAGATTCTGTCATGTGTCCCTCCTAAATAAATTATACTTAGATAAAAATTATTAAACTAATTTTAGCTAATTTAGGAGAGACATATGGCAGAATCCTATTGGTGTAACATACAGTGGTACACAAAAGTGTAACAGAAGATCCCGAGCCATTTTGATACGGAGTTTTCCTGTCTTGTGTTTAAGTGTTTCTGGCTTTAGTGTAAAACTTGGATTTTTTATAGGGCAAAATACCGATATGACCTATGTTTTGGTGGTTTGTGCTAATATGATCCTGTGAAGTTTAAAGTGCTATTATAGCTCTGTGTTTTGCATCAGAATTGCCGATATAACCTTTTGGCACTATTTCGCCATTGACTTGACATTTTTCGACATTGACCATAACTAAAAAGACTAAAATAATCTTAGTCTCAAACTAAAAATGTAAAGATAAAATTACCCCTAGCTCTTCTTCTTTTTCATAACACAGCCACTGCCCCGCCGTTCCGCCAACTCCGCCGCTCTGCCACCTCAGCTCCGCCACTGCCGTTGCCGCCTCTCTGCCACCTCCATTGTTGCAGCTCCGCCACCTCCGCCGCCGCCGCTTTGTCTCCGCCACCACTCAACCCTAGCCCCACCCCATTGCTGCTCAACTCTAGCCTCGTCACCGCCACCGCGCAACCCTAACCTAGCCGCGCCACCGCGCTCCACCTCTCCCCCTTGCCTAGCCCCGCCACCGCGCTTTACCTCTCCCTAGAACGCCGACTGGAATGCCACTTTGATTCACCTCCACCGCTGCCTTCGACTCTCCTCCGCCACCATTTCTGTCTCGATTTGCTCCACCGCAGCTTTGCATTACCAGGTCCGCTGCAAAATTGCTCTGTCGGTGGGCCAAAGTAACAGGTTTGGAGGAAAAAAGGGAACGGAAAATGGGGAAGAAGGAGAGGAGCAAATTGGGGAAGGAGAGGGAAGGGCAAAAAGGCCTTTTCTATTTATTTTTAAAATCAGGGGTATATTGGTCATTTTACTGAATTATGTTCAAATTCAGGCCTCCAGGGTTATATTAGCACATTTTAGCAAAACACTGGACTACAATTACACTTTCCAACTTCACATGGTCATATTAGCACAAACCCTCAAAACATAGGGTTATATGAGTACTTAACTCTTTTTTATATGGTTATCAGTAGCGTTACATTTGCAAGTCATTTTTACTCTGGGAAATATGGAAATTTCTTTGCTGTGTAACAAATTGAAGCTTGATCTCTGAAGGATACGTTGTTTCCCCTACGGCGGTTTATAGAGAGTTTAAACTTTAACGGATGTTATCTTCACCTATAATTTTGATACGTAGCTTACAATGGTGCTGTAGTTGCTGATGACGTCCTATTTATAATCATGCCTAAAATGTCTCAAAATGTGCATAAAGTGAACTTCTTTTTGAGAATTCTTATATGGAAAAGCGTTTAACAAATATGATCTATGGACCACCTTTGTTAAAAAATGTTTCTTGCTTTTGTACCAGGTGTTCAACCAGTCAATCTCACGACGTCAGTGTTTGACTTGTATATGCTCAGCACTAACCTTAATAAGTGCGACTGGAAGTTCTCTATCTGTTCCCAGAGCAGTTGCAATGGATGGAATGGAAGCACCTGGATGTCGGAATTGTGGGGGTAGTGGAGCTGTCATTTGTAAGTCCACATTCTCTTTTTGTTCCTTCCAGTGTGATTTTGTTAGGGTTCAAGACTTACAGTTCTTGTCTCCAAGATGATTATGATACTTGTAAAGTTGCACACACAGTTTGTATAGCCAGGTCGTGTGATTTTTTTGACAAAAGACAGCCTTTATAGTCCTCAATCCTGCGAATTCCCACACTGATAATAAAATGTATTTGAATTCAGTGGTACAGTTCAGGAGAAAGTAGATGCAGTTTCTTCATATACGATGCGTTGCTGTCATGTATGTTTGGTTTTTGGTTTTTATTTAGGTGATATGTGTGGTGGTACAGGAAAATGGAAAGCTCTCAATAGAAAACGAGCAAAAGACGTCTATGGGTTTACCGAATGTCCAAATTGCTATGGTATGAAAATCTCCATTCATCATAGCATGCATTTCTGTGATCTCCTCATCACATGATTTTAAACAACTGAGAGTGGCAGTAAAATGCTGTTTTATCTTCTTCTTTCTTCAATCTGATGAGCTAGTTTGGTAAAATGCGGGTTGCAGGAAGAGGGAAACTCGTGTGTCCCGTCCGGCGTGGGCAGCAGCAAAGGCATGCTTACAGACCCCAAGCAAAAGAATTGCCCGACAAGATGTAAATGGTCGCTTGTTACCAAACTCTTAGGTACGATGTCTCGAATTTCATTTTCCTTGATCAAGTTCTTGGCTTGATTAAACACTGCATTCATTCTTATACACATTTGATGGCGCCAGAAGGTTAGCTATAATCTTTCTAAAAAACCTTTCCTCCTATTATTTCTCGTGTTCATGTAAATTAGACACCCGACCATCGCAGATTAAAAAGAGATCTAAATACTGGTATAATCCGCGAGACACGTCTAAGATAATAATACATGTTAAGAGGTATACCATCTAATGTGTCTCAGAAGAATATATGTTCACTGTCACAGTATATGTGTGAGACACGTGTAAGATAATGGTATAATGTTGAGACACATCTGAGAAAAGATAGAGAGGAAAGAAAGATGCCCGCTCCACCATTTAGTCCGATATACTTTGTTTTGAATTTTGGAATATGAAAGTTGCAAAAGCAAAGCATCATCTCAGAAATATGTTTCTTGTCTAAGCTCCACCACACATTTCCTCAGGTGCACAAGCGATCATCAATGGAGGAGGGATTGATGTATTGGGATGAGGAGGAGACGCTGAGGATGATGACCAGTGCAGCATCAGAAAATGCAAAGTGTAGCGCCTGCACGAGAACATCCCCGGAGTCAGGCGAGGCCTTGTACTATACATATAGTAATGGCGACCATATGATTCACAGGAAATGTGCACAACTGCCTAAGCAGATTGATCATCCTATGCATTCAGAACATCCTCTGTGAAAGAATTATTTGCCGTTATTGATATCTGAATATATAGAGAGTACAATAGAGGTATAATAAGGAAAGAACTCTAATCAGAATAAATCATAATCTAATCAGGAGTCTGATTTAGTCTAACACCCCCCCTCAAGCGAAGCGTCGGATGCTCGCCGACGCACAGCTTGGACCTGAAGAACTCGAACAGCGGACGAGAGAGCCCCTTGGTGAAAATGTCTGCAATCTGAAGAGAAGTCGGAGCATGAGCAACGCGCAGCTTTCCGGATGTCACCAACTCACGAACGAAATGGTAGTCGATGTCGATATGCTTCGCCTGCTTGTGCGCCACTGGATTCTGAGCCAAGAAATTAGCACTACTATTGTCACATAATAACGGTGGAGAACCAGAAAGTGGAACCCGAAGATCACGAAGCAAATGAGTGAGCCAAACCACTTCTGAGGCAGTGTTGGCGAGAGCACGGTATTCAGACTCAGTGCTAGAGCGAGAAACAGTGGGTTGTTTCTTGGCACTCCAAGAAACCAGATTCCCACCAAGAAAAACCACATAACCATAAGTGGACCGACGAGTCTCCAAACAGCGAGCCCAATCAGCATCAGAGTATCCTAACACATCAGGAGTACTAGCAGAACAAAATCGGAGACCAAAATGAAGAGTGCCACGAACATACCGCAAAATCCGAGTCATAGCAGCAAAATGGTCATCTCTGGGATCCTGAAGATACTGACTCACCGTGTTGATTGAGAATGCCAAATCCGAGCGAGAGATGGTGAGATACTGGAGAGCACCAACAAGAGAACGATAAAGTGTAGGATCTCGAAATGGAGGACTGGTAAAGCTGTGAAGCTGAGAACCAGCAACAAATGGAGTAGAAACAGGTGCCGCGTCAGACATACCGGTCCGATTCAAAATATCCCGAGCATACTTTGCTTGGCCAAGCAGTAATCCTGAGGAGGTAGGCAAAACTTCAAGACCAAGAAAGTAATGAAGAGCACCGAGATCCTTGATCGCAAACTCTCTGTGTGTCCGATCAATGAACTTGTGAAGAAGAGTCGAGTCATTGCCTGTAAGAATGATATCATCCACATACACAAGTAGGTACAGTAACGACGACCCTCTCGAAAGGACAAACAAAGAAGTATCAGCTGAGCTGCAACGGAAACCAAGTTGTGTCAGAAAACTGCTGAAACGCTGGAACCAAGCCCGAGGAGCCTGCTTAAGACCATAAATGGCCTTTCGCAAACGACAAACATAGTCTGGATGGACAGAATCCTGATAACCAACGGGCTGCTTCATGTAGACTGGAACATCAAGAACACCATTAAGGAAAGCGTTCTGGACATCCAACTGATGAAGTGGCCAGGAATGCATGGTGGCTATGGCGAGAACCGTCCTAACAGTGGAGGCTTTGACCACAGGACTGAAAGTGTGGTCAAAATTAAAACCCGGAATCTGCGAGAAACCCTACGCCACAAGTCTAGCTTTGTGACACTCAAGAGTGCCATCTGGTAGATACTTGAGCCTATAGACCCATTTGGAGCCAACAATGTTGACATTCGAAGGCCGAGGCACCAAATCCCAAGTGTGCTGACCACGAAGAGAGGCCATCTCATCATCCATGGCTGAATCCCAGGCTGGATCCTGAAGGGCAGAGCAATAATTAGTGGGCTCTGTTTAAGAGAGGAGTGTGGCAGTGAGACCATGAGCAATAATATCCGAATAATTCCGGCGCTGAATGGCACTAGTAGAAGACCGAGTGGCCATCCGATGAGTATGAAGCGGGGGCAGCGAAGATGGAGGAGTCGAACCAGCTGATGACACCGAGGAAGATCGAGATGCGCTGACCGGAGAGTGGCCGTCGGAAGTCGCCGGAGAAATAATAGCCGATAAAGGCTGAGACGTGGTGGCCGGTAGCTGAGACTGTGGCTGAGGAGTGATGGCCAGCGGCTGAGGTATGGTGGGCGTTGGCCGAGGAGCCGGGTCCAGGTCGGCCGTCCAGATGGAAGATGGTGGTGAAAGAGGGGCAGCTGGAACAGGTACAGACACAGGCGTGGTGGCCCCAATCGATGAAGTAACAGTTCCATAAAAAATGATGAAATCTCCAGATCTGAAATCGAACGACTGTCCGTGGAAGATGAGACATAAGGGAAGAAAGTTTCATCAAAACGAACGTGGCGAGAGATATAGATGCGCCCAGAAGTCTGGTTGAGACACTGGAAGCCCTTGTGACGAGGGCTATAGCCAATAAAAATACAGGGAATGGATCGAGGTGCAAACTTATCAGTAGCAGTGGCACGCAGACATGGAAATGCACGACAACCAAACGGGTGAAAGAGGGTATAGTCAGGCACATGACCAAAAACAACCTCAAAAGGTGATTTGCCACTCAGAACTGAACTAGGCAGACGGTTAATAATGTAAACCGCAGAGGAGAAAGATTCCACCCAATAACAGTGCGGCACAGAAGAGTGAAAAAGCATGGCAAGACCAGTCTCTGTGATGTGACGATGCTTCCGCTCGACCCGGCCATTCTGAGCAGGTGTATAAGGCGAGGACATGACGCCGGAATTTGGCCGGAATTTTTCCGGAATCGGGGCCGATCCAAAAAATTAAAATAAATTAAAATTTAGGGCTTAGGATCAGAACCTTGCTCTGATACCATGAAAGAATGATTTGCCGTTATTGATATCTGAATATATAGAGAGTACAATAGAAGTATAATAAGGAAAGAACTCTAATTAGAACAAATCATAATCTAATCAGGAGTCTGATTTAGTGTACCACTCTGGTTCTTCTGGCCAAGCCTCCTTACAGAAACGCAACATGTGAATGTCAAGTGTGTCTAAAGAGCTGGGAGGATTTTGTGCACCACTGCTCTTCTTGTGAGTTTGATATAGACATTGTGTGTGCGTTTTTAGAGGAGGATATCATGATCCCTACTCACCACCATCCGGTAAGGCTCATCCCAAGGCCAACTTCATTCAAATGCAATGCTTGTGGTGCTCGAGGTGAGGACGATGAGTCATATATATGTACAAAGCCATCATGCAGGTTTTGGATCCATAAGAAATGTGGATCACTACCGGTGATATTTAAACGCCCGGATCACGACCACCGTCTTGTTAGTTTCAGAAAATTCGAAAGCAGAAAAACAGAGGCAAAGGCCGAGAGGATTTTGGTGCAGAAAACTGTCTTGCTGCTTTTCTCATTCATGCCTTCCTTATATACACAAACTTTGCAACGTTATTCCTGAAAAATCTAACTACCTAACGTGCACATTCTCACGTTCACAAAACAAAGTCAGAGAAAACAACTAACTTCCTACGGATGCGAGACTTGCATCTTTATTTAGCTAAAAATAGTTTAAACTAAGGAAAAAACAAATGACTAGATTATCTCACAAATCACCCCCTTAATCTTGTCATCACTTTATTTCTGCGACTCCGATTCTGCCCCTAAGTTCCTGAAACCGAACTCGTCCGAGAGGCTTTGTCAGAATATCGGCGAGCTGAGCTTCTGTGTTGATGTAGTCAATTTCAAGATCACCCTGCTCCACATAATTTCTAATCAAATGGTAACGTGTATCAATGTGTTTACTTCGATCGTGAAACACAGGATTTTGGATAAGATTGATTTCCGATTTGTTGTCCACCAGTAACGTTGGTGCTTGTGGCTGTTCACCTTGCATTTCTCCAAGAAATCTACTAAGCCAAACACCTTGGCAAGCGGCAGTGGCAGCTGCACTATACTCTGATTCGCACGAAGAGATTGCCACCACCCGTTGTTTCTGTGATTGCCAACTCACCGGAGATTGGTCGAGGAAGAAAAACAATCCCGTCATGCTCTTCCTGTCGTTGATGTCTCCAGCCAAATCAGCATCACTATAACCTGTCAAAAATAAAGGTCCAACACCTTTTCCATACGAAACTCCAAAATCTAGAGTTCCCGCCACATAGCGTAGAATATGTTTCACCGCTGCCAAGTGCTCAACTTTTGGCTCCTCCATAAATCGGCTAACATAGCCAACTACAAAAGTAATGTCCGGCCGAGTGTGAACTAAGTACCTGAGGCTTCCCACCAAGCTGCGGTAATACGTGGCATCCACCGGTCTCCCGTCTCCGGTCTTGCTTAGTTTGAGCCGTGCCTCTATTGGTGCCGCGCATGGATTGCACTCTTCCAGTCCAGCCTTTTGTAAAAGCTTCCTCGCATAAGATGATTGGCAAAGAGTGACCAAACCCTTCCGTTGTTGTACTTGGATACCGAGGTAGTAACTTAGTTCGCCGAGATTGCTCATCTCAAAGAGATTGGTCATCTCCTTCTTGAACTTCGTCAGTTCTTCGATTGAAGTTCCGGTGATGATCAAGTCATCGACGTAAACCCCAACTAGAAGTTGCTCCTGCCCGTTGCTCCGGCGATAAACCGCGTGCTCGGCTTCACATCGCACAAACTCCAAGTCGCGGAGACTTTTGTCAAGTTTGACATTCCAAGCCCTCGGAGCTTGGCGTAGTCCGTAGAGAGCCTTCTGAAGCTGGAGTACCTTGCCTTCGTTGCCTTGAATTTCAAAACCCGGCGGTTGCTTAACGTAGACCTCCTCGATCAGATCACCGTTGAGGAACGTGGTCTTGACGTCCATGTGGTGGACCGACCAACCATGGTGAGCCGCGAGCGCGATTAGCACTCGCACGGTTTCCATCCTTGCGACTGGAGCAAACACTTCTTCATAGTCCACCCCCTGCCGCTGCACATATCCTTTTGCCACCAAGCGTGCCTTTCGTTTCACCATTTCCCCATTCGCGTCCTTTTTGAGCTTGAACACCCACTTGAGTCCGATTGCGCTGTGTCCCGGTGGTAGAGAGGTGAGGCGCCAAGTCTGGTTTGCTTCGATGCTTGCAAGTTCCTCCATCATCGCAGCTCTCCACCCTTCATCCTTCTCGGCTTCACCAAGGGATGCCGGTTCGTCGGCGATGAGGAGACACTGCTTGTCATCTTTTGCTTCAACAGGGACAGTTGCATCGTACATACTGTCTAGCGTGAGGTATCGGCGAGGCGCCTCCTCGCCCGGAGATGGTTCTGACGCACCGGTCGGTGGGGACACAAACTCCACCATCGTCGGTGGAGGTGCAACCGAAGTAGTTGGAGTGACTGGTGAGGGCACGTCTCCGGCTTCGTTTCCGATGGAGATTCCGGCATTTGAAGACGATGCTCTCTCTGCGTGCGTCGTGCTCCAGTTCAAGTCTGTACCTCCAGGGGTTGGTGGATCAATCGGTCCACACAAATCGGCATGGACGAGATCGAGACGCTCCTGCGCGCGGTTCCAGGCTTGGCGAGGAAATGAGGCGCGTTTCTGCTTCCCGGCCAAGCAAGCGTCGCACAGCCGATCAGCGTCCCCAATCTCTGGAAGACCGTGCACCATTCCTTCTCGTGCAAGACGACGGAGGGCCTCGAAGTGCAAGTGCCCGTAACGCCAGCGCCAGCCGTTCTCGGTCCCGTGCACGGCTAGGCAAACGGGCCGCGCTGGATTGAGGCGTATCGGGTAGAGGCGCCCGCGGCTCCTGGGCACTCGTGCGATTAGTCGCCTGTTTTGATCACGAAGCTGGAGCCAACCATCCCGGATGTGAATGTCGTATCCGGTATCGTCAAGTTGTCCGAGAGAGATGATGCTACTATGAAGTCACGGTATGTAATAGACCTCGGTTAGAAGCAAATGCTCACCGTTTCGGCACGAGAACAGAATCTTCCCGAGCCCTTCAATCTCTACAGAGGTGTCGTCTCCGAGTTTGACTGAGCCCTACACGTTGGTGTCTAGCTCGGAGAAGATCTCCCGTCTCCCACACATATGCGCACTGGCTCCCGAGTCCAAGAACCAGGTTGTGTCGCACTGGCCTGCCTGTTTCGTCGCCTTGGCCTGGGAGTTTGTCTCGTTGAGCAGTACGTGCTCCTCGGTCTCAGCCGCCACACTTCCGAGCGTGAGAGAGTGAAGCCTCGCGACCAGTAGCGCCGTCTCCTCCTCTTGATCCTTCACAAGGTTAGCCCGTTCTTTGCGTGCGCACCGCGGTTCGGGACAATCCCTCGAGATATGCCCTGCGAACTTGTTGCAATTATAGCACTTGATCCCCGTCATGTCGCGATCGCCGTTGGAGGCGCGCTGGCTGCCTTCCCGCGCGGGGCTCGGTTTCTTCCCCTTTTGGAGATACTTGCCCTTTGTTCCGTTCCCGGGGCCAGATCCAGACCCTTGGTCGCGCTGCTTTCCTCGAGTAATCCACTCCTGTTCCGTGAGTAGGATCTGCCCGCTCGCGCCACTCGTGACGTTGTTGCCGCAGCGCTCGGAGGCTGACCGAAGGCGTCCGATCAGCTCTTCGACGGACATCCCATTCAGATCGAGCAGCGTCTCGATCGAGCAAGCGATCTGCGCATACTGGCTCGGGACCTCTCGGAGGAATTTCTGCACGACCTTGATCTCCTCGACACCGTCACCCAAGGACCGAAGGTTGTTGACGATCCCTGTGATGCGCAGCCCGAACGCATCGAGGGTTTCTCTGCCCTTGAAAGAGATTTGCTCGAACTCCTTGTGCAGCCGTTGCGCCGTTGCCTCCCTGACTCGATCGACTCCAACGCACATGAGCCGAATAGCTTCCCAAGCTTCGTGGGCTGTGTTCTTGACAGCGAGAGCCGGAACCATCTCTGGCGGCACGGCTCGGATCAAAGCTGACAGTGCAGCCATTTCCTCTCGCTCGCCCGGCTCATCGCGCCGGAAACCGCCTCCCAGAGGCCTTGCGCCCGCAGATTGATTTTCATCACAAGAGCCCACTCGATGTAGTTCGTCGCCGTCAGAGTGGGGTAGACGATGTTGCTGACGAGGCGCTCCTGCATAATGCGTTCGCGAATGACGATCTCGTTGCCATTCCTCCGATTGACACTTCGTCCCCTGCTCCGTGCCCCTGCCTGCCTTGTTGGAGAGTTGCTGGTGTCGCCGTTGCCGTCGGACATGGTTGCCAAGATTGTTATATGGCTCTGATACCAGATGTCAGTTTCAGAAAATTCGAAAGCAGAAAAACAGAGGCAAAGGCCGAGAGGATTTTGGTGCAGAAAACTGTCTTGCTGCTTTTCTCATTCATGCCTTCCTTATATACACAAACTTTGCAACGTTATTCCTGAAAAATCTAACTACCTAACGTGCACATTCTCACGTACACAAAACAAAGTCAGAGAAAACAACTAACTTCCTATGGATGCGAGACTTGCATCTTTATTTAGCTAAAAATAGTTTAAACTAAGTAAGGTAAAAAACAAATGACTAGATTATCTCACACGTCTGTGGCTTGCCATTAATGTGCCAGGCAAATATAAGTTTACCTGCGAAATTTGCAACCAGAGTTTCAGGCCCAGCACTTGGATTTATTATTGTCAGCGTTGCAGATACTTCATTCATTTCACGTGCGTAGCAGCCAAGGCTCCATCCGAAGATGCAGGCTTTTACAATGATTCTCTCTATCCACTGAGTTTGGTAATGATCAGGTGATGGGATTTTCTGTGTCATTTCATTTTAAATTGACAAGTTTCTATTGCAAGTGCAAGTTATCTTTCTTAAGCGTATCTTGGGCAATATGAAATAGAACTGGACACAAGTTAGAGGTTGCCAAAGGCCTTTTAGAAAGTCGTGTTTTCATTTATATTAAGCGGTTTTTTTGTTTGCATGTAGAGAACTGAAGACAATTGAAAAACACAACTTCGGATATGATTATTCTGTGGAAGCAGCACACCATAAATATGTAGTTGAGCTAGAAGACAGACGATTGCCCGAGGCAAGGGTTGACAGCCACAGACATTCCTTAGTTGTAAATTCTGATCATCAGCAGCATGAAGATGGAGATGAAATGATATGTGATGGATGCATTGAACCCGTTGATCACGCCTCTTCTCCATACTACAAATGCGGACGGCACTGCAATTTTTTTCTCCACACCACCTGCGCTGCTTTGCCAATACATCGCGAAGCGGGTCAACATTGGCATCACAAAGATAGAGCATCTCCGAAGTTGAAGCTGTATTTTCCTAAGAATCCATGGGAGGTTGTGAAATGTGAAGCATGCAGTTCATTCTGTAATGGATACGCATACAAGTGTACTAAGAGTGGCTGCAATTTCTGCTTGGATACCAAGTGCTGTTACTTGATAGGATCCTTCACACATATAGGACACAAACACCACCTTGTATCCAACTTGCACTGGTTCGCTTCAAGTACTACATGCAGTGGCTGTGGAAAGAACCATGATCACACATACCGTTTCTATTGTGATACTTGCAAATTCAGATTTGGATATTCTTGTGCTACGCTGCCTGCAACTGTGATGCATAGGTGGGACAAACACCCGCTCACCCTATCCTTTCCTCCCCATATCCGCGGCACTGACACAGTAGGAGATGAGGAATTTTATTGCCAAGTTTGCGAAGAAGAGATTCATCCCAAACACTGGATGTATCGCTGTGCTGAATGCGACCAGTCCTTCCATCCCCGATGTATTCCACATTGTCTCACTTTGGTTCCACAGGCTAAACTGACAAGCATGTGTCACACTTGTCGTAAATCGCTGTACTGGAGCAGGGCTTTTGAGTGCGCACCTTGTGGATTCTACTTATGTCCTGATTGCATTGTGAAAGAAGAGCTCGTTGTGGATGATTGAATTGACTTTGTAATTGTATTTTACTCTTTCTATTGATGTTGGAATTCAAATACTGAGATGGCTTGAATAAAAGTACAAGCTTATATGTAAACTGGGATGATTTGAAATAAAAGTACAAGCTTATATGTCAAGGAGCTCCGTTTGTACATGCAACATGGCTGTTTGTGTATCGCTACTCCTTTTTCCTTTTCCTCTCTTTTAAAGCATATTGATGTCTGAATATTTGCAGGAGACATCCAGAGGACGGTTTCTGGCTTTGGTGCAAGTATGGGTTCCTTTGCTGTGCGAATACATGCTAAGCCATTGCTCAGATTCTTTGTTTCCTCTCAGAGTAGAGTGTGTACACATTTAAGTTTTTTTTATCATCATATGAGCTTAGACGGTAGCAAACTCAGAAATTGGAGAAAAAATAATCATGGGAAAAAAGGAGTAATTTTGAAATTTGCTGTTTTAAAGTTTGTATGTTTTGTCTCAATTTTTATTACTATCTCCGATGCTACTAGGTCCTTCCATGTCGTTGACATGTGTCAAAATTTTAATACACATATGATACAACCTTTTCAGTGACGCACTTCGACAAATGTAACGTATTTCGATAAGTGTAAAATCGAAAAGTTTGTTCTCCAATTAATGGAGGGACCGAGTTTAATAAGGAGTAAGGTTGTTTTGTATTTTATTTAGATCATATTAGTTAGGGAAAATGGAAAAATAACCATATTAATTTGAGAAAGTGCAGATATAACCTTGTAAAATATGAAAGTGCGAAACTAACCCTAAGTGTTTTTTTGTAAAATTGTGCAATTATACCAATTTTCCTTAATCCCGCATTGACTCAAAAAGTTAGCCATTGACTAAACATGAAAAGACATAAATATCTTAAGTTTACAATTGAAAAGTTAAAGACCATTTTACCCATGTCGAACCTTCGTCGGACCATCGCCGCTGCTCTGCCGGACCTCCACCGCCAGAGAAATTTCCCTTTATGGTGGAAGATCGTCGTTTCCCTTCCCTTCTTGCCACTTCTGGCCCCACCCAACCTGCCCAGCACCCCCACCGCCCCTCTCCGCCACCTCCACTTGGCTACCACCCCACCCTTCCGCGCCGCCTCCACCTAGTCACCACCCCACTCGCAACCAAACCCCCGTCGAAAACCTAGCCCATCTGCCACCCTGTTGAAACCCTAGCCTACCCGCTACCCATCCCCTGCCGTGTACCATGTGGAAACCCCAACCGTAATGGTTGAACCTTGTCTACAAAATTAACAATTTATGTCACTGTATAATAGGGAAATAAAATAATTTATTAAATGTAATTAGAAATACAAAAATCTATGATGATTGTAAAAAATAAAAGGTAATAAATGAATCCAATCATTACTGAAGAGTAACAAAATTCTTCCGGCGTAAGATCCCCAGTGAGAATACTAACGTGCAGAACCATGATAATTACCACAACAAAGACTAAAATTAGTCTCGACATGTTATTAAGCAAAAAAATTGAGAAGGATATAAGATAGAAGAGGAAATATAGTTTTAAAATATCGGATAAATTCGTGTATATATACTAAAAGATATAGCCGTTTATAACTGTTGAATTACCGTTGGGAATATAACCGTTTATAGCCGGTATATTCCCACTATACATATGTTGACTAATTATAATTAAATGCTAAAAGTTAGTGTTGTCAAAGAAGATATATATATATATATATATATATATATATATATATATATATTGTGTGTATAACTATATATATACAATAATAATAATAACAAATGAATAAGTAATAAATAAGTGAACGAATGAACAAGTAAGGAAAAATTAAGGATAAATGGAATTGCCAAGAAGAAAATATATGCATAGTATATGACAATAGTAAAAATAATAGGCAATGAGCAATGAATAATTAAATACAAGTAAATGAACAAAGGAAAGCTGGCAACGGATAAACAAATAAATGGGCAAAGGAATGATTAAAAACCAGGAATTACCATGAAGGAAAACTGACGACGGATGTGAATAATTATCCAATGTAATTTTTGGAGCAAGTGGAAGATGAAATGAACGGCAGACGTGAAAGAATTTTCCAAAGTAATTTTTTTGGGCAAGTGGATGTAGGATAACAGGATAGAATTTCAGGTTGGTAGGTGTCTGAACCTAGGTTTTCACCAAGTATAAATATTTGATCCCCAACACTTACCTTCACACGCAGTAAGCAAAATTTCTTCCCAAAAGAATAGTGGTGATCAGTGATAAAGCAGGAGACGGAAGTTGCAAGCCCAAGTCTAACCACAACGAGTGTTTTCATTGTCTTTATGCGTACAGACTGCCACCAGTGAACAGTACCCCTCGTACCCCTGCTAAACAGTAGCCCTCAAAACCCTGTTTTGCCCTCGAACCCCTGCTTCTGCCCTCGAATCCCTGCCTTTGCCCTCGAACCCCTGCCTTGCCCTCGAATCCCTGCCTTTGCTCTCGAACCCCTGCTTCTGCCCTCGAACCCCTGTACTCAAAATACACACTCGAACCTGTACTCAAACTCCATTATAAAGGGACATACCCGTTAGACTTAAATTGATAATATATACTGATTGTTAAACTGAGTGTGTCTAGTACTGTGTTCATTTATCGTGAAACTGAATTATGAACTGCTTCGATATTTTCTGTGAATGACCGGCTTGTACTTTATCTTGCCGTGTCAAACTTGAATTATATACTGCTCTAATATGTTATGTGGATGACCTGCTTGTACTTTATTTTGCCGTGTCAAACGTGAATTATCTGCTACCTGATTACCTGTCTGTGAATTTTGGGCCCCCGACGCGATTGTAGTTTGGTCGAAGTCTGAAGTCGGCGGGGAATGGTACTGACCGGACCGTCTGATTAGACCAGCTACACGTGGAGTTTGGTATGCTAGCATAAACACCTGACTGATACGAGCTCGTAATTGAACACCGACGTGAATGGGAAAGTGAATTCTAAACTGATAGCCTACGTGCATCACTGACTGGGTTATGTTGTGTTTGTTAGTCACAGTTGCCATATAGGCATTTGGCAACAACTCGACATTAACCACCCGTATCCTTTTTACTATGTGCTAAGACATATGTGGCTATTTGTTATTTTATATTCGGTGATCACTAACATTCAACTGGGTAAATACTGGCAATGAAACCTCACTAAGCAAGAAGTTTACCTAGTTAAACAACCCATTTTCAGGTGAAGAGGAACTGTAAGAGAAAAACCCTTTGGTGTCTTTACTTACTTTGAGAGAGATCCTGGATGAACTTTAATATGAATTTTGAATATGTAATAGTTAGGTGAAACTTTCATTTAACGTTAACACTTTCACTGTAATAGTAAGTTAGGATTTGAACTTATCTAAATCACTTCCGCATATAATCTATCTGCTCGTTACTGTTATTATTTTCGGTAGCACGACCAAACCTGACACGACACTGTACGTGGGGTTTGGGGTGTTACACACCACCCCGACCGAACCTGGCCACCACCCCACCGCCTAGCCCACTGGCAACCAAGCCCCGTTGAAACCCTAGCCCACTCACCACCCAGCCCCGCCGTGATGCTACCAAGCCTACCAGCAGCCCACCTAAAATCCTTTGAAACCCTAGCCCACCCGCCACCCTGCCCCGCCTCGATGCTACCAAGCCTACCAGCAGCCCAACCCCTAAAATCCTTTGAAACCCTAGCCCACCCGCCACCCTACCATTCGAACCTGGAGAATCGAGATGGAGATGGAGAATCGACGGGGGCAGAGGTTCAGGGGAAGTGGTGGAGGAACATAATGAAAAGAGGGCAGATGAGGGAATGAGAATCGACGAGGGCAGAGGTCTGGCAGAAGTGGTAGAGGAGAAGAATGAAAAGATATCGGATGTGGGAATGAGAATCGACGGAGGCGGAAGGTGAATCGAGGGCAGATGAGGTTGAGTGAAAAGAGGAAAGGAGGGAGGGTTGAGTGAAAAGAGGAAAGGATGAGGTTGACTGAATTTGGTCATAAATTTTCTAGAAGTGGAAGATCAAAACCATACTTTCACATTTTCTAAATGTTTATTTTTTTATATCAGGAGTATAATCATCCTTTCATGTTTTTTCGGCCAAATTCATGTCTCCAGGGTTATATTAGTATATTTAAGCAAATCACAGGGTTATAATAGCACTTTCTGATCTTGTAGGGTCATATTGACACATATGACGAAAACATAGGGTCATATGGACACTTTACTCTTATATTAATTATACAATGGCCTCTTATAATGGTTAATCGATCTAAAAAAAGATATCGTGATTAGTATTATGTTAACACTGAATATAAGTGCTAATTGACACTATATTTTGGTCGAAAGTGCTAATCTAACACTGTAAAATCTGACTCTCCCCGTCGCCTTATCTCCTTCTCCCCTCTCTAAAAAAACCCTACTTTCTCTTCAATTTTCTTTTCCCCATTTTCCCATCATGGGGAGATGGGGAAACATTAACTTTTCAATTGTCTCCATACATTAGTATTGTTCTTCGACCGGATATATTAGATTGTTGTGTTCGTGATGATCACTCTATTTAGTTGTTCGCGCCAAAGTTTTATTCTCAATCTGGTTTTACAGATAGTGTTTTTATAATTTTGTGTGTGTTTGGTTAGGTTTTCCATTAATTTGGATGCTTCAGATCTGTGTTTTTCGAGGTGTTTACAGTTTGAACAACATAGATATGTTTTGGGTCAAGTGGTGTTGCAGTTCTTGAAGATCCCAGCTTGGCGAAGAGATTGATGTGTGATACGCTCCTCTTTGCCAAGTGGTCATGGTTAGCGAGTTAATATCCCGATGGCCATATTGCAGTTTTTATTGGATCTTTAATTTGTAAAGGTACAGACGATTTGTCTGGTAGACATGTAATTTAAATATCTTTGCAATAGATCAGTTATTGCTAAAGAGTAGTTGAATTGGATGTCAATTTCACTAATTCTAATCGATGCTGGGCGTTTTTCCCAGCAACTATGAATGATTATTTTTTTAAAAAAATAAGGTAAAATTTGAAAGTGCAATAATAACCCTATTATTTGGAAGAAAGTGCAAATCTGACCCTGATAACCTGAAATTGGTTGGAATTCAGTTAACAGACCATTAAAACCCTGGTATTTTTTTTAAAAAATAAATCAAAACTTGAGAAACAATGGTGGGATAGGAGCTAGATTTCACCTTCTCTTAATCATCTTCCATTGATGGGACTGGAACCAAACTCTTAATCTTCTATTGTTGCTGAATGTGGACTTTTTGATTCATTTGAGTCGCCATCGCCGTGGTGGCGAAGCAGGTGGAGGTCTGCGGCGGTGGTGGCTGAGCGGCGGAGATCCGACAGCAGTAGTGGTGCTGGATGGGATTTGAAGATGAAGAAGAAGAGTCCTAGGGGTAGTTATGTCATTAAAATTTTAGTTTTAATACTAAGAGTATTCTAGTCTTCTTAGGTTTGAACAAAGTCAGAAATACCAGGTCAATGTCAGAATAATGCGAAAATGATATATCGACGCACTTCATGAAAAAACTGAGGGTTAGAATCACATTTTCAAATTTTAAGGTGTTAGATTGACACTTTAAAAAAATAATAGGGTTATATTTGTATTTTATTTGGTTAGTCTTTCTTAAATGAATGAAAGAAAGTAGAGAGGCAATATATAAATAAGGGATAATCCATGAACTAACATTGTTAGTTCGAACATCCTCCACGCACCCCCGAGTCCCGACTCAGTGACAGTGAAGCTAGCGGAAGGAGGCAACAATGGCGTCTCAACTCTCTTGTCCCACCGCCTCCGCCCTCCCGCGCTTCTCCTCCCGCTCCACCGCCTCTTCCAAGCACTGTCAGTTTCTCCCCATTTCTCTCACTCTCACACGCACACAGTCCTGTAATGTCAGCTGCTTTTCAGCACATATGTTTCCTTAGTTAGGAATCTTGTTTGCACACGATTTTTTAGATGTATAATAGTTTCCTCAAATGGGTTCGCCTCAATTTTGAATGCAGCTGCGAGTTCTGTGCGATGCAGGTTGGATAACGATAGTGATAATTGCTCTTCATCCGACCATACATCAGGAAACAGTGATAAAGTGGTTGGTGCTTTTCGTATCTGTTAAAAAATGTATTTTTAATTTTTGAATTGTTTCTCAAGTTTGATTCTTTAGGCTGCCGAAGCGATGTGGAATTGGAAAATGTTGTGTGTGTATTGTTGGTTGCGGATATTGTGTTTCCGAACTTCATTTGTTTGTTATCCTGGTTGAGTAATATTTGTTTGTAGTTGAATATTATGGGATTTTGATACGAAATTTTCCTGTCTTGTGTTTAAGTGTTTCTGGCTTTAGTGTGAAACTTGGATTTTTTATATGGTTATCAGTAGCGTTACATCTGCAAGTCATTTTTACTCTGGGAAATATGGCAATTTCTTTGCTGTGGAACAAATTGAAGCTTGATCTCTGAAGGATACGTTGTTTCCCCTATGGCGGTTCATAGAGAGTTTAAACTTTAACAGATGTTATCTTCAGCTATAATTTTGATACGAAATAGCTTACAATGGTGCTGTAGTTGCTGATGATGTCCTATTTATGATCACGCGCTAAAATGTCTCAAAATGTGCATAAAGTGAACTTCTTATTGAGAATTCTTATATGGAAAAGCGTTTAACAAGTATGCTCTATGGACCACCTTTGTTAAAAAATGTTTCTTGCTTTTGTACAAGGTGTCCAACCAGTCAATCTCACGACGTCAGTGTTTGACTTGTATATGCTCAGCACTAACCTTAATAAGTGCGACTGGAAATTCTCTATCTGTTCCCAGAGCAGTTGCAATGGATGGAATGGACGCACCTGGATGTCGGAATTGTGGTGGTAGTGGAGCTGTCATTTGTAAGTCCACATTCTCTTTTTGTTCCTTCCAGTGTGATTTTTTTTTGAGTTTAAGACTTACAATTATTCTTGTCTCTGTAGATGATTATGATACTTGTAAAATTGCTCCCACAGTTTGTATTGCTAGGTCATGTGATTTTTTTGACAAATAACAGCCTTTATAGTCCTCAATCCTTCGAATTCCCACTCTGATAAAAAAAGGTCATTGGAATACAGTAGTACAGTTCAGGAGAAAACTCTTTTTTCTATTCGTGAGGTGTTATCATTTACAAAGCGTTGATGTCAAGTATGTTTGGTTTTTATTTAGGTGATATGTGTGGTGGTACAGGAAAATGGAAAGCTCTCAATAGAAAACGAGCAAAAGACGTGTATGAGTTCACCGAATGTCCAAATTGCTATGGTATGAAAATCTCCATTGTAGCATGCATTTCTCTGATCTCCAAAATGTTGTTTTATCTTCTTTTTTCCATCTGATAAGCTAGTTTGGTGAAATGCGGGTTGCAGGAAGAGGGAAACTGGTGTGTCCCGTGTGCTTAGGGACAGGCGTGGGCAACAACAAAGGCATGCTTAGAAGACCCGAGGCAAAAGAATTGCTTGACAAGATGTACAATGGTCGCTTGTTACCAAACTCTTAGGTACGGTGTCTCGAATTTCACTTTCCTTGATCAAGTTCTTGGCTTGACAGAACACAGGAGTCTTTCCTATGCTCATGTTTTCTCTTATCCAGTTTTGCTTCTCAGGGTTGCATTTTTCACTGTCTTGTCGATAATACGAAGAGTCCATTACAGGATCAGCAATGCAGAAAGGATGATGAACTTGAGCCTATACACACATCTAGAGGTGCCTTTTTGAGGATCCAGTTTTTTGCACTCGATATTCATAAGTTATTAGTTTGTTTTATGTAATGGGACGACCGAACAAGATGATATTTGGGATCCATACACATAGGAATGTTATTAATGTAAGTATCCGGGCAGGTTCACTGTTCACATACATTTTAGTATGAACGTGACGGTGATTGCGTGTTCTTGAATACCACCATCCCTGCTATTTTTGCACTCGATATATATTTTATCTTTTCAAAATTAAAAAGTTGACAATTATGACTAAGGTTAATTATAAAATATGTAAAACAAAGGTTTCTGATCAAATGTATGCTCAGCTAATATTGACACACTTTTCAGTTAATTTTCTCAAACCATGTTTGCCATAAATTTCATATAATGTATAAATTGTAATATTAATATGTGAGATATCGTTCAATTCTTCGTAACATGTATTTTCTAAATATCAAAATATTACATGATATTAGTATATGTAGCAAAACTTATTAGTGGTCGAACACATTATTAGAAAACTGGCTGAAACGTATGCAATAATAAATTGGGGGGGGGGGGGTGTAACTTGTTCCATAACTTAGCTGATTTTCACACGACAGCATGAGAGGATAAAAGCAAGGAGAAGAAGGAGCTCAATCAACACGTAGTCACACATTGGCAGGTGTAGAAGCAGTGGCGAAACCAGGATTTTTTTAGGTGGGACTGAGGAGGGATGGATGAACGGTGGCGGGGCGGCGTCCCGAGTATCTGGCCGGTAGTGGGACGGCGGCGGCGGCCGGAGCTGGAGGCTGGAAGCCTGGTACGCTGGCTGATTTACGTTTCGACTTTTTGGGTTTGTGGCAAAATTGATTTGTTGCAAGATTTGGCAAAGGATTTTGTATTTGGGTCATATTTTTTTGGGTTTTGGCCCAATACAAATACACAAATTCGATTCCCCCCCTTCTTCTGCACTAATCAAAACGACGTCGTTTGACTTGAGTTAAAACGACGTCGCTTTGATGTATTATGGGCCAAAAAAAAAGAAGGCCTGCAGCGGCCTTCTTCCCCGGTTGCTTATGCCGGAAAATCGTGGAATATGCCGCTGTTGGAAAGCGCTTTAACCGCTTTTAGCCACTACTACTATGGTGCCGGAGGGGTAGAGCCCTACCACACCATGATAATTCCGCCCCTGTGTAGAAGTATGGCATGTACATGTAATATGCATGCTATATATGGCTTCAAGCCAGGACAAAATGCTAGCAACATTTTTACCAAGAAAAGATCGGTCTAGTTTGTAGTTAATAGTTAGCCAAGAAAAGAAGAGATCAGAGATGATAGAGAATCCCGGAAGAAGTCTTGTGATAAATCTGGATCACCTGAAGAAGAAACACAAGGGAAGTTATGCTCTCCAGAGTTTGCCATAAAACTGGAAACCAAGGTATCTTCAACAGGTGAAGAATGGCAAGGAGAAATTGTACTCTCCGGAGTTTGCTATGAAACTCCAGAACAAGGTATTTCCTCCGTACCATGTCAAATTTCATAGAATATTTTTATGGTTATTAAAGAACATATATTTTTTTCTTGGAAATAAGGTTATTTTCATTGAAACCCCCAAAAAGCTCATACATCTCCAACTCCCATCCTACTTAACTAGATTCAATCATAAGCTTAGCACAAAATGCCTTTAGCTTAGGTTTCATCCATGCTCTATACACTATGCTATTCAAAATTTCTTTTGTAACATCTCTATCATTTACATTCTCTTTAAAACATCTGTCATTTCTCAAAATCCAGATACTATATATAGTTTCAGCAATGGCAATTTTCATCGCACATGCTCTCCCTCATTTTCCTTTGCACTTGCTGATGATCCACTTCAGCTCTTCATCACATGCTTCAGGTTCCCTCTGCACTTGCTGCCATAGTAGTATCTCTTTCCAGATTCTCCTTGTTCTGCTGCATTGGAAGAAGAGGTGATGCAGAGTCTCCTTTTTTCCACAAAAGTGCATTCTTCAGCCACATTACCTCCAAATTGCCTCAATCTATCTTTTGTAGCAAGTCGTTTGTGGCACCCCATCTACAGTATAAACAGCGCCCGCGGCCTGGTCTGGTTGCCACAAGTGATTGCCCTCCATTATGCTACTGCATGCTCCTTTCTCAGTTCCTCATAAACCTTTCTGACTTTGAACTTAATTTCCCTCCTTCAGCTAGTTCCTTCAAGCCTCAATCTCCTTCACTTTTTCTTTGCATTTAGCCAACCTCTTCAACATCCATGAGCATGAATCAAGCAATTTCATATCCAGCACACTCCCACCTTTTATATAATAGGTGTGGATCCATTTAATCCACAACCTATCAGTTTTAACACACAGGTTCCAGAGATTCTTACTAACTGGCTATACTCAACTCCTCCAGTGATATCAAATTCAATCCTCCATTTCTTTTTGGTTCATAGATGCTCTCCCATACTACAGGAGCCCTTTTTGATGATTTCTCCACCATTCCAAAGATAAGAACGACAGAGAGCCTCAATATGCTTCAAAACCGATTTAGGGACTGGGAAACATTGCGGCCAATAATTGGTAATTGCAAATAAGATGCTTCTAATTAACTGTAACATTCCTGCACAACTGAGTAACTTGGAGCTCCAATGCTTCAGCTTTTCCAGTATCTTATCAATCAGTGGTAGGAAACCTTGCACTGTTAGCCTTCTACTGGACAATGGCACACCTAAGTACTTAAAGGGCAACTGGCCTTCTTCAAATCTTATTGCCTTTCTGATCATCTCCTTCTGCCCTTCCTTCATAGAACCAAAATAAACCTTGCGTTTGGTTTTATTTACCCTCAGACCAATGGAGGCTTCAAACTTGTGATAAGCCTGCATTAGGACTTGGACATCATCGGCGAAGCTGAGATTCACCAATTTGAGCTCTTCACAGTTTTGATGAAATTTGAAGTTTGGTTGCTCCCCAGCCTGTTGCAAGCATCGACTCATATATTACATGACCAGAACGAATAGTAGGGGAGAAATAGGATCCCTCTGCCTCAAGCCCCTCTGTGCCTGGATAAAGTCAGTCAATATTCCATCTATACTGTACCTGTAACTCATAGAGCTAACACATATCATCACTCAATTAATGAACATCTCAGGGATCCCTAACTCCTTCATAATATCTTGCAAGGCTCTCCAGTCAATGGTGTCATAGTCATTTTGGATATCCATTTGGATGAGGCATTTTGGTTCTCCTGTCTTCCTATTATAACCCCTTATCAATTCATACCCTAGCATTATATGGTCACGAATGCTACGGCCAGGAACAAAAGCAGCCTAATTTTCCCGAACTATCTTAGCAATAACTCCACTTAATCTACTTGTTAGCAGTTTAGAAATTATCTTATAAAGGGTTGTGCAACAAGAGATTGGTTTGAGCTCTTTTACCTGTTTTGCAGCAGAATGTTTTGGTATCAATGCCACCAATGTGCTGTTGACTACTGGTCTGTAAAGTTTCCCATGAACAAAGAAGTCATGCACTAGTTCCATGACATCCTTCCTGATAATCTTCCAGTTTAGTTTAAAAAAAATTGCACCAAAGCCATCCAGCCCAGGTGATTTCAGATCCCCAATCCCCTTCAAGACCTCCCAGACTTCTTCTTCACATATTCTCTTCACCAGTTTCTTTCTGCTATCAGTACTCAGAACCTTTCCCTTTCTGAGAACCTCCACATCTATCCCTTCCAGCCTATCTGCTTTTATCCCAGTCAGGTCCCCATAAAATCTCATAATTTCCTCCTCTATATCCTCTTGTCAAATATCATTGATCCATCAGCTTTTTCCAATTTCTGTATGCTTGCCATTATGTTTTTCCCTTTGACCATAGCATGAAAATAAGCATTGTTGCCATCTCCAAGCCTTAGCCATTCCATTTTTTTTATTCTGCTTTGCTATTTTCTCATCAGTTTCATTCCATAGCTTGACTTGCTCAATGCATTTGATAACTTTCTGTATCTTATCTCTGTCTATTCTTTGCATTTCAAGCTTTTTCTGAGCATGCACCAATTCATTTATTGCCATTTCCAATTGATGTTTAGCTCCATTGATCTGTTTTACTTGGCTTCTCAGTGCCCCCTGCAAGTTCATCAACTTTCTCCAAACTACAAATATTGGCCTTCCCACCTATTTTATATTCCAACATTGTTCAATGATTTCCAGTACTTCAGGCTTTTCCAGCAAGCAATTCAACATCATAAACCGCCTTTTCACCTTTTGCTCTTCCTCACAAGTTCTATTTCTGAGCAAAGAGTGGTCTGAAACACTAGCTTCTAAGTTTTCCACAACTATTGTAGGATACTTAGTGAACTAGGCAACATTTGCAATAGCCTTATATATTCGAGAATAGATAATTCCATCTAACTGTTTATTTGACCATGTGTAGTAATCACCAATACTATCACATTCAAATAAATTAGTTTTATTCATTATCACTTCCAGATCCTAGAATTCATGGTTTTGTACCTCAGTCCCTCCAACTTTGTCTTTGTTGTTAAGACATTGTTGAAGTCCCCAATCACTACCCATGGCCCCTTCACCATTTTTTGGGATTGTTCTATTCCATTCCACGAGATATTCCTCTTCTTCAATTGATTACTGGCATACACAGTTGTGATCCAGTACATCAACTCTCCATTAGCTCCACATACTTCACCTAGGACCATCTGCTCAGTAGTTTTCCTTACTTTAACATCCACCCTTCTATGGTTCCATAACACCCAAATCCTACCATTTGGATGTGCTAAATAATTGTCTACAAACCTCCATTCATACCCAAACTTCTTCCTCACTTCTTTTGCTTTTTCCTGTTTTACTCGAGTTTCAACTATTACAACAACTATTAAATTCATACCATTGAGACGGGAGCTAATCTCACTAGTTTTTGCTACCTTATTGAGCCCACCTACATTCCATGCTCATATCATGACACAGGGCCATATTCCTCTGCAGGATCAAGCCAAACCCGTTAGAGTTGTTCACCCTTTCCACCTGATTTCCCAGCTTCCAAATGACCCGTTCTTCTGCTAGTTTCCACCAGTTCAGTAATTTGTTCTGTTTTCTCAGCCTTCTCCTTCATCGTACCCCTTTCCTGCTCCATCACATGTTTTCCTTTGCCCTTAGATTTCACCACTCTCCACTGCTCCTCAGTTTCCTTCTGTGCATCATCCTCTTTTTCCCCACATTTGGTTTCTTTACTTGCCACTTTTGCACCACAATTTTCTCCTTAAATTTATAGCCTCCAATCTGGCAGTTCTCACAGTATAGTGGCTTATTTTCCACAATGATTTTCTAATTGATCAAGCTACCATCAACATCCTTGATCTTCAATTGTCGGGAATTCTCTAGGATTATTCCACCTCCACCAACAGCCTAGCATAGGAGATCCTAAGCTTATTTGCTGTGCATTTGTCTGTGAACATGGGTTTTCCCACAACACTCCTAATTTTCCCCAAACAACTATTACCCCACAGATGTAATGGTAGCTTTGGCAGTGTTACCCACACTGGCACCTGATAATACGTCAAATGCATGTATTTTTCAAAGCATTTAACATTTCTTTTGTCATTTTTTTGTTGGAAGATTGCTAGTTTTAGGTGGGTTTACATCATAAGTGGTTTAGATGACCATTTTTGGTTTTCATATCTAAATGCTTCATTTTGTAACCTATTTATAGTCTAATGGATTTTTGATCCTTACGAGCGTCTAGATTCCTTTTTGTAAGCTTAATTTGTAGATTGCTCATAAGCACTTCAGATTGGTTTAGTGAAGGTCATTTGCAAGGATAGTAGAAGATTGAAGGCCACGAGTCAAAACGTGGTAGAAGATTGAAGGGTCGAAGAAGGAAGACAAAGAAGCGGATGAATTGTAACCCAAAAGTTTGGACCAAGTTCTTAAAATGATCTGAGAAGAGTCAGCCTATAAGGGTGGTATCATTGGATTCATCTTCTCGAGCACTATAAAATTGGCTACAAGAACTCCCAAATGGATCATCGGTTCACCCGTAGCGATGAAAATAGGAAGAGGGAAACAACACCATTGCGACCCGTAGCCCCACATTGCAGCCCACAACCAAAATGCTCATTTTTCACATACGAAGCAGGAGCAGCGTCTCTCTTGCGGCTCGCAGTGAGCACTTTTTGGCCCAACTTTAAAAGGTGAAATCAACTTTTAATTCCTCTATTCCCCATTGATCCTACCCAAATATCCCCCTTTAAAAACCCTACTTGTTCTTCATCTTTTCTTATTTTTTGCATCTCTTTCATGAATTCTTGTAGATTTGTTGTGGGTTTTCATAATCTAGGCTAAATATACTCTTGGGAGCAATTGGTAAGCATTTTTTGTATGAATTTGTGAGATTTGATTTATCCTATTTTGTGCTTTGATTATCAAGTATGATTGGTGCTTTCTTGTGTGATTAATGCATGCTTTATGCTAGGATGATCAACTAGTTGGAGATTATGGGTTGATTCTTTCCTAGGTCTTTGGTCGAACCCGGAAGACTGACTTTTTGTCAATGTGATTGTTGTTGGTCAATGCTAAGATATAATTAGGAGTGACAACTTATTATGATTTTTGATTGATGAAATTACTTAGACTTAGGATGAATTTGAATAGGTTTGACTAATTATCAATGTATCCCACTAATAACAATTAGCATGAAGGCTGATCCTCGTAGTCGTTATTAGTAGATATACTTGTTCTATCTATGTGTTTCTCGCTTGTAGGAAATTGTGGTAGTCATGTTGGGTCTCCGTGTGTATTTCTATCCTTGGAGAAGTCTATGACGCCGATCATCTAGAGTGACCCGAAGGTAAGGGTTATTGTGTGGCGTCGATCGATCACTCTAACTATAACCGAGGAGAGTTGAGAAATATCAACACTTGAAAGGTGTGGATAAGTTCTCCACAGTATGTGATTAATGCATAAAAATAGGATAATTAATCTATGATCAAAGGATGGCTAGAAATGTAAACCAATTGCACCCAAGACTTGTTATAATTTTAGTTAAGTTATTTGTGCTATTAGTGATCGTATTTATATCACTTTTTCTATTTAGTTGTTAATTTAGTTGTTCAAAGTAGTTGTAGTGTTTTCAAAATCAAAATCCCCCCCCAACTTTGTTACCACACACGTAGAGTGACTTCTCTGTGTACTTCTCAACTACATTTAACACTCGATAAAACCTCCCTTTTCTCGTGGACGACCCCATCTACTATTTAGTAGTTAGCCGTAATTTGGGCTTATATACTATCTTTGAGAGACACGACGGTGGCCTCCCAACACTTTCTCACCGTGTCCTTTTCCATGGAAAACCTAGGTTTCCACAGTTGCTGGAACACTGTCATGTTGAAAATAGTACAGGGCCCCTTCTTCATCACCTCATCCCAGTCTCTCCTATGTTTGAATTTAACAATGAATCCTCCTTCATTGTTATATAATTATTCAGGAAATGACACAAACACCCAGTATTTGATCACGAATCTCTTAATTGCGTTCATCGTCAATTCCCCCCAATAACATACAAAATTAACGCTTTCTCCCAGTACTCCAGTTCAGACTTAACATCATCCAGACCAATCTCTACTTCCACCTCCCTATTATTGACAGTTGGTACCACATATTCAATGCTCATCCCATTCGATTGTGTTCTATTGCCGCTAATTACATCTACCCATAGCCTATCATGCACAGTCAAAGAACATATTTGATTAATAATTTATTAATTTACGTATAATAACGGTATCTAAATAATACTCAGAAACTACTTGTTATGATGAATTCAACAATATCTCACAAAAGTTGATAAATAATAATGCCAAATAGTAAAGTGTAAAATTTGAGGTGGGATAGAGGGAGTCCTGTAGCTTCATATCATTCCGTACTTTTGATCATAAAGTTCTAGTATATATACAAACTTGGACTTAGATAAGATGATCTAACCCACTTTAATTGAAATGGAGGTTCTAAAGGCAATTATTCAAGTATGATAGATGACTTAAGATACTTTCAGTAAATTTTTTAAAATTTACTTAAATGGTGAGTCGGTCTTACACGAGTCTTTCTTGAGTTCTGACCATAATAATGATTATGGAGTATTAATTTGATATTTTGAAATTTTTGTCTTAATATTTTATTAAGTTATCAATATTTAGTAATTCTATTTAATCCCAAGCACCATATAATAGAAATTATTTGCTTTTGGATGGTGCTGTCAACTGGGATATTGAAGTCATTTTGACTAATCTAAACACAAGTTGTCTAAAACTAACATACTAATATTATAATGTGTTTCTGATTTTAATTATTTTTTTTAAAAATTGAAACACCCTAAGGTGAGGGATATTATATAAGGTTCCCCAAGCCTGTGTAGAGGCCAATACATACTGAGTCATAGTTAGTACATGATGGTCATTGAGGCAACATAGTTGCCGCCAAAAGAATACCTAGCATCTAATAAGGAAAGTGAGTTTTTTCGGATCTAGTAATTAGAAGAATGGTAGTTGCGATTCCAAAAGAGAGAATCTCCACCCCATGTGTTAATTCTTTCCTTTGGCCACACAACTTCATTCTATTACATCAAGATTAAGAGCCAAATACAAAGCAAAAAATTTGCTGCAGTGTTGCAAGGCAGCTGTGGGTTTGAGCACTTCATTCCGAGGTAGACAGCAGCCCGAGAGATTGTGAATTGGAGCTGGTTTTCTATTGGTGGAGAGATCAGCACCAGCCGAGGACTTGAATAAGGGAGTAGCATGAGTACCTGTAGTAAACCAACATACAAAACATCAGCAATATCTATCCTACTTAAGGTCATGCTTATAAGTCCAGTGTGATGTGTCCTCTAATGTGTATCTGAATATTGTAACATTGACAGCATGCTGTCATGCATCAGCTCTAATCCCAGGGATTCCACATCTGTCTAGATGAAGGAGTCCCTTAAGAAAGGGTGGTGCTGCCTGCAAGTCTAGGTCACCATGGAAGTTATTATCTAAAGCAAATTCAGCAAGAAAATCAGCTACATTGTTAGCCTCTCTAGGGGTTTGTTGAATTGGGTATATATGGTGTTTCAAATTCAAAGAGTTGCAGATGGAGAAGACCCTCCATGGGGAAATATTGGGGTTTTGAATACCCTGTACTGCAATTAAACAGTCTGATTCCACCACACATCTATTTAGTACCAACTCTAAACAAGTCTCATAGCCACATTGGATGGATAAGATTTCTGCCTGTAAAGGGGATGGAGAATGGAAAGATTTTTCCCTCATTTTAACAACATTCCCATCACAGTTCCTAACTATCATAACCAGAGAAGAAAGACCCCCTCTACTCCATGTTGCATCTGTATTAATCTTATATCCGGAATGGGGTTTCTGCCATTTCACTGCAGTAAAGGATTTCCTTTTCTTTTGGAAAATATGAGGAATAACATTAACCTGTGTCCAGTATCTATGCTTGTCTATATTGCCTATCAAATGATTCACTGAAAAAATTTGATATATCATGCATTTTATTCCTTGAATACAAGCAGCTTGGGAGAAGGACTCATTTTCAAACAAAATTTTATTCCTTCTAATCCAAAGAAACCAAATTGTGACAAGAAGAGCAGCAATGGTAATATTGGACTGAATTTTGGATTCTGCCTTAAAAGAGAGGTAATATTCAACTCTACTCTTCAAGTTTGCAAAAACTTTTTGTTGGAGCTTTAAAAAATCATTGACACAGTGCCAAACAGCAATAGATGAGGGGCAAGAGTTGAAAAAATGATCTAGTGTGTCACTGTGATTCTGACAAAGAGGACATTTAGAGGCTAAATTGAAACCTAACCTACGTAATATGTTATCAAAAGGAAGTAAGCCATTCAGAGCTCTCCACAAGAGAACATACATTTTTTTGGGAATAAAAGAAGACCAAACCTTATGAAAATGTAGGATCTTCGGCTTTCTCTGTCTGAAAATATTGTATGCTGACTTGATGGAGAAAATTCCATTTGTAGCTGGCATCCAGATGAGCCTATCTTCATGAGTGTATTCCAATATAGCTTCCTGCAGCAGAGAACACAGATTGGTCGCCAAAATTGGCTCCAGTTGAGGGATAAGAGAGGCTTTGTTGTTAATAAATGACCTAAGTGAAATATCCACAAAGGGGATGTCTCTTTCTTGAGGCCATTTATAAAACAAAGCTCCTTCTCCAGTCCAGTTAGCGTTCCAAAAAGAGCAGTCACCTTTTCCGTATATTACTCTGGAGTTGCTATTTGCTTTAGCTGTAATAGAACAAATTCTGGACCATGTATGAGAGGTTTTATAAGACTTAGGAAGTGACCATAATAGAGAAGTCCATTGAGTGGAATTGAGTTGCAATTTCCACCACAATTTACATGAAAAAGCATCAACAATGGCCCTTAAATCCCTAAAACCTATTCCATTTTCTTCGACAGGTACACTCATATTTTTCCATGACCTCCATTTTTTCTTATCAACATTTTCAGAATACCCCAAAAACAGGCCAGAGGCCATTTTCTCCATTTTTTTCAAGACTATTTTTGGTGGACTCAAAACAGCAAAAATATGAGTTGGAATTGAGAGAAAACAGTGATTTATTAGAATAATCTTACCTGCAGTAGAGAGCCATCTATTTTTCCAATTATTGATTGATTTATCCATTCTTTCCAATAAAGGTTGGTAGTGTACCTGTAGATTTCTACCAGAAAAAATAGGAACTCCCAGATATTTAAATGGGAAGGATCCTTTTTCCATTCCCAGAATCATTTTTACAGAGTTAACTGTATAATAAGAGGTTCTATGGGACACGAAAAAAAAATCAGATTTTGAAAAATTGACCTGTTGTCCTAAGGTTTGTTCATATGCAAGCAGAAACTTTTTGAATCTCTTCATGTTTCTAGGGTTAGTATTCAGGAAAACTGCTGTGTCATCAGCATACATTAAATGGGAAATCGGGGCACAGTTATTAGGGAGACCAAAATTTTGAAGGTGTCCTGTGCTGAAAAGTTTCTTTAATCCTCTAGAAAAAACTTTTGAAAGCAAATTATAAAGAAGTGGTGAAAGAGGATCGCCTTGTTTAATGCCCCTAGAAGATGCAAAAAAACCTGAAGTTGCTCCATTGATTAAAACAGAAAAATGAGCAGCAGATATGTTATGCATAATAAGTTTGACAAATTTCCCGTGAAAGCCAAATTGAAGAAGAATGGAATTCAGAAATGACCTTGAGACTCTATCAAAAGCTTTTTGCATATCTAGTTTAACTATCAAATTAGGAACTTTTGATTTTCTGTACAACATCCTGGTCATCTCTTGCATTTGAAGGATATTATCAGTGATATCCCTACCTTTAATGAATGCACTCTGCTCAGGAGAGATTAGTTTGTGCATTAGTGGCTTAATCCTTTCCATAAGCATTTTTGAAAAGACTTTATTGACAAAATTGGATAAGCTAATAGGTCTGAAGTCTGAGAAAGAAATTGGGATATGTTTTTTGGGAATTAAAGTGAGCCAGGTGCTTGTGATAGCCTTTGGAATATTGCCACCGCTAATAAAATCATTTGCTGCCTCCAGAAGGTCTACTTTAATGGTTTCCCAGAAAATGGTGAAGAATTCACCAGAGAAACCATTTGATCCAGGAGCACCTGATTTATTTAAATCAAAGACTGCAAATTCAAGTTCCTAGATATTGAAAGGTTGAAGCAGTTGATGGTTTTGCTGATCTGTAATCAAAGAAGGAATTTCCCCAAAAAGAATTTTCAGATAAGTTCCTATTTTTTGAGGAGCTTCCTCATTAACGAGTTCCTTAAAAAATCGGACTCCTTCTTCTTTAATCAGATGTGGGTCAGTAATCCAGTTCCCATTTCCATCTTTGATTTTACTAATTCGAGACCTAGCTCTCCTTTCCCTGATGGTGTGGTGAAAAAGCTGGTATTTGCATCACCCTGTTTAAGCCAATTTAACCTTGCCTTCTGTTTTAAGAAAATGTTTTTTTCTTTCTGGGATCTAATAAGTAAAGCTTTGGACTTATTGAGTTCAGCTAAGTCAGTTTCAGCTTGGGACTGTTGAAATTTTATTTCAAGGTCACTGACTTTTGCCTCAGCTTCAACCAGGTTTGATTGACATTTCCAAAAGTGTTTTTGTTCCAAACTTTAATGTCAATCTTTAGTCTCTTAAGCTTATGCACTAACCTGTACATCCCTCTTGAGGGGGATGGCAAATTCCAGTTTTTTTCCACTAAATTCTGGAAGTCTTGTCTATTTGACCACATCTCTTGATATCTAAAAGACCTAGGTACCATTTCTCCAGAAGATTGAATAGACAGTAATAATGGGGAGTGATCAGAAGTCAATCTATTTAGCACTTGAATTGAGCTATTTGGAAAAAGTTCCAACCAGTCCAAATTGCTTATGCCCCTGTCTAATCTCTGAAGCAAGAGGTCCCTGCATTTATTCCTGAATCTATTATTACACCATGCAAAAGAGTTCCCTACAGTGGGGATTTCATGCAAGTCCAAATTATTAATGAAGGCATTAAACTCTTTCATGCTTCTTGTGGGGGGGGGGGGAGATTTTCTTCCTTTATACTCAGAGACTGAGACAACTGTATTAAAATCCCCAATGTATATAGAGGGTTTTGGAGGAGGGATTTTTAAGTCATTCCAAAGAGCTTCCCTCGACTGTCTATTGACACTAGCATAGATAAAAAAACAGTTCCAACTGACAGATGAGGAAATATCTGAAATTCTAGCCTGCAGAAATTGATCTGATTCCTTTAAACTGATTACATTAAAAGCATGGTTCCATAAGATCCAAATTTTAGCATTTTGAGTAGGGAGAGCATTTTTAAAGCCTAGTCCATGCATCAGAGTGTTTATTTTATTTTTATTATGCCAAGGCTCAATCAAACAGAGAATAGCAATCTTGTGAGACAACATAAGAGATTTTATTCTATCCATTGATGTTCCGTAGCCTCTAACATTCCAAACTAACATATTTCCTATTATGTTGTATTTAATCATTTAAAACGGGTGGGGGTTGCTTTCTGTGAGGATCTAAGGTTTCTTGGTTTCATAGCGGTAGCATTACTATTATTAGATTGCTTATCCTGATTCTTATCAAGTTTATCCAAAAATGGGATAGGTACTGGTTTGTGTGTGCTAACCTTAGACCGTGTGCTTTGATCTACCTTTGTGTTCTGATCAGTTGAGGAGTGTGCTCCCTTCTTTTCCACTGCATGAAATTGGCAGAGGTTGCTGATTCAGCTCCTGTGTCAGCCCAACGTCTGTGATGAACGATGACAGATGGTTGATACCAGCGTCTGTGATGTCGAGCAGAAGGGTTGTTTTCTTCAGTGGGGTGGATTTCTGTTGTGGCTGTCATCTTTTCATGTGTTTTAGGGGGTACCACTGCTTCTTGAGATTCCAGTGTTTCATGGAATGTTTCTGTTGCTTCCTCCTCATCATCTCTCTCATTTAAAGCTTCTAAGGTCTGAAAAGCATTAGAAATCTTGACAGTATTTTCTATTGTTGAACTTTTCTGGATGGGTAATAAATCAAACTAATGGTTTTTCTTTCTCCAGAAAGTGGCTATGATTGGCTTTGAAATGTCATCCAGTGAATAAAAGGAGCCCGTTCTTTTCTTGTGAATACCAGGGAAAACTTGTACAATACTTGCGGTATTTTTCTAATGAAGGCTTGTCTTACTTTGTTGTGTTTAAAACCCAAATTCCTTCTGAGAGATAGATAGAACTGAGGAACACGCAACATCTAAGGCCAGTGTAGGATGGGAATCTAAGGCTTGCATGGGTTCTACCTGATCTGGGGCTTTGTTTTCATTTTTTTCCATTTATTGTGTGTGTAGAAAGGTGCTTTTATCTCAGCTCTGGGTGCAGAAAGTTACAAGTAGCATGACTATGACCAATTATCCTACAATGAGTACAGTATGAAGGCAGTTCATCATATTCTATAGGATACTCTGCTACTTTGCTACCTATTCCAACCACTATGGTAGAGGGGAGCTGAGACATAAGATCAACCTCTACACACACTTTGATGGCAGATGGCCTAGTCAGTGAACTAGTTGCTGCATCCATTTTTAGGTATCTACCAATCTGACTACTCATACCTATGATTGCAGAGGTATTGTAGAAATGAATAGGGAGTTTATGGATTGTTACCCAGGCTGGAACAACTGAAGATTCTGATACTGGGGAGAAGTCCGGTGACCATTTTTGGACTTTCATGATTGAGCCTTGAATCATCCACTGTCCCTTCATCCAGCATCTCTGATAATCTTCACTATCCTGAAATATGATTAGTACATGGCGGTAATCTAGAGATCCCAATTGAAACTTCGATTTAAATCCTATTGACATAAAGGCTGATTGAAGAGACTCCATTGATGGCTTTCCTCTGTTGAACTTCCCGACTAGAGCATTCTGGTAGTGAGACGCCAGTAAATCGCCTTCCTCCGGTGGGAGAATAAATGCTATCTTGCCCTTGTATTCTGTGATGGGGGTGTAGATTAGGCGTATCGGGTAAAGAGGTGAAGAGCGGAGAGGGTTTAGCATTCAGAGCTTGGAGAAAGCTCTTACTAGTAGCGGGGGGTGTTTATGCGTTAAGATTGGGCGGTGGCAACGCCATGGACGACGGCCAATTCAACCGCTTGTGACCGTTATCAGACAGATAAGGAGAAAAAGGTAAAGGTGAGAAAGGGAGGTGCGTGTATCGCCGACCTAGAGTAAATTTTATTTTAATTATTTAATATATATAATCAATCATAAATTGTTAACATACTAATATTATAATTTTTTATTGAATTTAATTATATAAATTATTTTATATATAATCAATCATAACTTGTTAAATTATATAACTTGTATTTAAAGAAAATCCAAAGAAGCACATAATCTGAAATAACAAAATGTTTAGAATTTTTTATACAATGATATAGTACTTTTGATAGAAATATGTATACATATTATTTATTGAGTGAGTCTCCTGACATGCGGTCTGTCCATAAGCTTATGGATATGCCACTTATTTTTTAACTTAAACACAACATTTGTTAAATTACATACTGTACTAAATTTAGAAATTTAGAAAATATTTTTTTATATCATATATTTTTATATTTTCACATTCAATTACATATTATTACTTGTTCACAAACTTTTGTATTAGGCAGTCTAAACTTTAGGTAGGGTCTATTATACAATCAATACAAATCTTAATTTGGGATGTGTGTTTTTTTTCCAAATTTACTAATAAATCTATGGACATACTGTGCAATTATCAAAATACTTTATATATCACCAAAATATCCAGAATTTTCATTTTCATTTTTTTCAGGTCCCGATCAGAAGCGGTTGTCGGAAACCGCCTCCTCTCACCGGCAACCGCTTCCGGCGGTGGTTATCGCTGAATTTTTGTTGGATTTGGGCGGATTTTTGCCGCTCCACCTAATATCCACCGCTTCTGGCGGATCCGCCGCCTGAACAACCAGATTTCACCAGAATCTCTCAGCGGCGTCGCGACTAAACCTCACCGGCAGAGCTAGGATTTTAGTGCCGACGATTCTTCTTTAACCACAAGAGGTGCTGTTGTGCGAAACCACCACAAATCCTCCAAATTGAAGTAGATCCGGCAATTCAGATCCAGATTGTGGTGAAGGATGTAATCGCAGTGGAGCTAAGTTTTTCGCTGCTAGAGGCCGCATTTTCTGACAATTACGAAGAGTTTTCTAATGTAATGAGGAGAAGAACGCGACGAGTAGCAGAGCAGTCTTCTGTCGAGCAGTACCAGAGCTTCCGTCGGTGCAAAGCAGTGGAAGAAGAGGCGACAAGCAACAGAGTATCTGTCGGTGCGTGAGATACAAGCGCTTGATGTGGAAGATCACACTCATGCAACCATGTGTGGATGGCGCTGACGTTGGTGGCGGCGAATGGAAATCTGAGACGACGGACGGCGGTGGCGCAATGAGGTTATGATTCATGAGGTGAGGTTTAATATTGTGTTTTACTTATTCAAATACTTACTGAGGTTTATTTATTTCTTAACTGAGCTTATGATAACCAAAGATTGTTTGGTCTAGTGGTTAGGACTCTTGTTGATAAAGTTATAAGTCTGGTGTTCAAGTCTCACTATAACCTTTATTTTGAAGAATTTATTTCTTAACTGTATATGCTGAGGTTTAATATTATTTGACTGAGTTAATGTTCAATAAGAGTCTTTTGTGTAGTGGATATTACTATAGGCTTTGGGGTTGGAGACCTGGGTCCATAGCCTACCAGGTACTTTTTTTTTGAAGAATTTTTTATTTTGAGGTGCTGTAGCTTTTTGTTGATATTTTTAGTTTTTTTTTCTTATGTTGATAATTTTCATTATTAGGGTGAGATTTAATTGATGTGAGTTGAGGTTTTGTAGTTTTTTTGGGTGATATGAATTTATACTTGTAGTTTTTAATTATTTATTTTCTCATGTTGATATTTTTTATTTTCTGGTTGAGGTTTTGGTAATAGGAGTTGATGTTTGCAGTGTTCTTTTTTCTTATGTTGATTTTTTTTATTTTCCGAATGTTGTTTAGGCGTTAGGAGTTGATGTTTTGAAGCTTTTGAGTGATATGAATTGATATTTATGGATTTTTTAAAATTTATTTTCTCATGTTGACGTTTTTCATTTTCTGGTTGAGGTTTTGGTAATAGGAGCTGATGTTTGTAGTGTCTTTTTTATTATGTTGATGTTGTTTATTTTATGAATGAGGTTCAGGTGTTAGAAGTTGATGTTTGTAGTTTTTTTTAATAAAAAAAGTCGTTGATGTTTTATGATTTTCAGAGTGAATAATTTATACTCTTGAGGTACCGTAGCTTTTTTGTTGATATTTTTAGTTTCTTTTCTCATGTTGATATTTTTCATTTTCTAGGTGAGTTTTAGGTGATAGGGGATTGATGTTTTTAGTTTTTTTGGTGATATGGTTGATGTTTTGTAGTGTTTTTTTCCCTTATGTTTCATTTTCCTTAAGTTTAGATGATAATAATTGATGTTTTTTTTTTTTAGCTTTTGGGTGATATAAGTTTATGTTTGTAGTTTTTTTTTTAAAAATGATAATTTAACTTTGTTGATGTTTTTCAGTTGATTTTTTGTTAGCCGTAGTCGACATTTTTTTTTTCCATTTTTTGTTGATTTTTATTTGAATATTTATAATTTTGTTGCTGTTTTATTTATTTATATACATTTTTGCTGCAGTTTTTTAGTTGATGTTTTATGATTTTTCGTTGATGTTCTGCTATTTTTTGCTATGTTGCTACAGTTTTTTTTATTGATTTTTTGCATAATTTTTTTTTGTAGATTGCAGGTCGAGGGAAAATGATGGGAAATAAGTGGACGAAAAAGCCCCTGGAAAGTTATTAGAGATAGGTCATTGTAAAATAATTAGAGATAGGTCATTGTAAAATTATTAAAGATAGGTCCCTGTAGCTAGAATATTGTCAGAATTGCATAAAGGCCACTGCCCAAAGTTTAGGCTGCCTCACATGAGACTATCTCTTACTTATTTTAGCTTTTGAATTAAAATATTTAAATTCTACAAAAGTTATAACATTTAAGGTAAAACGCACCGTAGACTGTACATAAAGTTAAGAAAAAGTCACATTTCCTTAGACTTTCTCTTATTTATTTATTTCTTTATGTATGAGAAAGTCTTATTTTAGACCAACTAATTGTGTTGATGCGTATGGTGACCTTTGTTCAGAACCCGACCCAGATCTGATCCAGCGCAGCCTGTGATCTACAAAAAAGAAACAGAGCCTGGGTACTCCGGGGGGAGATTCTCCGACGGTCTAGTTAGCAATTTTGTAGAGAGTAAAAATAGGAAATAGAGTGTTACCAAAGCTAGAAGACATACCTTCCTATTTATACTATCCCTAAACCCTAATATCATTGGTCTATGAGCTAGCTTCCTTTGTATTCTAGTAGATGGCCCAATAATAAGCCCATTCACACATGACTTGGACTCGGACCTCTTTTTTAGGGGATGGGACTTCTACCATGTTATCAAAAACCCCCAGAAAAACTAAGTGATCCTTCAGTGGTAGAAGGTAAGTCTCATCAAAGGTTCAAAGACGTTATGCACTATTTGACTCCTGATGTGATCCCCTAAAAGACGGATCACCTTCGAGCGTTCCTTGCTTTCTGATTCATAGGGAACACTTAGATTTTTCTCTAGCATCTTGAATTTTGGGAAATCGGAAGAGGCGCGTGAGAGTATATAAAGTGGGAGAATGGCACGCGTGTGGAATATCCTTTAATGGGCTTTTCAATTTTTCACGCCTTTTCATACTTCCCCCCTTTTTAGGTAATGATTGCTCTACATTTCTCTCTCTTCTCCATCTACATATAATTCCAAAAAAAAGCTCTTTTCTTTTTTCACTTTCACTCTCTGCAAGTTCTTCTCCGAGAATTTTTATTCCGTAATCTCCTTCAGGCCCCAAGTTCTAGCTTTCCTCCATTTTGTTCCAAAAAGTAAGTTCTCATGGATCCCAATGCTATCCCTATTTTTTCTCCATCTTGTCCCTTGTAGATCTTGAGATAATTAATGAGGGGGTAGTTTATCGCATAATAGGTTTTCGGGCGGTGTTAACTTTTCTTCTTCAGGTGAAATTTCTCTTTGACCAGTCAAAATTTTGATCTATTCCAAGAGTGCGGACTTGGTAAGGTTTATTCGTGGCCCTAGTGAGGGTTTTAGCTTGAACGAGGGGGTTGATGTCATGGAGGTTGAAATTTGCAAGCGGGGTGAGCTTCCGGGTGAGAATTTGGTCAGGCCTTCGAGGGGTAGCCCTGAATGCATAGATGATTCTGGGATTGAGAGGGATTTGAACAAGATTTTGTATGAACCTTCGAGTAAGAGGTTCGTAGTTAAAGGTCATTCAGGTAATTAGCCTTCGGCGAAGGGTGAAGGCTCGGTGAGGTACGCTTTCCCCAAAGAAGTAAGAAAGCTTATCGGGGAGATCCCATCTTACTAACATCTCCCTCTTAATGCCCAACTGAAAACCTTCAAAGTAGATGATTATGCTTGCATGTAAGGAGAATCGTAACCTATAGTAGGCATATTAGGCCGGGTCTTTGTTTTCCTTTTCCCTCATTGTTATCGAGCCTCATGGAGGAGTTCAATGTAAGTTTTTTCCAACTCCATCCCAATGTAATTGTAATAATGATGGCCTTTATGGTTTGATGTAAGGAAGTTAACGTAGATCCCCGCTATGAACTATTTCGAGTTGTATACATTTTAATCAGTAATTAAGATGTGAGGGGTAAATTTACCTTGAGTAAAAGGCTGTCTGGACAAAGGTTTATCATTCCTCCTTCTAATAATTTGAGGTAGCAAAATAAGGCCTTATCTTTCGACTGCACGGGAGCCTATCAAAGCCCTCAATGGAATCCTGATGTCCTTGCTGAGACCAGAAAAGGGAAAAATGTGATCCCTAAAAGACTTCACGAAGACGTAGAGCGTCTTCGAGAGCCCGAGCCTTTAGATACTAACAGTTATTACCTTGCCACCACCAAGGGTGCAAATCATTTCGTTTGGCCAGAGTGGGTCTACGAAAGTATATATGCCTCAACCAATCATCGAGCGTTTGAGGAGAATGTTTCTGGGGGTTTTGCAAGTGATAATAAAAGGAAGATAGAGGACGATATGCCACCCTGTCGAAGACCCCTTCGATCTTTGGATCCGTTGTGAGGGGTGATTGTTGAAGAGATAGCCTCTTTGGACTCTTCTAGAAGTTTGTTTTCTTCTTCTGCTATAGTTTGTAACTTGTTTCTTTTTTTTGTGCAGTGTGCCACACATAAGCTTTCGTTAACACTCTTGAGCAAGAGGGGACCATGGATGTGAATGTGACGCCTAGGCAGCCCACCCCAGCTCATGCTCAGACAGGGCCTCGAGAGAAACCTCTTGTCCAGGAGAGACAATCGAAGAAACCAAGGATCGAAGATGTTGGACCCTTCAATGAAGATGAAACTGATAATTTTTACTATGATGTTGATAATGATGATCTATCCTTGGAATATCTCGGGGATATAGGCATCGAACCTTCGGTATGTTAGTCTTTCTTTTCTGCTTATAGCTTCTCTTCTTACGCTGAAACTTTGGTTTGTTAATACTTTGTTGATTATATTATTTTTAGGTGGTGGCGGCTGTTCGATCGGCCTTGCAATCATATGGTGTCTTCTCTAGCCAGGTCATGTCCCTCTTGCAAGGATCTATCAAAGCAGCCGTTGAAGCTGCTAGACAAGAAGAACAGTCTAAGGTGCAGAAATAGGTGGATGGTTTGGAGGAGGATTTGAGGAAGTCGAAGGAGAAGGAGAAATATCTTTCGAGGAGGTGCTTGCTAGAGGCTAAGCATGCTTTGCTGTCAACCTTCATTGATAGGTTGATGGGGTCCCAAGATTTGAGTGATGCCTCCGTTCACCTCCTTGGGCTTGGCAAGGCATGGGCTTGAACCAGCATCTACAACTGGGTGTCCGATCGCCCCACTCTTGAGGAAGCTAAGAGTCTCAAAGCTCACACTGATCCCGATGCTAAGAAGAAGCTGCAAGAAGAATGAGGTCAACTTTCTAGTCTGGGTGGCTTGAGGTTTAATCTTCTTGATGTCGTAAAGAAGGGGAAGTGATTCTACTCAGCTTCAGAGCTTTGAGACCATGCAGTTCTTGAGCCCTCTTCAAAGTCTGGTGAGAAATCATCTGAAGGGGGCAATGGCAAGGGAGGTGATGTCCATGGCAAAGTTGTGAAAGAAGAGATTAACCCTAGCGTAGGTCAGGAGGAGCAAGATGTATGAGCTCTGATCCCTTTTAACTTTGGGTTGCATTTTAACGTTGGTTATCGAATGTTATTTTATGAATACTTTTGAGGCTATTATTAATTAAATCAAGCAGGCTTGGATTTTTGAATTTTATTTCTTATTTTTTTAGAATGTGTTTTTTAAAGATGAGCTAGAAAAGTCCACTCGAGAGCTTTCTACAGTTAAGGTAGAGTTCTCAAAGGCTCTTACTAGGTTGGCTCATTTGAGCGAGGGTTTATCTAAGGCTAAAAAAGAGCTTTCATTATGGCAAGATGGCAGCCACCCTTCAATAAGAGAAATTCTTAATAAAGCGAAAGGTGACTCTACGACTGGTTAATCGGCTGTTGCCCTTGCCATAGTAAAAAAAACATGCAGTGCTAGCAAACTCAGTCATCATCATACTTTATGAGGGATGATGAACGAATATGCTAGTTTGCATAAGTGTTATACTAAAGCCAGGTTATATCGTAATTTGAGCTAGTGGGCTGATAGCAAGCGCTATCAGGACGAAGTTAAGAAGCTCAAATCCCAGATTAACGAGATGGATAAGCGAGATAGTTGGTTAAACGAAGAAGTTTCTAGGCTGCAGGGGGTTATCAATGACGATTAGCTATTTTGCAGTGAGATCATAAGCCAGAATTCCTAACTTTTGAGCAAGGTGTCAGCCCATGCTGTAACTATCCAACTTTATTCAGATAGCCTTCGAGCACATGGGTTATCATACAGAGTTCTTGACATGGGCTCTATTGGTGACATCTTTAAGTTTTTGTATGATACTAAGATGGCTATGCTTCTAAAGGGTTTAGATAGAGATCCAGACTACTACGCAGCCTTTGATACCATTTGTGATTGGAAAGAGAGCCTTCGATTAGAAAATAAAGCCCACTTCTGAGAAGCAGGTCTTTTGAATAGGGGTTCTTCATCCGGGGGTCCCTTCGAAGGGTAAACACTCTAGAAGAATTTCTAAGAAAAAATGCCAATCGAAGGGAAGTGCTTAGGGAAGGCAGAAAACTCAGCCTCAAAGTAGCTTCCAACCTCAAGTTACAACTCCCCCTGCTAGTTCTTCTAATTGAATTTTATTGGTCGAACCCATGGAAGGAAACCCTACAATGGCTCATAATGTAGATGGGCCGGCATCACCAGTTGTAGGGGGTGATGAGGAAAGAGGATCATCATCTTACAAAGGTTTGATACCTCGTCGAAGACGACACGTCAACCCTATTCCTGAGGCTTCAGAGAGAGAGGTCGATTGCCTATTTACATTCGCTACTGGGGTGAAGCCAGCGAACATTCAGTGGTCTGAATGAGCGTGTGTTGTATGTTATACCTCAATAAAGTTTCTATTTATACCTCTTAGGTAGTTAGTTGCCTTACGATCTTGCTCAACTAAGGTAAGTGAACTGATCTGTTTACCTGATAACAAAATGTTCGATTGCTTTACTAGACTCATTGTCTATGATAATATTGAATGATTAGCTTCGATCAAATACAATTCATTTATTTGAATTTGAGTCATTCGATTTCTCAAAGCGAGTATTTGAACATTGAAAAACTGAGTATGTTTTGGTGTTTTAAGCAAACGTTTGGTCATTTAAAAAAGAATGTCTTCTTGCGCTCAATAGAAAAATTTTGACTGCTTAAGAACGAGAATTTCTTTGACGCTTAAAAGTGAACTTTCGATCACTTGAGTGCCAGAGAATTCCTCTGATGCTTAAAAGCAAACTTTCGATCGCTCAAGAGCGAGAATTTCTTTGACGCTTAAAAGTGAACTTTCGATCACTTACGAGCGAGAATTTCTTTAACACTTAAAAGCAAACTTTTGATCGCTTAAGAGTGAGAATTTCTTTGGCGCTTGAAAGAAAACTTTCAATCTCTTAAGAGCGAGAATTTATTTGGCGCTTAAAAGTGAACTTTTGATTGCTTAAGAGCGAGAATTTATTCGGCGCTTAAAAGTGAACTTTCAATTGCTTAAGAGCGAGAATTTCATTGGTGCTTAATAGGGAACTTTCGATTGCTTAAGAGCAAGAATTTCTTTAGCGCTTAAAAGTGAACTTCGATCGCTTAAGAGCGAGAATATTGCACTGTAGTTTGAGGAAGTGTAAAAAATTTTCATTAAGTCAACCAGTTGCTGCGCAGAGTATACAAATCTGGAAATAGTTACATGGCATAATCAGCCATCCTTCAACCTCATAAGATCTAAAGCTAACCCTTCCTACAGTTGGTGATACTGTCAAAGGTTAACTTTGTTCCATCACTTAGGAATGCGGCCGCCATTCATCGAACCCAAGGTATAACTCCCCCCTGGATGAGCTTCGAGCACTCGATAAGGTCCTTCCCAATTAGGGGCCAGCTTCCCCACTGGTTCCTGCCTGTTGTTCTCATTTTTTCTCATGATGAGGTCTCCCACTACAAAAACTGTGCTCCTTTCACCCTTCGCTCATAATATCACTTCCCCCTTTCCTTGACTTTGGATTCTCGAATGGATGTTGAGGTTCGCCTTTCTTCTAACAGATCCAAACCAAGGCAACGATTGTCTTCATTGTTGGCATCACTGGCTATTGTCATTCTGGGACTGGGCATGCCAATTTCTGTGGGTATCACAACCTCCAAGCCATATACTAGCCTATAATGTGTATCTCCAATGGTAGAAGAATCCAATGTTCGATAAGACCACAATACATTTGGTAGTTCATTGACCCAGTTTCCCTTGCTCTCTCGAGCCTCTTTTGAATTCCATTGATAAGGGTTTGGTTGGTGACTTTGACCCGGCCATTTTTCTGGGGGTGATATACTGATGTGGCTTTTAGTTGTATCTTGACTTCCTCACACCAAATCTTGAAGGGATCATTCGCGAAATGGGTTCCATTGTATGTAATGAACGCTTTTGGTATACCAAAGTGACAGAAGATGTTCTTCCAATAGAATGAAATGATAGATTTTCCCTTGATGCTTGCCAATAGCTTAGCTTTGACCAACTTAGTAAAGTAATCAACCGCCACTATCAGATACTTGAACCTCCCGGGTGCTTCTGGAAAAGTTCCCACCAGGTCTATTCCCCACTTGTCGAATGACCAAGAACTATATATGTTGATCATCTCTGTCTGAGGGGCATGGGTTATAGGAGAATTTTTTGGCATTGATTGCAAGCCGGGATATACCTATTAGCATCATCGAACATGGTTAGCAATTGGTACCCAGTGTGAATAATTCTTCTTGCTGCCGATCGGGCTCCCTGAAAACTGTCACAAATTCCTTCGTAGACTTCCTGCAGCAAGTACTGTAACACATTGAAGTAAGGGTTGTAGATACCCATTCGATACAAGGTATCATCCTGTATAACATACTTTGGCGCCTGAGTCGAACCTTCCTCGCTTCGATGGGGTCCTTTGGGAGCAATCCATCTTAGAGGTATCGGAAGATGGGGGTCATCCACGTTTATCCTTCGAAACGGCCATCACAATTATTACTTCAAAGCTTTGTTGGTACAAGGTTTCAAACTATACTTTCTTCTGTGCCAATTCACCCAAATCAGAAGAAGCTAATTTGTTCAAGGCATATTCTTTGTGATTTTTCTCCCGTGGTACCTGTAAAAGAGTGTATGATCGAAAGCATTTTATTAAATGCTTCGCTACCTCAAAATATTGTTGCAGGCTAGCTTCTTGAGCTTCGTATTCCCCATTCACCTGATTGACCACAATGTGTGAGTCACTAAATATCTCTACATCCTCTACCCTAATCTTTTTGGCCAATAAAAGACCATTGATCAAAGCATCATACTTTGCCTCGTTGTTGGTGGCTCAGAACTTGAAATGCAGGGCATAAGGATAATCGGTACTATCGGGGCTACTGAGAAATATTCTTGCCCCACACACCCCCGAATGAGAAGATCCATCTACTAAAAACTTCAATACCTCATTCTCTTCAGTCTTAGTCTTACAGGTGTCTTCGCTGGAATCCGTAGTCTCCACAATGAAATCAGCTAAGGCTTGCCCTTTGATCGCAACCATAGGATGGAAGTGTATATCATGTTCCCCCAGTTCTACAGCCCATTTCACCATCCTCCCCGAGGCTTTGGGTTTTAGGAGTATCTGTCTTATCGGATAATTAGTGAGCACGAATATGGGATGGCCCTGAAAATAAGGTCTCAATCTTCAAGCATCAAGAACCAGTACTAAGATAAGCATTTTTATGGCAGTATATCTCATTTTCGGGTCCTTCAGGGCTTGACTAACAAAGTATATAGGGTGTTTTTGCCATTCTTTCTCCTTCACCAGTACGACACTGATGGCCAAGGCAGATGCTGAGATATAAAGGTTAAAACCTCTCCTTTCTCAGGCTTCATCAGCGTAGGTAGGGTTTTGAGGTGTTCCTTTAAAGTTACGAAAGCCTTCTCACAACTTTCTGTCCATTCAAACCTTTTGGCTTTGCGAAGCACGTCGAAAAAGGGGAGATGCTTCTCCACACCCTTTGATAAGAATCTGCTTAATGCTGCCAAACATCTTGTCAATCTTTGGACTTCTTTCACATTACAAGGACTTCTCATATTCACCAATGCTTCTATTTTCTATGGGTTAACATCAATGCCTCCTCCGAGACCTGAATCCCAGAAATTTTCCAGCACCAACCCCAATCACTCACTTCGAAGGATTCAGCTTTAGATCTTACCCTCGTAAATCCACCAAAAAATTCACCCAGGTCTTGCAAAAACTAATCGTAGGTTATGCTTTTTACCATTATATCATCAACGTTGATTTCCAGGTTTTTCCCAATATATTTCTTAAAGAGTTTGTCCACCAACCGTTGGTAAGTATCTCTCACATTCTTTAACCCAAACGACATTTTCTTATAACAGAAGGTGCCCACATCCGTAATGAACGAAGTCTTCTCCTTGTCTTTTTCTGCCATCAGTATGTAGTGGTAACCCTTATAGGCATAAAAAAGGCCAAGATTTGGTAACTCGTTATTGTCTATACCAACTGATCTATTGAAGGAAATTGGTAACTATCTTTTGGGCAACACTTGTTCAGATCTGTGAAGTCAATGCACACACGCCATGCCCCATCTGGTTTTGGGACCAGGACAGGGTTGGCCAACCACTGGGGGTACAACACCTCTTCGATAACCCCTGGAGTGCGAAGTTTATCCACCTCTTATTCGATCACCTCAGCTCTCTCAGGGGCAAACATTCTTCGTATCTGCTTAACAGGTTTTATTAGAGGATCAATGTTCAACTTATGGACTGCTAATTCTGCAGGCACCCATGTTAGATTTGAAGTGTCCCAGGAAAACACATTATAGTAATAATCCAACGGAGCCTTTAAACATGCCTTACCATTTCAGGCATCATACTTCCTACTGCCACAGTTCCTACGTCTAAAATGGAGAGCAGTTGGGTATCTTCTGGCCTGGCTTTCCCATGCACCGAAGATACACTTCTTGCTTTCCTCGTGCCTTTCACTGCATTGCAGTTGCAGCTTTGAGCAGCTGCATGATCCCCTCGGATGGATGCCACTCCATTTTCCATTTGGAATTTCATCATCAGATGGTACAACTACCACACTGCTCGAGCTTGACACATCCAGGGTCTCTCCAAGATCACATTATAGGAGGAGAAAGCATCGGTGACTGCAAAGCTGTAGTGCACTTTGACCCTCTTATTCCCATCTGCCGCCCTCATAGGCAGGGTTATCTCCCCTATTGGATAAACTATCTTTCCATTGAATTATGACAATAGTGGGGTGGACTTTTTAAGGTCCGTAAGCCCAATCCCAAGCTGATCAAAACAGTTTACAAACATGATCTCCATTCCACTTCCATCGTCAATGAACACTCTTTTCACTAGAGCGGTCCCAATCACTGCCGAAATAACCATGGGGGTTAGCATGGGGAGTTTGGTTTGGAACTGCATCTGCATCAGAGAATGTGATCGTTGTATCTAGTCGAAGCCTCTTCTCCGCCGGTTCTCCTACTGGAACTCGCCATGTATGTGCTTTCATAACTACATTCGAAGATCTTTCACCAACCACATCACTGATAGCATTGACCACCTCATGAACAGCGGGATTCTCTTTGTTCCAATTTTCTGTCGAGAGGTTTCGTGTTGGCTCATTGCGACACTTGTGCCACTGCCCCTAGGGGCCGCAATCCCCCCTGTTTCCAGCATTAAAGTTCTTCTTACGGGGCCATCTATTTCCTCTGTCATTCTTGTGCCTTGGGTTATCATCTTGATCGGGTTGACGGAAGGGCTCTTTTAAGAGGCCTTCTCTCTCACATTGGTCAATCTCAAATCGAATGTGGGTGGCTTCGTTCGTGCTGTGCCCATAATCCTTGTGGTGATCGCAGAATTTGTTGGTGAATTTTTGATTTGTAAAGGTTCGACTGCGATCATTCGTGAGAGGTGGTGGTTTGAAAATTCTTCTGTGAATACTCCATAAGTCTTATGGGGAACGGTGCATGGGCGTGTATTTTTTTATGGTTATCCTTTGGTCTCTTTCCCCGAGGGTTATTAGATTTGGACTGGTAAGCCATTAGTCCTTCTTTCTTCTTTGGAATGGCTCCCTTCACCTTTGAATGCTGTTCTATGACTTCTTGGAGTTTTTGAAGCATTTTGGGGGAATTCGCTGTTAGTTCCCTATACAACTCCAAGTCCTCCATCCCCAGCAGAAATCCCCGGATAATTTCATTATCCGTGCCTTTCACCACCCCTAGGGTGTCATCGATATACCTATTATAGAAAGCGGCGGTGGATTCCCCCTGCTTCAATTTCATTTCGTACAGTCCCAGGAATTTCTTTAAGGCTTAAAAGTGAACTTTCGATCGCTTAAGAGCAAGAATTCCTTTGATGCTTAAACGCAAACTTTAGATCGCTCAAGAGCGAGAATTTCTTTAATGCTTAAAATTGAACTTTCGATTGCTTACGGGCGAGAATTTCTTTGACGCTTAAAAGAGAACTTTCGATCGCTTAAGAGCGGGAATTTCTTTCGAGCTTAAGAGAAAACTTTCGATCGCTTAAGAGCGAGAATTTATTTTGTGATTAAAAGTGAACTTTCAATTACTTAAGAGCGAGAAATTCTTTGGCACTTAAAAGTGAACTTTCGATCGCTTAAGAGCAAGAATTTCTTTAGCGCTTAAAAGTGAACTTCGATCGCTTAAGAGCGAGAATATTGCAATGTAATTTGAGGAAGTGTCGAAACTTTCATTAAGTCAACCAGTTGCTAAGCAGGGTATACAAATCTGGGAATAGTTACACGGTATAATCAACCATTCTTCAACCTCATAAGATCTAAGGCTAACCCTTCCTACAGTTGGTGATACTGTCAAAGGTTGACTTTGTTACACCACTTAGGAATGCATCCGCCATTCATCGAACCTAAGGTATAACTCTCCCCTGGATGAGTTTCGAGCACTTGATAAGGTCCTTCCCAATTACGGGCCAGCTTCCCCAATGGTTCCTGCCTGTTGTTCTCATTTTTTTCTCATGATGAGGTCTCCCACAACGAACTGTGCTCCTTTCACCCTTCGATCATTATATCGCTTCCCCTTTCCTTGACTTTGGCTTTTCGGATAGATATCGAGGTTCATGTTTCTTCTAACAGATCCAAACTGAGGCAACAATTTTCTTCATTACTGGCATCGCTGGCTATCGTCATTCTAGGACTGGGCATGCCAATTTCCGCGGGTATCACAACCTCCAAGCCATATACTAGCCCATACAGTGTATCTCCATTGGTAGAAGAATCCAATGTTCGATAAGACCATAATACACTGGGTAGTTCATTGACCCAGTTTCGTTGCTCTCTCGAGCCTCTTTTGAATTCCATTGATAAGAGTTTGGTTGGTGACGACCTACCCGTTTTCCTGGGGGTGATATACTGATGTGACTTTTAGTTGTATCTTGAACTCCTCACACCAACTCTTGAAGGGACCATTCGCGAACTGGGTTCCATTGTATGTAATGAACGCTTTTGGTATACCAAAGCGACAGATGATGCTCTTCCAATAGAATGAAATGATAGATTTTTCCTTGATGCTTGCCAATGGCTTGGCTTCGACCAACTTAGTAAAGTAATCAACCACCACTATTAGATACTTGAACCTCCCGGGTGCTTGTGGAAAAGTTCCCACCAGTTATATTCCCCACTTGTCAAATGACAAAGAACTATATATGTTGATCATCTCTGTTTGAGGGGCATGGGTTATAGGCGCGTCTTTTTGGCATTGATTGCAAGCCTGGATATACTTATTGGCAACATCGAAATTGGTTAGCCAATGGTACCCAGATCGAATTATTCTCCTTGCTGCCGATCGGGCTCCCTGAAAACTGTCACAAATTCCTTCGTAGACTTCCTGCATCAAGTACTGTGGTTGTAGATACCCCCTTCGATATAAGGTACCATCATGTATAACATACTTTGGCACCTTGAGTCGAACCTTCCTTGCTTCGATAGGGTCCTTTGGGAGAAATCTATCTTAGAGGCATCGAAAGATGGGGGTCATCCATGTTTCTCCTTCGAAAACTACCATCACAATTATTTCTTTGAAGCTTTGTGGGTACAAGGTTTCGAACTTTACTTGCTTCTGCGCCAATTTACCCAAATCACAAGAAGCTAATTTTTTCAAGGCATCAACTTTGTGATTTTTCTCCCGTGGTACCTGTAAAAGAGTGTATGATAGAAAGCATTTTATTAAAGGCTTCGCTACCTCCAAATAACATTGCAGACTAGCTTCTCGAGCTTCGTATTCCCCATTCACCTGATTGACCACGATAATGAGTCACTGAATATCTCTACATCCTCTACCCTAATCTTTTTGGCCAATCAAAGACCAGTGATCAAAGCCTCATACTCTGCTACGTTGTTGGTGGCTCAGAGCATGAAATGCAAGGCATAAGGATAATCAGGGCTATGAGGGCTAGTAAGCAATATTCCTGCCCCACACCCCCCCGAATGAGATGATCTTTCTACGAAAAAAAATCCATACCTCTTTCTCTTCAGTCTTAGTCTTACAGATGTCTTCGATGGAATCCGTAGTCTTCACAATGAAATCAGCTAAGGCTTGCCCTTTGATCGCAACCATAGGATGGTAGTGTATATCATGTTCCCCCAGTTGTACAACCTATTTCACCATCCTCCCCGAGGCTTTGGGTTTCAGGAGTATCTGGCTTATTGGATAATTGGTGCGCACAAATATGGGATGACCCTGGAAATAAGGTCTCAATCTTCAAGCAGCATGAACCAGTGCTAAGATCAGCCTTTTTATGGAAGTACATCTCATTTCCGGGTCCTCCAGGGTTTGGCTAACGATGTATATAGGGTGTTTTTTCCATTCTTTCTCCTTCACCAGCACGACACTGATGGCCAGGGCAGATGCTGAGATATAAAGGTTAACACCTCTCCTTTCTCTGGATTCATCAGTGTAGGTAGGGTTTTGATGTGTTCCTTTAAAGCTTCAAAAGCCTTCTCACAACTTTCCGTCCATTCAAACATTTTGGCTTTCCGAAGCACGTCGAAAAAGGGAAGATGCTTCTCCACACCCTTTGATAAGAATCTGCTTAACGCTGCCAAACATCCTGTCAATCTTTAGACTTCTTTCATATTAAAAGGACTTCTCATATTCACCAATGCTTCTATTTTCTCTAGGTTAGCATCAATGCCTCCTCCGTGACCATGAAGCCCAGAAATTTTCTAGCACCAACCCCAATCACTCACTTCGAAGGATTCAGCTTTAGATTTGATCCTCGTAAATCCTCTAAAAAGGTCACTCGGGTCTTGCAAAACTGATCGTAGGTTATGCTTTTTAGCATTATATCATCAACGTTGATTTCCAGGTTTTTCCCAATCTTTTTCTTAAAGAGTTTGTCCACCAACCTGTGGTAAGTATCCCTCGCATTTTTTAATCTAAACAACATTTTCTTATAACAGAATGTGCCCACATCCATAATGAACGAAGTCGTCTCCTTGTCTTCTTCTGCCATCAGTATGTGGTGGTAACCCTTATGGGCATAAAAAAGGCCAAGATTTGGTAACTCGTTATTGTCTATACCAACTGATCTATTGAAGGAAATTGGTAACTATCTTTTGGGCAACACTTGTTCAGATCTGTGAAGTCAATGCACACATGCCATGCTCCATCTGGTTTTGGGACCAGGACAGGGTTGGCCAACCACTGGGGGTACAACACCTCTTCGACAGTGAGAAGTTTATCCACCTCTTATTCGATCACCTCAGCTCTCTCAGGGGCAAACATTCTTCGTTTATGCTTAACGGGTTTTATCAGAGGGTCGATGTTCAACTTGTGGACTGCTAATTCTGCATGCACCCATGTTAGATCTGAAGTGTCCCAGGAAAACACATTGTAGTAATGATCCAACAGAGCCTTTAATTCATGCCTTACCATTTATGGCATCATACTTCCTACCACCACAGTTCCTGTGTCTCAAATGGAGAGCGGTTGGGTATCTTCCGACCTAGCTTTCCCATGCACCGAAGATACACTTCTCGCTTTCCTCGTGCCTTTCACCGCTTTGTAGTTGCAGCTTTGAGCAACTGCATGATCCCCTCGGATGGATGCCACTCAGTTTTCCATTGGGAACTTCATCATCAGATGGTACAACTACCACACTGCTCGAGCTTGACACATCCAGGGTCTCTCCATGATCACATTGTAGGAGGAGAAAGCATCGATGACTGCAAAGCTGTCGTGTACTTTGACCCTCTTATTCCCATCTGCCGCCCTCACAGGTAGGGTTATCTCCCCTATTGGATAAACTGTCTTTCCATTGAATTCTGACAATGGTGGGGTGGACTTTTTAAGCTCTGTATGCCCAATCCTAAACTGATTGAAGCAGTTCACAAACATGATCTCCACTCCACTTCCATCGTCAACGAACACCCTTTTCACTAGAGTGGTCCCAATCACTGCCTAAATAACCATGGGGGTTAGCATGCGGCGTTTGGTTTGGAACTGCATCTGCCTCAGAGAATGTGATCGTTGTATCTTGTCGAAGCCTCTTCCCCGCCAGCTCTCCTGCTAGAACTCGCCGTGAATGTGCTTTGATAACTGCATTCGAAGATCTTTCACCAATAACAACACTGATAACATTGACCACCTCATGAACATCGGGATTCTCTTTGTTCCAATTTTCTGTCGGGGGGTTTCGTGGTGGCTCATTGCAACGCTTGTGCCGCTACCCCTGGGGGACACAATTCCCCTTGTTTCCAGCATTAAAGTTCTTCTTACGGGGTCATCTATTTCCTCTGTCATTCTTGTGCCTCGGGTTATCATCTTGATAGGGTTGATGGAAGGGCTCTTTTAAGAGGCCTTCTCTCTCACATCGGCCAATCTCGAATCGAATGTGAGCGGCTTCGTTCGTGCTGTGCTCATAATCCTTGTTGTGATCACAGAACTTGTTGGTGAATTTTTTATTTGTAAAGGCCCGATTGCCATCATTCGTGGGAGGTGGTGGTTTGAAAATTCTTCTGTGAATACTCCATATGTCTTCTGGGGAACAGTGCATGGGCGTGTATTTTTTTAAGGTTGTCCTTTTGACTGGTCTCTTGCCCCGTTGGTCATTAGATTTGGACTGGTAAGCCATTAGCCCTTCTTTCTTATTTCGAATAGCTTCATTCACCTTTGAATGTTGTTCTATGAATTCTTGGAGTTGTTGAAGCATTTTTAGGGAATTCGATGTTAGTTCCTTATACAACTCCAAATCCTCCATCCCCAGCAGATATCCCCTGATAATTTCATTCTCCGTGCCTTTCACCACCCCTAGACTGTCATCGACATACCTAATATAGAAGGCGGCGGTGGATTTCCCCTGCTTCTATTTCATTTGGTATAGTTCCGAGAATTCCTTTAACGCTTAAGAGTGAACTTTCGATGGCTTAAGAGCGAGAATCCCTTTGATGCTTAAAAGAAAACTTTAGATCGCTCAAGAGCGAGAATTTCTTTGATGCTTAAAAGCGAACTTTCAATTGCTTACGGGCAAGAATTTCTTTGACGCTTAAAAGAGAACTTTCGATTGCTTAAGAGCAGGTATTTCTTTGGAGCTTAAAAGAAAACTTTCGATCTGGTGAACGTCGTTTAACTCACCAAAATAATCTGCAAACTCTATAGATGAGATTAGTACAGTAGCAAGCAGAGTCGATCCCACGAGGAACGGTATAATTTCTATCAAATTCAAACTACCAACAGGGCTTGGTTTAGCAACCACGCATTAATTTTCAGATTTATTTAACTAATAATGCAACTATAAAATATGAAATAATAATGCAAACTAAAATATATAATTGTCTATAAAATATATGAATAAAGTAATCGGCTCGAAATAACTCACATTAGTTAAACATCGATCATAGGCGCAAAGATAAATCAATTCATATGCATCTATCAGTTATAGGAAAGTAGGTACGCTTAACCTCCCCAATTCTTTCGTACTTTATCGACAATTAACCAATAATAATTAATTAATTGTTTCTCTTACCAAGATGGTCCCGGAAAGTATTCGCTGAACCAGATACACACCTCGATAGCATTAAGAATGAAAAGAACCCGATATAGCAATTACCCAAGTATTCGCAAGTAGTAATGCACACTTAATTGTTCCCCATCTTGCTATTACAGTCTTAGCTAGTTAGCTGTTTTTCACAAGAACTTGCTACTTACTAACCCTTTCCAACGATTACGTATTGGTAGAATTAGATAGCATTATCCCAATAATATTCAAGTTGATCAAGCTTAAATCTATCAAGAATAAAATAAACCAAGAACAATCAAGAACACATAAGAATCAATTATAAAACAATTAGGCCTCACGATTCATAAACTAATGCTTGTTATTCCATGCCGATATATAAATTAGCTACTCATAATAATTAAACTAAACAAATCTACAATATAATAATCAAACATAATTAATAAAATTAAATAAATAAAAGACAACAAACTTGTGTAATGCTGGACACGAAGCAATGAAACCAAATAATATCTTGTCTGCGAAGTCTTCCTCTCCTCTGTATTAATATGTATCTACCTGCCGCAAAGCAATAGGTATTTATATACCTTTGCTCGGCCAGTAATAAAACAAACCAAACCAATATTGAATTCGGATTCTTCTTCCGAAAATAAATCAAATTCTATTCTAACTCTAATTAACTAATTCTAAAATTAAAGAATTTCAAATGGAAGGAGATAATACAATCCTTATCAATATGGGCAGTGAATATATTTATTTTCTTCAAATCCGCATGTCTTCAATAATTCACTTTTCACCCCATCACTTCAGCAATTCTGCTTTTGCCTCTCTTCCTTCATCCCTGGAAAAATGCCTTATAAAATAAGAACATTTTCCATTGGAGCACATCGCCTCATTAAAAACCTTAACCTGGAAAACCCAGTGGGAAAAAACCGTTGGTTAAGGGAAAAAGAGTACAATGTATAGCTCCCTCTCAATTCTCCGCAATCAATGAATTCCTGCACCAAAAACACCTTAAAGTGCAAATTATATCTCAATAAAATCATAATAATCCCACAAAATATGAACACAATATAACACACATCAAATATCCTCACACTTGAATCATGCTTGCCCTCAAGTATGAAGTGAAGAATATAAGAGCAATCAATAATCCACAACGTTCATAAATTCTCATTCCCTCATATGACTCTATCTAAAATGACCCTAAAAAGAAAAATTAAGATAGAAACACAATTCACACAACTAAACAGATAAAAATTCAACATTTAAAAACTCTAGATTCTACTCTTATAACGATAAATTTTCCCCTGCCAAGGAGTAAAGGATCACGTTAACGCACCTGGAAATCATCAACCCTTAAAGTAATTTAAATGAAAATGTTCAAGATCAGGAAATCTAATCATCAATTCAGTCAAAATCGGACAAGCAATGAATATTTCTCACGGTTTCACTCAATCACTCTCAATATATGAAGGACAATCACTCAAATAATTCACAAGTTATAACATAGAGAAATTAATATGCAAATCAGGAAGGTCTTTCTCAAGGGTTGTAACGGGGCTAGGGACCATTCAGATTGGTGAGATCCTAAGGGTTCTAAGCTCAAACAATATCGATCAAAATATTATGCATGTTTTCTCCTTCTTCCATCATCCATGTATAGTAGACATTCACCAACAATTTTCATCTCATGGCTATTATGAGAAAGCCAAGTAATATCACATCAAAGTAGGTGCTATTTTATTTTTTCTTCTTTTTTTCTTTTTTTTTTCCAGCACCATTCTTCTTCAATACAGTCCAAAACTGGTACCTTTTTTAGAGAAAAATTGCAACATAAAAATATGATTTTTTTCTCTCTTTTTTTCACTGTTACGCCCCTCTGTTTGGCCAAACGGAACCCCAATGTCACTGTTCATAATAAAATTCAGCCTTCAATTTCCTGAAACCATTCAGTCTGGGCAAACTGGACACATACTCAGTAATGTCATCAACTCAAGAGAACACAATGGATGAATTCATCATTAACTCCAAGAACATGCATAATAGGGCTAAGAGAAAGGATAAAACAAGGCTTTGGCTAAATATATAGTAACTCATATCAAAGAACATAGTCAAAGCTTCAAAGTGTTTCACTAGGGGTTAATGTAATTGGTAGGCAATTTAAGCTGTGTGGTTCATCCTAGTGCCTTCCATCACTTTCACACATAACAACTCCAATTATAACAATGTGATCTCTCAGAACAAAGATTGATGTAAAGAGTGCTCTACTCTAGCTCAAACCTCACTTTAGTGGGCTAAAATATTCAATTAAACTTGTCCTTTTTCGTCATCCCAAAAATCATATCAATCAAATTTCACATATCATAGAAAATCCCATTCAATAACTTCAAGGCATATTAGATTTACCAAGTTTGTTACAATGAAGTTTACAACCGGCAGGGTACTTTTATCAAGAGCCACTAGAATTTCTTCATGTCAAATTATCAACTCAAAACAACACAAAAAAAAACACATGTTTGACTGTAAAAAAAACTGAAATAAATAAAAATATATTTTTTTATTTTTTCCAAAAATACAAAACAAAACACACAAGAAACCTCCTCACACTTAAACTTTGCTTGCCCTGAAGCAAATAATGCAAAGCTCTTATGAGAAAAGGTTTAACACAGAGACAACATCATAAAAAAAAATAAAAGGGAAAGAGGGAACTTATAGTGGTGGGTTTCGGAGAAATTTCCTGATCAAGAGGAAAGCGTTTGATCATAATCAGGTTCTGCCGCAGGCCTCCGTTTGGCCAAATGGAACCCTGCGAGTCCAGCTTTCCAAATGTGTGAATTCTCCATGGTGCAAATTCAAGTACTTCAAATCTGCATATCAAGAATTGAGATCAGATGAGACATTGAAATTCCTAAAAGATTAAAAATAAAAACTTAAAAGAAGAAAGAAAAAAAAACTAAGAAAATTGGGTTGCCTCCCAACTAGCGCTTTTGTTTATAGTCTTTGGCTAGACTTTTGGATGCCTTTAATGAATATTTGTTGGGTACAATGGAATTTCTTCCATTAATGCCACTTGAGAAGTATCATAGTACGGCATAAGGCGATGACTATCGATGAGGAATGCCCTTTTTGCGTCCATGCTTATAATCTCTACCATCTCATCTGGCCAAACATAAGCCACTTCGAATGGTCTAGTCCATTTAGATTTGAATTTCCATGACATATGTCGAAAGTTTGACTCAGATAAAAGAACTATCTGCCCAACCACAAATTTCTTAGGCTTCAAATCTCTGTCATGCCACAACTTATTGCGCTCCTTGTACCACATAGCTTGATCAAACCCATTCAATCTTAGATCTCTCAATTCTTGGAGTTGGAACTTTGGTTCTTCCTCACACTTGAGCGACTCCATACTCACTGGAAGAGTATCAACATCTTCTTGATAATCACTTGAAACTTGAACATTTTCCTCTTTTGGACTTGTAGGCATTTGAATTCCCAACTTGTCCTGCAAAACTTTAGTCTCAAGAGAATCTTGGACAAATGGGTCAGTATGATAAATTGCATTTACATTCTCAGCATCTATAGATTTCTGTATGGGTTTATCAATATTGAGTGTGTACTTATCACCAAAATAATCAAGAGAAATAGTTCCATCACCAACATTAATAATAGTGTTTGCTGTTTTCAAGAACGGACGACCCAACAATACCCCTTGTGTTCCCTTATCATTAGTATGATTCATTTTTACCACATAAAAATCTGCTGGGTACACAAAGTTATTGACTCGCACAAGCACGTTTTCCAACAACCCTTCAGGACATACACAAGATTTATTTGCCAATTGAATTATTACTCTAGTATGTACCATTTCTGCCCCTTTCAAAGAATTATAAACAGATAGTGGCATCACATTAATTGAAGCTCCTAAATCACACATGGCAGCATTGATCTTCTTATCTCCTATATAACAAGGTAAGGAAAACATACCTGGGTCCTTGCACTTTTGAGGCATTTTCTTTTGAATTACAGCTGAAACCGACTCGCCCATTATGACCTTGCTTGAGTCTTTAGGTTTTCCTGCAATAAAATCTTTCAAAAACTTGCTCACAGGCGGGAGCCTTATAGCCTGCAAGAAAGGTAGGTTAATCTCCATTTTTCCAAAGATAGATAGGAAATCAACATAATCATCTTTCTTTTTAGCTAAACTACGAGGAAAAGGAGGAAGAATTTTAATTGGAGGATCATTCTGACCCAACCTTGGATTTGACTCCTTGGTTTGATCAAAATGCCCCTGTACCTCACTTTCTGTTTTTGTCGGGGGCCTCTGTTTGGCCAAATCGAGGCCTCCTGTAGACTGCTCTGACTGCTCCTTAGCTCCTTTTGCTGCGGTCTTCGGAGGTAGTGGCTCAAGCTCCTTTCCACTTCTTAACGTGATCTGATTGGCCGTCTCTCTGGGGTTGAGTTGCACTTGAGATGGTAATCCAGGTTGCTTCATTCGGGGCTCATTCATCGAGTTTGACAGCTGTGAAATCTGACGTGTATGCTCCTCCAAGGTAGCCTCAGTCTTTTTCGAACTTTGGATCTGGTTTTGAAGCATGCCCATCATCATGTCTAGCTTTTCATCCATAGACTTCCCTTGAGGAGGTGGTGGATTCTGAGCATATGGAGGGGGAAGAGCTCGATGGGGTGGAACATATGGTTGTTGTACTGGATTTCCCGGATCTCGCCATCGAAAGTTGGGATGATCTCTCCATCCCGGATTATAAGTAGCTGAGTACGGGTCCCTCCTTGGCTGCCTATCATTCCAATTCCCCATGGTATTAGCTTGTTCATCCATTTCAAGGGGGCATTGTAAAGTGACGTGGTTTGGACTGCAGCAGATGTCACAAGGTTTTTCTGGAGGACCAACTGACGTGCTAGCAACGGTGACCTTTTCCACCAACTTGGATAGTACCCTTTCCATCCTGTCCATCCTCTCCCTAAAATCATCTTGGCTCGAGGGCTCTGTTTGTGCCACCTTTTTCAGGATTCGGATCTCATCAGTGTCATACTCCTTCTTGGAATTGACCAACTTTTTCACTATCTCCTTTGCTTCATTGACTCTGATTTCTGAAAATCCACCATTGCTTGCGGTATTCAGCAAATCCTTGTTCGCAGATGTGGATCCTTGGTAGAAATACTGTAGCAGTTGCCCCTCGGTGTATCGATGGTTAGGGCAACGATCCACCAATCGTCTGAACCTCAGCCAAAATGTACTCAGCGGCTCATCATACTCCTGCTTGATGCTCGAAATTTCTTTCCTCAGGGCATCCGTCTTAGTGGCTGGAAAGAAATAGTCCAAAAATAGCTTCTTGAGCGCATTCCAGGAAGTGACGGAGTTAGGAGCCAAGCTTGAAAACCACTGGTTCGCTGCTCCTGACATGCTGAACGGAAAAGCCACCAACTTGAACTGATCTTCTGTGACACCAGCTGGTCTTTTCTGAACCTTACAAATCTTGATGAACTCGTTCAAGAAATTGTAAGGGTCTTCATTACTCTTCCCATAGAACTTCGGAAGCACGTTCAGCAATGCCAGCTTAATCTCCACAGGAGTCGCAGTTGCTGGCAATGAGATCGGAGTGGGAGGGTCTTCTTCACTATGCCCCGTTAATTCCCACATGTACGGATTGTCAGCATTGGGATCCGCCTCTCCTCTGTCCCCCATTACAGTATCGGGAACGGGTTCAATCTCAGATTCGGATTCTATCCCGGAAACAGCCTCTGTTTGGCCAAACAGAGGGTCTACGGCAGCTTTCAGCTTTCTCTCCCTGGCGAGTTTGTAATTCTTCCTAGCTGTCTTTTCAACTTCAGAATCAAATATCAATTCCTACTCCTGGGACCTGGTCATATACCAATAACTAAAGAACAAAAAATTAGTAGCAAAATAAATAGAAATTAACTACCGTTCCCCGGCAACGGCGCCAATTTGGTGAACGTCGTTTAACTCACCAAAATAATCTGCAAACTCTATAGATGAGATTAGTACAGTAGCAAGCAGAGTCGATCCCACGAGGAACGGTATAATTTCTATCAAATTCAAACTACCAACAGGGCTTGGTTTAGCAACCACGCATTAATTTTCAGATTTATTTAACTAATAATGCAACTATAAAATATGAAATAATAATGCAAACTAAAATATATAATTGTCTATAAAATATATGAATAAAGTAATCGGCTCGAAATAACTCACATTAGTTAAACATCGATCATAGGCGCAAAGATAAATCAATTCATATGCATCTATCAGTTATAGGAAAGTAGGTACGCTTAACCTCCCCAATTCTTTCGTACTTTATCGACAATTAACCAATAATAATTAATTAATTGTTTCTCTTACCAAGATGGTCCCGGAAAGTATTCGCTGAACCAGATACACACCTCGATAGCATTAAGAATGAAAAGAACCCGATATAGCAATTACCCAAGTATTCGCAAGTAGTAATGCACACTTAATTGTTCCCCATCTTGCTATTACAGTCTTAGCTAGTTAGCTGTTTTTCACAAGAACTTGCTACTTACTAACCCTTTCCAACGATTACGTATTGGTAGAATTAGATAGCATTATCCCAATAATATTCAAGTTGATCAAGCTTAAATCTATCAAGAATAAAATAAACCAAGAACAATCAAGAACACATAAGAATCAATTATAAAACAATTAGGCCTCACGATTCATAAACTAATGCTTGTTATTCCATGCCGATATATAAATTAGCTACTCATAATAATTAAACTAAACAAATCTACAATATAATAATCAAACATAATTAATAAAATTAAATAAATAAAAGACAACAAACTTGTGTAATGCTGGACACGAAGCAATGAAACCAAATAATATCTTGTCTGCGAAGTCTTCCTCTCCTCTGTATTAATATGTATCTACCTGCCGCAAAGCAATAGGTATTTATATACCTTTGCTCGGCCAGTAATAAAACAAACCAAACCAATATTGAATTCGGATTCTTCTTCCGAAAATAAATCAAATTCTATTCTAACTCTAATTAACTAATTCTAAAATTAAAGAATTTCAAATGGAAGGAGATAATACAATCCTTATCAATATGGGCAGTGAATATATTTATTTTCTTCAAATCCGCATGTCTTCAATAATTCACTTTTCACCCCATCACTTCAGCAATTCTGCTTTTGCCTCTCTTCCTTCATCCCTGGAAAAATGCCTTATAAAATAAGAACATTTTCCATTGGAGCACATCGCCTCATTAAAAACCTTAACCTGGAAAACCCAGTGGGAAAAAACCGTTGGTTAAGGGAAAAAGAGTACAATGTATAGCTCCCTCTCAATTCTCCGCAATCAATGAATTCCTGCACCAAAAACACCTTAAAGTGCAAATTATATCTCAATAAAATCATAATAATCCCACAAAATATGAACACAATATAACACACATCACGATCGCTTAAGAGCGAAAATTTATTTGGTGCTTAAAAGTGAACTTTCAATTTCTTAAGAGCGAGATTTTTTTGGCGCTTAAAAGCGAAATTTTGATTGCTTAAGAGCAAGAATTTCTTTAGCGCTTAAAAGTGAATTTCGATCGCTTAAGAGCGAGAATATTGCACTGTAATTTGAGGAAGTGTCAAAATTTTCATTAAGTTAACCAGTTGCTGCCTAGAGTATACAAATCTGGGAATAGTTACATGGTATAATCAGCTATTCTTCAACCTTATAAGATCTAAGTCTAACCCTTCCTACAGTTGGTGATACTGTCAGAGTTTGACTTTTTTCCACCACTAAGGAATTCGGCCGCCATTCATCGATCCTAAGGTATAACTCCACCCTGGATGAGCTTCGAGCACTCGATAAGGTCCTTCCCAATTAGGGGCCAGCTTCCCCACTGGTTCCTGCCTGCTGTTCACATTTTTTTCTCATAATGAGGTCTCCCACAACAAACTATGCTTCTTTCACCCTTTGATCATAATATCGCTTCCCCTTTTCCTTGACTTTGGCTTCTCTGATGGATGTCGAGGTTCATCTTTCTTCCAACAGATCCAAACCGAGGTAACGAGTGTCTTCATTGCTAGTATCGCTGGTTATCGTCATTCTGGGACTGGGCATGCCAATTTTTACGGGTATCACAATCTCCAAGCCATATAGTAGCCCATACAGTATATCTCCAGTGGTAGAAGAATCTAATGTTCAATAAGACCACAATACACTGGGTAGTTCATTGACCCAGTTTCCTTGCTCTCTTGAGCCTCTTTTGAATTCCATATATAAGGGTTTGGTTGGTGACTTTGACCTGCCCGTTTGCCTGGGGGGATCATTCGCGAACTGGGTTCGATTGTATGTAAGGAACGCTTTTGGTATACCAAAGCTACATACGATATTCTTCCAATAGAATGGAATGATAGATTTTCCCTTGATGATTGCCAGTGGCTTGGCTTCTACCAACTTAGTAAAGTAATCAACCGCCACTATCAGATACTTGAACCTCCCGGGTGCTTCTGGAAAAGTTCCCACCAGTTCTATACCCCACTTGTCGAATGACCAAGAACTATATATGTTGATCATCTCTGTCTGAGGGGAATGGGTTATAGGCGCATGTTTTTGGCATTGATTGCAAGCCTGGATATACCTATTGGCATCATTGAACATGGTAAGCCAATAGTACCAAGCGTGAATTATTATCCTTGCTGCCGATCAGGCTCCCTGAAAACTGTCACAAATTCCTTCGTGAATTCCTGCATCAAGTACTGCAACACATCGAAGTAAGGGTTGTAGATACCTCCTTCGATACAAGGTACCATCATGTATAACATACTTTAGCACCTTGAGTCGAACCTTCCTCGCTTCAATGAGGTATCGGAAGATGGGGGTCATCGACGTTTCTCCTCCAAAAACTGCCATCACAATTATTTCTTCGAAGCTTTTTTGGTACAAGGTTTCGAACATTACTTACTTCTGCGCCAATTCACCCAAATCACAAGAAGCTAATTTGTTCAAGGCATCTGCTTTGTGATTTTTCTCTTGTGGTACCTGTAAAAGAGTGTATGATAGAAAACATTTTATTAAAGGCTTCGCTACCTCCAAATAGCGCTGCAGACTAGCTTCTCGAGCTTCGTATTCCCCATTCACCTGATTGACCACGATATGTGAGTCACTAAATATCTCTACATACTCTACCCTAATCTTTTTGGCCAATCAAAGACTAGTGATCAAAGCCTCATACTCTGCTTCGTTGTTGGTGGCTCAAAACATGAAATGCAGGGCATAATGATAATCGGTACTGTCGGGGCTTGTGAGCAATATTCTTGCCCCACACCCCCCCCCCCGAATGAGATGATCCATCTATAAAAAAATTTAATACCCCTTTCTCTTCAGTCTTAGTCTTATAGATGTCTTCGATGGAATCCGTAGTCTCCACAATGAAATCAGCTAAGGCTTGCCCTTTGATGGAAACCATAGGATGGTAGTGTATATCATGTTCCCCCAGTTCTACAGCCCATTTCACCATTCTCCCCCAGGCTTTGGGTTTCAAGATTATCTGTCTTATCGGATAATTGGTGAGCACGAATATGGGATGACCCTGGAAATAAGGTCTTAATCTTCAAGAAGTATGAACAAGTGCTAAGATCATCCTTTTTATGGCAGTACATTTCGTTTCCGAGTCCTGCAGGGCTCGGCTAACGAAGTATTAGGGTGTTGTTGCCATTATTTCTCCTTCACCAGTACGACACTGATGGATGGGGCAGATGCTGAGATATAAAGGTTAATACCTCTCCTTTCACCGGCTTCATCATCGTAGGTAGGGTTTTGAGGTGTTCCTTTAAAGCTGTGAAAGCCTTCTCACAACTTTCCATCCATTCAAACTTTTTGGCTTTGCGAAGCACGTCGAAAAAGGGGAGATGTTTCTCCACACCCTTTGATAAGAATCTGCTTAATGCTGCCAAACATCCTGTCAATCTTTGGACATTTTTCACATTAAAAGGACTTCTCATATTCACCAATGCTTCTATTTTCTCTGGGTTAACATCAATGCCTCTTCCGAGACCTGAATCCCAGAAATTTTCCAGCACCAACCCCAATCACTCACTTCGTAGGATTCAGCTTTAGATTTGATCCTCGTAAATCCTCCAAAAAATTCACCCATGTCTTGCAAAAATTGATCATAGGTTATGCTCTTTACCCTTATATCATCAACGTTGATTTCCAAGTTTTTCCCAATCTACTTCTTAAAGAGTTTTTCCGCCAACTGTTGGTAAGTATCCCTCATATTCTTTAACCCAAACGACATTTTCTTATAACAGAAGGTGCCCACATCCGTAATGAATGAAGTCTTCTCCTTGTCTTCTTCTGCCATCAGTATTTGGTGGTAACCCTTATGAGCATAAAAAAGGCCAAGATTTGATAACCCGTTATTGCCTCCACCAGCTGATCCATCGAAGGCAATGGGTAACTATCTTTTGGGAAACACTTGTTCAGATCTGTGAAGTCAATGCACACATGCCATGCTCCATCTGGTTTTGGGACCAGGACAGGGTTGGCCAACCACTGGGGGTATAACACCTCTTCGACAGTGAGAAGTTTATCCACCTCTTATTCGATCACCTCAGCTCTCTCAGGGGCAAACATTCTTCGTTTATGCTTAACAAGTTTTATCAGAGGGTCGATGTTCAACTTGTGGATTGCTAATTCTGCATGCACCCATGTTAGATCTGAAGTGTCCCAGGAAAACACATTGTAGTAATGATCCAACAGAGCCTTTAATTCATGCCTTACCATTTATGGAATCATACTTCCTACCACCACAGTTCCTATGTCTCAAATGGAGAGCGGTTGGGTATCTTCCGACCTGGCTTTCCCATGCACCGAAGATACACTTCTCGCTTTCCTCGTGCCTTTCACCGCTTCGTAGTTGCAGCTTTGAGCAACTGCCTGATCCCCTCGGATGGATGCCACTCCATTTTCCGTTGGGAACTTCATCATCAGATGGTACAACTACCACACTGCTCGAGCTTGACACATCCAGTGTCTCTTCAATATCACATTGTAGTAGGAGAAAGCATCGATGACTGCAAAGCTGCAGTGTACTGTAACCCTCTTATTCCCATCTGTCACCCTCACAGGCAGGGTTATCCCCCCTATTGGATAAAATGTTTTTCCATTGAATTCTCACAATGGTGGGGTGGACTTTTTAAGGTCCGTACGCCCAATCCCAAGCTGATCAAAATAGTTCACAAACATGATCTCCACTCCACTTTCATCGTCAACGAATACCCTTTTCACTAGAGCGGTCCCAATCACTGCCAAAATAACCATGGAGGTTAGCATGGGGAGTTAGGTTTGGAACTACATCTTCCTCAGAGAATGTGATTGTTTCATCTGGTCGAAGCCTCTTCCCTGCCGGCTCTCCTGCTGGAACTCATCGTGACTGTGCTTTCATAACTGCATTCGAAGATCTTTCACCAACCACACCACTGATAACATTGACCACCTCATGAACAATGGGATTCTCTTCATTCCTATTTTTCTGTTGGGGGTTTCGTAGTGGCTCATTGTGACGCTTGTACCGCCGCCCCCGGGGGCCACAATTCCCCCTGTTTCTAGCATTAAAGTTCTTCTTACGGGGTCATCTATTTCCTCTGTCATTCTTGTGCCTCGGGTTATCATCTTGATAGGGTTGACGGAAGGCATCTTTTAAGAGGCCTCTTCTCTCACATCGGTCAATCTTGAATCGAATGTGGGCGGCTTTGTTCGTGATGTGCCCATAATCCTTGTGGTGATCGTAGAACTTGCTGGTGAATTTTCAATTTGTAAAGGCCCGATTGCCATCATTCATGGGAGGTGGTGGTTTGAAAATTCTTCTGTGAATACTCCATATGTCTTCTAGTGAACGGTGCATGGGAGTGTATTTTTCAAATGTTGTCCTTTTGACTGGTCTCTTGCCCCGAGGTCATTAGATTTGGACTGGTAAGCCATTAGCCCTTGTTTCTTCTTTCGAATGGCTTCCTTCACCTTTGAATGTTGTTCTATGACTTCTTGGAGTTGAAGCATTTTCAGAGAAATCGCTGTTAGTTCCCTATACAATTCCAAGTCACCCATCCCTAGCAGACATCCCTGAATAATTTCATTCTCCGTGCCTTCAGCCACCCCTAGGATGTCATCGACATACCTATTATAGAATACGACAGTGGACTCCTCCTGCTTCTATTTCGTTTGGTACAGTTCTGTCAATGTCTTAGTGAATTTCTTTTTCTGGAAAAACTGACTCCGTAAGGCCCAACTGAAGTCTCGATACGATTGCAGTGAACCCCTTGGTAGCTTTTAGAACCACTCCTGGGATTTTCCTCGAAGGTAGCTACCCACCAACTTGCATGTCAACCTCTCATCGAAATATCGAGAATTCATCAACCCGGGGAAAGTTTGGATAAACTTTCGCGGGTCTAGATCCCCTAAGTAAGTAGGAAGCCCTTCTTGTGGCATCATATCCTGGGGTCAGCGAGTTGTCATCAATACCGAGTCGAACGGGGATCCAGCAGTTTGCCCCATTGGCCCTATCAATCTGTCCAACTCCCTGCCTAAGGCTGTCTCAGCTCCTTCATACTAGTACCCCCTGTTCGGATTGGGTCCTCAAAGATTCCATGGGTGAACGAAAGGTATACCTCCCTAACTACCAGCAAGGTCTAGGACCCTCACCCAAGGCATGGCTCCTCGACCCTACTTGACGCCCTGGAGAGGATAAACTGGCATCGAGGCAAACATGGGGTAACTGATCTGGATATGATCAGGGAAAGAGGGTTGGGGTCTCGGCTGTGCAGCCTTCCTCGCATACCCCACATACGGGACTCCGCACATCTGGCTTCCCAGGGGTAGCGCTCTGATATGCGCTTCCAGGGCCACCTAAGGAACATAAGTTATCGAAGCTATCGTAGTCGTTGAATGGTGGAGGGCCATCGAAGGGGGGACGACATGATAACCTTCCGCTACAAACATCTGTGTGATATGATCGAAGCTCTGCAGAGATCCCCCAGCTTCGTCTGCCACACAATTTTCCTGGAATCTTCTTTCATAAGTCTCTATCTGCGAACCGTCAAAGCACTCCGTGAGATGGCCATCAACACCTCGCGATCCAAACAAAGATATTGCAGTGCCAATTCCCACGGCTGGTTCGATAGTAATCTCCGCTCCTGAAGCTCCGGGTAGGGTCCCGGCATGTGACCCTTCAATCACAAGGGTCGTTAGGCCAGCTCCCGCCGAAGCTTCGACTGGTGGTGTGGGCGCATCTTGGTCTGCAATGGGAGGGGCTATTTTCTCCCCTTCCCTCAACCTATACAAAAATCCAACCTCAACGCCCGTACTAGTCCCTTTGCTTTTCAACCTTTCACTCCAATGAGTTGAAGTCGTCGACACAGACATATGTTATAAGATCCAGATCTGATCGAACTTTGGGTCCCACTAGGTGTGGCACTTGATGCGCATGATGACCTTCGTTAACAACCCGACCCAGATCTGATCCAGAGCAACCTGTGATCTATAAAAAAAAATAGACCCTGGGAACTCCAAGGGAAGATTCTCCGATGGTCTAGTCAGCAATTTTGTAGAGAGTAAAAGTAGGCAATAAAGTGTTACCAAAGATAAAAGACATATCTTCCTATTTACACTATTCCTAAACCCTAGTATACTTTGTCTATGACCTAGATTCCTTGGTCTTCTAGTAAATGGCTCAACAATAAGCCCATTCACACATGACTTGGACTCGGGCCTCTTTTTTAGGGGATGGGACTGTTGGTCCAAATAGGTTTTAAGTCTACCATGTCATCATGTGTTAAATGAGGACATTTTGATAATTAGTGGGATTAATAAAGTTATTTGACATTTACTTTTATTTATTGCAATGAGGTACATATAATTGAAGAATCCGTCTCTTGAAAGACGGTCATTCCATAAGTCATGGAAAAATCAAGGTTTAAAGTGCAAATTAGAAGAAATGAAGATAAAATCTTTAGGTCACATGAATTGGGTTATAAACTTTATAACTACTACACGTTGCATAATAAAATTTTAGTATTTCAACTAAGACCTTTTACCTCTTATTTTTAAAATTGAAACCCCCGTATTTTCATAAGTCTATGGAAAGACGGTCTTTCCAAACACTTTGCCATTATGATAACCTTTTAAAATGAATCTCAATATATAAATAATTATATTTTAAATCATTTGAACGAAGAGTACGTCTCTTGGAAGATGGTCTTTCCATTATTTAAAGTGCAAATTAGAAGAAATGAAGATAAATTTTTTGAGTTGCATGAATCGGGGTTATAAACTTTATAACTATTACATGTTGCATAATAAAATTTTAATATTGCAACTAAGACCGTTTACCTTTTATTATTCTAATTAAACTTCATCTTTCCATAAGCCTGTGAAAAGACGGTCTTTCCCAAGACTTTACCTTGAATGAAATATTATAAAAATAATTAATTTTTATTGTATTCAATATTTAACGGTTTCTAACTAAATTAATTATTTCACTTCATAACTCATATAATTTTATGAATTTTAAAATTTTAAATAAAACTTAATCACAATTTTTTTATTTAATGATATCGCCCGGTATTCCACTATACGCTATGGAAGATGGGTGTACCCCAGTGGTTGGGAGATGAGTGGGTAAGCCAATGGTCCCAGGTTCGATACTCGGTAGCGGCAGTGTGGGGAGCTCTTGCTTTGCAAGGCTCCCTTGTGCGCACTGAGTCCATACCAAGCCCATTGGTCCGCTGGGCTACCGTGATTTACCTCTTATACGATGGCCGGGGTGTCGGCTGGTATGGGCCGCTGAGAGCGAGCGGATGATCGCTATGGAAGATCTCAATGATTTAAAGACCTTAAAAGTGAGCCGTGTGACAATAAATTTGGAAGAGATGAAGTATGTCTTAAGAATTGACAAAATAAAGTTTAAACTGCCAAATAGAAGAAATCAAGATGAATTTTTGAATTGTATTGATTGGATCAAAAACTTATCACTTTCGCGCGTTGAATAATAAATTTTTAATATTACAATTACAATTTTTTACCTTTTTATAACTCTAATTCAGCTCTCGTCTTTCCCTGGGACTTTGACATTTCTTAATTTCCGAATTAGAGTAATAATATAATGTCACTCGATTTGACAATGATTTGTTATTTTCAGGCTGCAAATGAAAGCAGAGAAAGGAGGGAACATTGGACACCAAGAAAAAGGGTCAGATAAGAGAAGAAGATGAAGAAACAGAGCATAAGCTAATAGAGTTTGTGTTGTAATAGAGTTTGTACTTTCTTTAGTTAGTCTAGTCAACTTGTATATTTGGGTATAAATCCCTTTCATTGTGTGAATATCAAATCAGAAAACTCTTTCCCAAAATTCCTTCTTTCATGGTATCATAGCCAACTCTCTGAAACCCTATCTTTTTCACCTCAGCCGCCGTCAAAACTCACCGCCAACAATGAGCGATTTGGACAGCATCGTCAACACACCGCCGATGCCACCTTCCTCCGGCGACACTCCACCACCAGCTCCGCCTTCGAGTGTCCATGGCGACGATGGACCTCAGCCACTGCAGCGACCCCTTGATCATTCTTCTCCCTTCTACCTTCACCCTCCTGATCACCCGGGCATGTCTCTCTGTTTGATTGTTCTTAAGGGCGATAACTATCAGGAGTGGAATACCTCGATGAAGAACGCACTCAAGGTTAAATGTAAATTAGGATTTGTTGATGGTCGCATCTCTCAAGACGATGCTGTCCCTGTTGATTTTGATGACTGGTATAGTGTAAATTCCATGCTCATCGGATGAGTTGTGCAATCTATTGATTCGTCTCTACGATCTTCCATCACTTATCCAGAATCTGTCTTTGAGCTCTGGGAGGAATTACGTCATCGATTCTCTGTCGGTAACGGGCCACGTTTCCTTCAGCTTCGTGCAGATTTGGCAAATTGTGGCCAAGGTGGGAAAATGGTTGTGTCATATTATGGCACTCTCAAGAAGATCTGGGATGAAGTCCAGACATATGTTCCCCTTGAAGCATGTCTCTGGGCATATTGTACTTGTAATATCACGGCCAAACTTCGTGCAGAATGTGATGTCGAGCGTCGTCACCAATTTCTTCTTGGGCTGGATGACTCCTTTGGAACTCTTCGCTCCAGCATCATGGTGCAAGAGCCCCTCCCGTCCATCAATCGCGCTTATGCTTTGGTCGTACAGGAAGAATGCCACAAGACTCTCATGCTCGAACGCGATACCAAATCTTATGGTATGGCATTTGCGGCTCAGGCCAAGTCAGTCCCTTTACCGCGCACTCAGCCTCCATCTGCGTTGGAACGACCAACCAGCCGTCCCGTGTGTTCTCATTGTGACATCTCTAAATGCTGGAATCTCCATGGAGTTCCTGAGGGGTTTGTGCACCGGTCGGCCATGGTGCGCAACCAGGGCGCTTGCCGCCGCCGTGGCAGTCCGCCAGTTGGAGTCGCCCTCTCGATGCAGCAGCAAGTTCCCGCTCACGTGTCTGACATCATGTCCCTCCCAGAGTCCGCTACTCGAGGCTCGAATCTCAGCCCTGACCAGTGGCAGGAAGTATTACAAATGTACAACACCATGAACACTCCGTCTTCAGATGCTACTGGTAAGCACTCTCTCTGGATTCTCGACACTGGTGCTTCTTTTCATATGACTGGAAATCTTGCCATCCTACATGATACTGTCAATATTGCTCTTGTGCCTATTAAGCTTCCAGATAATCATGTTGTTTTAGCAGTTAAGGAAGGTTCTTTGGTTTTCTCTCAATCTGCTAAGATTGACCATGTTCTGTATCTTCCGACACTGGAATGCAATCTTCTGTCCTTTGCTAGGTTGCTTCTAAATGCTCATATTTTTTAACTTTCTTGACCGAAAAGTTGTGTATACTTCAGGAAAGCGATACAAAGATAGTGATTGGTGTGGGTAAGCAGAGACATGGTGTTTACTGGTTGTCGCATTTCTTGGTAGCCGCCCGTGCCTGCTCTGCGACCAAGACTGAGAAGGTGACCTCGGCCGAGTTGTGGCATCGAAGACTGGGGCATCCTTCCTTTACAGTTCTAGCATCTTTACCCGTTCTTTGTGCTTCTGTACAGAGTTCTACTCCTTGTGATATTTGTTTTCATTCCAAACAAACCCGAGCTATTTTTCCGTTAAGTTCTAATAAAGCCACACGCTTGTTTCATCTTGTTCATTGTGACATTTGGGGACCATACATAATTCCTGCTTCTTGCGGTGCAACTTATTTTGCTACCATCGTTAATGATTACTCCCGTGCTACATAGGTTTATTTAATTAAGTCCAAGTCAGAGGTTACAAAAATGGTTTTGGATTTTTGTGCATTAACTATCACTCAATTTCAGAATTCAGTTCGTCATTTCAGGTCCGAAAGTGGTACTGAATTCTTTGGTCTTAAAGCTTACTTTGCTTCACACGGTATTCTTCACGAGACTTCATGCGCTTACACACCTCAGCAGTGGCAGAGTGGAACGCAAGCATCACCATCTCCTAAATGTGGCCCGTGCTTTGCGGTTTCAGGCTGCTCTTCCGATCAAGTTTTGGGGCGAATGTATTCTTACAGCATGATATCTGATCAACCGCACTCCCACGCCGGTTCTTCAAAATCATACTCCTTTTCATTTTCTATTCCAAAGAGCTCCGAAGTACTCAGACATTCAGGTCTTTGGGTGACTCTGCTTTGCCTTCACTCTCCCTCAGTCTACGGACAAGTTTGCTGCTCGTAGTCGCAAATGCGTCTTCATGGGCTATCCAAGTGGAAAGCAAGGTCGGCGTCTTTATGATCTTGAATCGGAACAGTTTTTCTTCTCTAGAGATGTTGTGTTCTTTGAAGATATATTTCCATTTCAGAGTTCATCCACTTCTCCATCGCCCGCTTCGACGCAGGTAGACACTCATCCGGCTGTCTTCGATAGTCCGGATACTTCACCCCTCCCGGCCAGGGGGAGTTCTTCGCAACTTTCTCCACCCTCCACGGTCAGGGGGAGCATCCGTCCGGACCTAGGCGGCTCATCCACAACCGTTCCGCCAGTGCCGTTCTGCCACCGCCGCTCCCGTCCGTAGCCGAGCTTGCGCTGACAAGCGACTGCTCCTCGCTGCCTGCCGCGGTCAGCTCGCCAGCTGAGGAGGTTATTTCGGACGCTCGGCGTAGCTCATGCCAATGTCAACCCAGAGTTTTACTAAAGGATTTTGTATGCAGTTCCATTCGTCGTGAGGATTCTCAGTCAATTATCTCCTCCACTCCATATCCGATCACCAGTTTTGTCTTCTCCGCTAAATTTTCTCCAGCTCATGCTCACTTCCTGGCCACAGTCACCTCAGGCCATGAACCAGTTCGCTTCTCAGAGGCCATCCAACATGCTCCTTGGCGTGATGCAATGCACGCCGAAATTGAGGCCCTCGAGGGAAATGGCACATGGTCTCTCACAGCTCTTCCTCCTGACAAGAAGCCAATTGGTTGTAAGTGGGTGTATCGCATCAAGTACAAGTCTAATGGCGATATTGAACGCTATAAGGCTCGTCTTGTTGTGTTAGGGAATCGCCAGGTTGGAGACATTGACTTCAATAAGACTTTCGCTCCCGTTGCCAGGATGGTAACAGTTCGTACATTTCTTTCCGTTGCTGCTGTACGAAATTGGGAACTGCACCAAATGGATGTTCATAACGCCTTTCTGCATGGCGACTTGGACGAGCTTGTCTTTATGACTCCACCACTGGGCTACTCCAAGGCACTTCTTGGTCAAGTATGTCACCTATATAAGTCCCTGTGTGGTCTCAGGCAGGCTCATAGAAACTGGTCTAAGCTTGCGCATGCTCTTCGCCAGTACGGGTTTCTCCAGAGCTATGCAGATTACTCATTATTCAGTCTTACTCATTCTGGTCATGTTCTTCATGTTTTGGTGTATGTCAATGATCTCATTATTGCTGGAGATAGTTCAACTGCCATATCTACTTTCAAGCAGTATTTGTCATCCTACTTTCATATGAAGGATCTCGGGATTCTTAAATATTTCTTGGGACTGGAAGTTGCGCAAAATCTATTAGGCATCTTTGTCTCTAAGCGCAAATGCGCTTTGGAGGTGGTGGCTGAAGCCGGTCTGCTAGGCTGCAAGCCCATTGCTTCGCTTATGGATCCAACGCAGGCCCTTGCCAAAGCTTCTTGTCCGGATTATGATCACCCTGAGCAGTATCGTCGCCTTATTGGGAAGTTGGTCTATCTTACTATCACTCGGCTTGTGCTCAGTTTTGCAGTTCATACTCTTTCGCAGTTCATGCAGTAGCCGAAAGTGTATCATTAGTTTGCAGCCGAAAGCTGCTGCGAAATCTTTTGGCTCCATCTCTCCTTCGCTCCCTTGGTGTCCCCCACTCTTCTCCGGTTCGACTCTTTTGTGGTAGTCCGATCTTTCATGAGAGGACCAAACACATTGAGATCAACTGTCATCTTGTTCGTGATCGAGTGTCTTCGCGTGTCATTTCTACTCATCATATTTCCACTTCGAATCAGCCGGCGGACATTTTCATTAAGGCACTAGGACAGGCAGCTTTCATCCATCTCAGTTCAAAGTTGGACATTCTCGATCTTCATGCTCCAACTTGAGGGAGAGTAATAAAGTTTGTATTGTAATAGAATTTGTACTTCCTTTAGTTAGTCTAATCAACTTGTATATTTGGGTATAAATCCTTTTCATTGTGTGAATATCAAATCAGAAAACTTTTTTCCAAAATACCTTCTTTCAGAAGCAGAACAAAAAGGGAGATCAGCAATAAACCTTCTTCCAGGCTTTGATTTTTTTTCGATGGTGCCAGATTCCAGCAAGATCCCCCAGTTTTGCACATGGACCAATTCTTGATACCACAAAAAAAGAAAATATCTCTTCATAGCCAACTAGAGGAAAACAGAACAATGTTGGTACATCTTTCATCGGTTTCTTACTTTCTCCAAGGCTACTATTTTAGTCACACTAGCTCGACAGAATACGATGAGGAGAATCTGCACCATCGGTCCCGTGTATGCCATCAGGGCCAAGCCATTGTTGTCGCAATTGTTTCAGCTCGAGAACTGAAACATCGATCAGGGATCAGTGGCGGGAAGCCTTACGAGGATGGAATGCTCGGGTTTGTGCTCACATTCGAAATCTAAATGCACGAACGCTCTTTCAACTTCAGGAAGCTTTTCAATCTTTATTTGCAGTGTTTCCCCAATGGTGTGTGCCTCCTTTAAGGGAAGATCTTCCGGGAGCTCAATATCAACCTGTTTTACACACAATTAAACTGATGGATGCGCTGAAAAAACATTCTAAAGAATGATTAAACCTTGACAAGAAAAAGACTGAACTCTCAAAATGTCTTTTCGGGTCCTAATTTTCTTCACATCTTCACAAGTCGAGGGACAGTTAAGATAAAACAATGGAAACAGAATTACGTATCTAAACCATAACAAAAGCTATCCATCACAGTAACTCTGAAGATTGTCTATCGTACTCATAAATGCGCAGAATCCTATAATCATACCTTAATTGCCCTTTATTAAACATGTGAGTTGTGCTTGCTGGATGATTGTACTATAAGATGATCAAAGAACCAAATCTAGGTTGCTAAAAAATACAGCGTTCTAAGCTGCAAGGGACCAGAAACATTTTTCGCTAATAAGCAAGGAACCAAAAATGGAGTTTAGTCGAAAATAAAAGACTAACCTCAACGAAATAGAGAACACCAAAAGTGTATGCCCGGACTGTGTCAATCCGTTTGACTTGAGGGTGTCTTAAGGCCAAGTATGTCAACTTCTGAAGCACTTCAGGAGGGGCAGATTGTCCAACAAGCGACACTGAAAAGAGAAGCAACGTAGGTTAGAGGTCGGGAAACTTACCTTATCTGAAGAAAATCACACTAAATTTCAAATTGTAAGAACAAGAAGAGGGTAAAGCAACTAACCGGCATTTTCTAGTACAGTGCCAGACCAGTTTGTGATTGTGTAAAGAGCAAGGATAATGGCACCAGAGGGATCAATCCACCAGTAGAACTTATCACCAAGTACTGCTGCAATCAATCCTACCACATTTGTTACCACATCAAAATAATGATCCTGAGAAGTGCCATTTAAACAGGTCAGGTCAGCAGTAAATTCATGACAACACAATATATAATGATCCATATCATGAAATTCGACAAGGCCTACAAGGGAGTGTGAGTCACTAGTATATTAAAAGAGAAGAAGATTAGGCCTTAAGACAGCTCATATACCTTTGCATATGCACGGACAATCTCATTTCTGGAGCTCTTGCAATAGATCCAGAGAGCAAGTTTCACCAAGGTAGCAGTTATCATGATAGAGTACAGCCATAGCAGCTGGCTTGAAGACAGCTTAAGAGAAGGCTCGTTTTGAACCAGTTGCTCTATAGCCTGGATCAACACCTGAAAGCCTGAAACAAAGGCAAATGACTAACAAGGGTTTCGTCTTGAAAATGTGATGTTGGACATAAGCTGGTTTGACGAAAGATTCATACCAAGTGTAGCCATAATAGCAGCAAAAATAATGATCCCGACTGGCTGGACTCTCAATTTTCCAATAGGATACTTGTAAATGTTAATGCTCTTCATTGAAAGGTGAGTTAGCCACAATATGCCCCCAGCCATCAGATCGAGCAGTGAATCCAGTGTTGATGCTGCAATGGCTAGAGATCCACTCTCAACAGTAGCATAAATCTAAATTGGGTAGAAATGTTAGTGTTGCCGACTTTAGATAAACTAATAGCTCTAGATACACAATAGGAAAATATCTTTCCTTTTCAAGAAGATTAAATTAATAAATTCCTTTTGACTTTCTGGTATAAAATATGCACGAGTATAAAAAAATACCAAAATGAAGTTCAAAAAGAGTTAAGGAAACTGTTATTTAACAAAAGAAAAGTGACTAACAGAAGGTGAGGATAGCAAGGAAGACAGTTGATTAGATATCATAACTTGATAAATTTGCACAGATAAGATGTACATGAAGCAACATATTAATATGTGGTAAAGTTTACATTTTCCAAAGGATACCAGAGGTTACAGGCTGGGCTACATCACACATTCTTATTCAACTTAACTCTAGTAATTTATCACGAAATCATAAAGTTGAGCACTTATATACCAACACAAGAGTAGAATGCCGTAAAAGGAAAAATGACCCCCGTTTAGGTAAGAAGCAAATTACCTTCAGTGCAAGCAGGAAAACATTGGCATAATTAGAGATTCTCATTGCTTTTTCTTGTTTAGCTTGTTCTTCAAAATCTTCTTCATCAAGGCTGTCCGATTCCACGACAGAATCAACATCCTCGAACGATTTTAGGGTGGAAAACTGCCTTTCATAATATTCTTTCTCTCCTGCACGTAGCATATCAAACTACGATCAAACGACTGGGGAAGAAAAGACAGGATGCTACACAATAATGAAAATTTGTCTATTTTGTTTTGCAGTTTCAGTTATCTTTCCTGCCTGAATCTTCCATTAAGGTCTCAGAAATAAATGATTTTCAAGATAACAAACACATAGTGTTTCCTTAAAGTTTAAGTTAGTTTCATCCAACAACGAAGCAATTAAAAGCAGAAATTCCTCACAGAATGAAGCTCCTTGCTTAATCAGTCAGCCTGCATCCTCTAATCATAATCATCAAACCGAATTCGTCCAAAGAATCACAATGGTCAATCAACCATCAACTATATGTTCCTTTCATTTAATCACTACAGACCCCATCTATAACTAGGTTTCAGCAGTCCACACTAATTTGTTCTTATCCTTCTTGATGTCTTGCTAAAACGAACCATTTACAACCTTCACCGTGTCCGCAATTAGCTCTCAACTTACATCAGCACATAAACCTTAACCTCTTCATAAACTTGATATCTCTCAAGAAGATGCATACACCAACTATTACTCTCTTTTTCAACAGTTCATTCCAAGTTTTTAAATTTCAAACTCAAATTGAGATAATCTCCAAAAGGTTTCCTAGGAAGAAAACAATGCAGAATCAATTTCAAAACCAGTCCCTTTATCCTGTATGTGGGTCACATTTCTCCTTTACAAACAGTCTGCAAACAAAGCAACAAACAACAACAAGAGAATATACCAAAAGCCAAAAAGCTCAGCCCTTTCTACTCACCATCAAAAACCCACTTACAAAAACCAAAAAAAAAAAGGTGAAAAAAACACGCACTCACACAATCACTTGGTACCATTACACCACAAAGAGAGAAAAAAGAACCTGTAGTCAAGCCAGAAACTTTAGAGAGATCAACCGGAGAAGAAGACTCAATGTCCACGCAGCTTCTCACGCTCTCGGGAAGCTTCGCAACAAACTCCGACTTGATCGAATTCACGGAGTAGCCGCGGCGGCGCACGGCGGCGAGCAGCGACTCCTTCAAATTTTCACCATCTTCTCCGGTCATGATTAGCCCCCCAAAAAACAAAAAACAAGAACAAGGACCCTTTACTAGCCCCTTTTGCCGGTAACTCCCAAACAACACATGCAATAAAAGCTCGAGCTTTATAGTATTTATATTTAATGATAGCTCATTCAACTGTACTACCAAATCAACAGCTGAGATTCTTGGAAATAAATAAAGGGTTCATCAGGGATAAAAGTCAACATGTATATGCAGTTTTTATATGGATTATTTGTATTTAAGGAAGAAAAATAAAGGTGGGTGGGAAAAATGGGATTTGGTAATTGGGATTTGGTAATTGGGATTTGGTAATTGGGATTTGGTAATTGAGATTTGGAATTAGTCCATTTGAATATCCTTTCTTTTACAGCCATATTTGGTATTTTTGGTACTTCCATACCAAATTACCAATTAAAAGTGCTTAGTTAATAATGGTGAAACAAAATAGGAAAATTCTTGGGAAAAGATCATTTTTACATAGCTTGGTTTAATTAAAATAATAAAAGGTAAAAGGTTTTAATTACAATACTAAAATTTTATTATGCAACGTGACTAGTTATAAAATTTATAATCTGATTTATACAATCCAAACATTTTATCTTCATTCCTTCTAATTTACACTTTAAACATTGGTTTTTTCATGACTTAGTTTTTCAAGAAACGGGCTCAACAAATTAAACTAATTTTAGTCATCAAATTTTATAAAGAGTACGTTTCTTGAAAGACGGCATTTCTATAAGTTATGGAAAGACCAATGTTTAAACTACAAATTAAAAAAATTAAGATAAAATTTTTGATTGCATTAATCGTGTCATAAATTTATAACTACTTCATATTGCATAATAACTTTTTAATATTACAACTAAAACCATTTATCATTTATGATTCTAATTCAACTCCATCTTTCCATATAATATATGGTTTGTTTAATTGATTGTAGAGCATATTTTAAAATTATTAATTCAAATATAATTTTTATGTAAACTATATTTATACATTCTAAAAAGTCAATTAAGACTGAAATGGAAGGAGTAGTGGATTGCATCATCAATCACTCTTAATAAGGAAAGGTGACAGGTGTGCTTCATTCAGTGCTCCAGTTCTCTTGATTTTGTCTCTTTGTTTTGTCTCTTTGTTTTGTCTCTTTGTTTTGTCTCTGAATAAAAGCCTCTTTCTATCCCTCCGTTCCATTTCTATTTACTCAGTAATTATTATCACGCAAATCAAAAAATAAATTTAACACTTAATATATTTACCTATGATAATTATAAATAAAAAATTGATGTTTAAAAATTAATTGTTGCAATAAATTCAACACTATTACATACTATAATAATATTATTTTTCATAAATTTATTTAAATATACAGTCAAAATTTGATAAAGAATAGTATCAAAATAGTAAGAATGCAATATCATTCACCTATTTTATTTGTCATGTATTCAAATAAAAAGCTAAAGGTGTGAAAGAGGTTTTTATTAAATAATATAAAACCAAGAGAGTGGTTTTTGTTATCAGAGGTTTTTGTTAATAATGTAAAACCAAGAGAGTGGTTGTTGATGTACATTGCTAATTGATTGCCTTGCCTGAATGGTGAAAAGTCTCATTGGATGTTCTTGCATTTTATTTATTTTGATTAGGCTAGTTTTTGTACCTATTGTCATGGACTAATGGGGGATGGCAACAAGTCATATGGTGTGATTATCCATGCAATAATTTTCACCAAGATTGGGAAAATGAGGCTATAATATTTCCTTTGTGCATTATTGTTTTGATTCTGATATGCTCTTTTAAAATGTTTCTACTTTCTATTTTTATTTATTTTGAGTACATTTTTAAATGGATTGAAATTTGAAACTGAAATTTAATGAGTTTCTTTCAAACTTTCAGTTCTTTTACTACATCGATATGACTAAATGTATGTGCAAATATTAGATTGCATTAATATAAAAACTGATGCACATTTTTAATCATTAAAATTTTGAAGAAAAAAGAACTCTCGACCATTGGTTTCAATAGATACTAACATTTTGAAAGATGCTAATGATCTTATTTTATGAAGTGTAGTGATTTAAAGTGAACTAAAATAATTTATGATCAAAATTTGAACTATTTCTTAGTCCAGTTCTGTTTAGTTCATGGCTTTTGATTTTGTTTTACACTTTGCTCTTGTTTCAATTTCAACTTATTTTTCTTTTTTCCCATTATTATGTTTACTTAACTACGTTTTTCTACAAATTTATATACTCTCTGTCTTATAATTAACTTCTTATTTGTTTTTGACTTTTTTTTGCAAGTTGATGGGGCAATATCTTAAGAAATCAAATATTAGTTTTTAATGTTTTTGTATAAGTTATGTTACGAATAGTATCAAAAAGTAGTATATAATTAATAGAGATATAAATCAATTAGAATCAGAAAGAAATAAATACCCGTTCTGATTGATTTGTGTATATCTTGTTCAATATTTGTTTAGATCTTGTATACCATTTGTACTCACTCATATATCAATACACACTACCACTATTATTTGTGGGGTTTACTTTCTATCATGGTATCGGTCAAGTCTCTTTAAAATTCTTGGCTTTACCAATTTCTTTTCCCAAAATTACTGGGAAAAAAACAATTGTAAAGTCAAGGAATTATTTTATTGGCAATTTTGTGTGAATTATTTTTGAACTGATATACAGACCATGTTGGAACATGGTACTAGAGCAGTAGTTACGCCAAAGGATTTAACGGAATTCAAGCCGAAATATTGGAGTGTTTCAGAATTTATGGTAATTGTATATTTGGCTATATATTAGACGTGTGAATCATAATTGGTTTTATGGAAAATTCCTACTTATAAGAAGAAGATTAATTCGAATATATGGGATAGAATGATATAAGGTAAATCCCTTTATTTATGGGATTTGGATATGCTTCAAGAATCAGATTTAGAATAGGAATATTGTGGAGATAATCAAGGAGTATTCAAGTCTGATTCGTGGATATAAATATGGGACAAACACGGCTGCATACTCACGGATTTAACAGAGCAAAATCTGCACCCAGATTTTGAGATCTTACGAAATTTGCAAGAGCCAATAAACTGTGTTCCAACACTGTCCTGCTGCACTAAGTTCAGAATCATATACCTTAATTCCTCGGGAGGAGGAGATCCTGCATCGACGGAGTTCGAGGTCAGAGGGAGTCTGATCAAGGCGGATCGGTAGCTAGGGGAGCTAGCAGAGTCCACACGTCATAGTTAGTAAAGATAAGTATTTTGTAAACTGTACTCTGTACACTATCTTTCTAATTGGTGGATTCATTCTGAACTGGGCCAGGCCCCGCAGATGTAGGTGGTTTACACCGAACTGCGTAACCAAGTTGTGTGTCTTTTACGTTTCACGTTTTTTACCCTTGGTTAAACTAGGCATGTTGGAACACACTAGTAAAAACTAGAAAAGTGGTAAAACTAAATTTCAATTGGTATCAGAGCTGAGTCACTTATCGTTCCCTTGGTTGTTTTCAAGGAAAGTGAGATCCGGTTTTACCATGACGACAACAGAAGGAGCTTCAGTCTCTCGACCACCACTGTTAGAAGGAAACAACTACAACTATTGGAAGGCACGTATGAGGGTATTTATCAATTCACTGGACGAACTGGCGTGGTTTTATGTTGAGAATGAATGGAGTCATCCTACAGAAGATGCTACAAGTTCTAAGGTTGTGGAAGGGGAGTCAAGTCAACAACTCAAAGACAAGTCTAAATGGACTCCAGATGATCTTAAAGAATCACTGGCAAATTCGAAGGCACTGAATGCAATCTTCACTGCTGTTGATGAAAACCAGTTTAAGCTTATATCTACATGCTACCAAGCAAAGAAAGCATGGGATATTTTACAGACCGTTCATGAAGGAACCAGTCGAGTGCGGGAATCCAAACTACAGATGCTGGCTACCAAGTTTGAAGAACTCAAAATGGAGGAGGATGACACCATTGCCATATTCAATGGAAAGCTCAGAGATATCTCCAACATGGCTTACCAACTTGGAAAGGTGTACAAAGAAACTAAGTTAGTAAAAAAGACATTGCGATCTCTCCCCAAAAGATTTGCAATGAAAGTAGCGGCAATAGAGGAAGCAAGAGACATAGCCACCATGAGCCTAGATGAACTGATGGGTTCGCTACAAACTTATGAGATGACATTCCAGCAATCTACCAAGAGAATCTCCAAGGATTTAGCGTTCAAAGTTTCTCCAGACAAGGCGAGTCACGCGTCTGACAGTGATGATGAGTTTGAAAAACTGGCACTTATTACAAAGAATTTCTCAAAGATGCTAAAGAAGGTAGTTAACAAGAAATCCCAGGAGAGGTTTGGCGGAAACAGACAAAAGCAACAAGATTCGAACAACAATCGTGGGTTGAGATTTGAACAAGGAAATATGCAGTTCGGGAAAAATCAGAACAACGAACCAAAACATGCTGAACGAATTCAATGTAGAGAATGTGAAGGATTTGGTCATATTCAGGCCGAATGTGCTAACACCCACAAGAAGCAAGGAAGATCATATGTCACCTCCTGGAGTGATGATGAAGATAATGAAAAGGATGAAGAAGAACTTACGAGTAATTATGTAGCCTTTGGAGAAAAGGTCCATGATACACCAGAAGGTCAGTGTTCCAACACACTGAACAAAGAGAAAGTTGTATATTCCAACATGAATCTGGACGAAGCTCACAGTGATGAAGATGATTTGTCTGTAAATGATGAAGATATTTATAGTACATACGAACAAATGTATGCCATGTGGGTTCAAGTAGCTGACAAGAACAAAGAGCTGATTGAAGAAAAAAGGAAGCTAATTGAAAGTGAAAAGGAATTACGATCCACAGTTGTAGAACTTGGAAAACAAAATGAAGAACTGAGTCAGAAATTGATAGCAGCAGTCAAGAGAGCTGAGATGTCTGAAGCAACTATTTCTAAATTGAATTCATGGAAAGCAAAGCTTGATGATATTCTGGACATGGGAAAGAACTTTGGTGATAGACACAGGATTGGATACAGGAAAGAACCCGAGGTTGAAGTGCTCGAAAGACCAGTAACTCTCAAAGCAAGGATTCGAGAAGTAAAATGGAAGTATGGGAAACCTTGTCAAAGAAAGCCTCTAATCTGCGAATAATGTACGTACCAAGGACATGCTAAACATCAGTGTAAAAAACTGATCAGAGATCAAATGACAGGAAGACAATTGTGTTCCAACACAGTCAATACTCATACAAGAATCAGGAAGATATGGGTTATTAAAAGGTCCAGTACGTGTATGGTGGCACACACTTCTTTATCAGCCTATTCCAGTAACTCATGGTATTTTGACAGTGGTTGTTCTCGTCACATAACTGGCACTCCAAAATACCTTACGAACCTTACTCCATATGATGGCGGATACGTAACTTTTGGTGATGGAAAAAGGAGCAGAGTGATTGGCAAGGGCGAATTAAAGATTGAAGGGTTTCCAGTTTTCACAAGTGTATTATTGGTTGAAGATCTAAAAGCAAACTTGCTAAGTATAAGCCAGTTGTGTGATGACAACATGATAGTGGAATTTCAGAAGGACAAGTGTGTAGTAAAGTATGGAGAAAACAAGGTTCTTTCTGGAATACGATCTTCAGACAATTACTATTTGTTGGAACAAGAAGTTCGATGCATGCTTTCAAAGCAGGATGAAGGAATTCTTTGGCACAGGAAGCTCGGGCACATCAACTATAAAACACTGGTGAAAATTGCTAACATGAAAGATGTACGAGGAATGCCAATCTTGACCAGCAAGGATGAAATTGTGTGCGGACCATGTCAACAAGGTAAACAAAATCGTGCGCCTCATTCTTCAGTTCAGTTTATTACTACTTCTAGAAATCTGGAATTACTGCATATGGACTTAATGGGGCCAGTTAATACACCTAGCATAGGAGGAAAGAAATATATTTTTGTATGTGTTGATGACTTCTCCAGATTTACATGGGTAGCCTTCTTGAAAGAGAAATCTGATACGATTGAAGTATTTCGAAGCCTTGTAGTAAAGTTACAAACTGAAAAGGGAAGTCCTGTAGGAAAGATAATCCGAATTTGAAGTGATCATGGAAGAGAATTTGAGAATGAACAATTCAGTTCCTTCTGCGATGAGCTAGGGATCCAACATGAGTTTTCGGCTCCTATCACTCCTCAACAGAATGGTATTGTCGAAAGAAAGAACAGAACTCTACAGGAGATGGCTCGAGTTATGTTGGCAGAAAAGGATATCCATAAGAAATGGTGGGCAGAGGCGATCAATACAGCGTGCTATACAATCAACAGGGTGTATCTTCGACCATTCACTGAAAAGACAGCCTATGAGATCTGGAAGGGCAGGAAACCAAACGTTTCGTATTTTCATGTATTCGGAAGTACTTGCTATATTCTCATAGATAGAGAACAGTTGACAAAATTTGATAATCGGAGTGATCCAGGAATTTTTCTAGGGTATTCCATCAACAGCCGTGCTTACAGAGTTTTTAATCATCGAACCAAAACTCTCATGGAATCCATAAACATTATTGTGGATGATTCAGAAAAGGAACAACTACCAGAAGCTGTGGAGGAAGAATCAGCCAACTCTCAGGTTCCAACACAGTCTCAATCTTCTGACAAAGAAAAACCCTCAGTTGATCCTACTGAACCAAATGAGCACCAGAACCCGAACTCTACTAAAGACGACCATGTTCCAACACAGTCCCTTCTTATGGACGACCATGTTCCGACACTCGACCGATCTGGCTCCACCTTGAGAAGCACTCAATCAGTACCTCGAGTTGATTATCGACGACTGGCTGGTCTATACTGTTTTGTGTCCCTAATTGAACCGAAGAACTATGAGGAAGCTTTACTTGATGAGTATTGGATTGCTGCAATGCAAGATGAACTCGGCCAGTTTACCAGGAATGATGTTTGGTACCTTACTCCTCGTCCCAAAGGCATTAATGTAATTGGTACCAAATGGATCTTCAAGAACAAGTCCGATGCAGATGGCTTAGTCACCAGGAACAAAGCCAGACTTGTTGCTCAAGGATATACACAAGTGGAAGGTGTTGACTTTGATGAAACCTTTGCACCTGTTGCCAGGTTAGAATCTATCCGTATTCTACTAGCTATTGCCTGCTCTTTGAACTTTACTTTGTATCAAATGGATGTTAAGAGTGCATTTTTAAATGGAGTGGTGAATGAGGAAGTTTATGTGGAACAACCTAAAGGTTTTGAAGATCCCCATTATCCGCATCATGTATATCGTCTCAAGAAGGCCTTATACGGATTAAAGCAGGCACCTCGAGCGTGGTATGAACGACTTACTACCTTTCTACTTCAGAAAGGTTATCGTCGAGGGGGAGTAGATCGCACTTTATTTGTGCTTGACAAGTCCTCAAAGTTTCTAATTGCTCAAATATATGTTGATGACATAGTTTTTGGCTCTACTTCACCATCTATGGTACAAGAGTTTGTCACCACGATGAAATCTGAATTCGAGATGAGCATGGTTGGAGAATTGACTTACTTTCTGGGATTACAAGTCAAGCAAGGACGGGATAGTCTGTTCATAAATCAAAGTAAGTATGCCTTGAACTTGATTCAGAAATTTGGACTTAGTAATGCTCATGCAGTTCGAACCCCTATGGGAGTTTCTGATAAACTGGTGAAAGATGAAAAAGGAATTTCAGTCGATCAGAAGTTATATAGAGGAATGATTGGAAGTTTATTATACCTCACTGCCAGTAGACCGATATATGTCTCAGTGTTGGAATATGTGCTAGATTTCAAGCTGATCCTAAGGAATCTCATCTTACTGCAGTCAAAAGAATTATCAGATATGTGAGTGGGACGTCAGAATATGGTGTTTGGTATTCAAAGAATCAAGATTCAGAGGTGATAGGATACAGTGATTCTGATTGGGCTGGAAATGCTGATGATCGAAAAAGTACCACTGGCGGATGCTTCTTTATTGGACCGAATTTGGTGTCCTGGTATAGCAAGAAACAGAACTCGATCTCTCTATCTACTGCAGAAGCAGAGTATCTTGTAGCAGGAAGTTGTTGTGCACAATTACTATGGATTAATCAAATGCTGAAAGATTATGGAATTCATGAAGGCCCCCTAAAGATTTTATGTGACAATACAAGCGCCATTGATATTTCGAAGAATCCAGTTCAACACTCAAGAACCAAACATATTGACATAAGGCATCATTTTATTACAAAGCCGATTGATGCCACCACTTTTGAGAGCCTCCGACAACACTTTGGTGTTTGTCAAATCTGAGGTAATATTTACCTTAATCAGTTTTTGTTTTGTGTACATATTTGTGTTATTTACAGTTTACAAAAATTAGAAAAAGAACAAAAAAATTGGAAGGAAGAAATGGCTTACTAAAATAGGAGAAGTTAAGTAAGGTGTGTTGGAAGTTAAATGAGGAATGACGTCTTGATGGGACAAGAAGAGAAAGGGGTATCATTACAATTTTTGGGAAATCTAAAAAGGCACTTCGCGGGAAAAGAGGTAATTTCATGAAGAATTGAAAGTTGATTCAAACTCTAAAACCCCTTTCGCATTCTCTCTCTCTCGGTCAAATATTTGTCTTTCCAAAACTCTTGCCGAAAAATCTTCCACTCAACACTCCTCATCTCGGCATTGTGCGAAAGAATGTCAAGCCCAAATTCTCCGATAGAAGAAGTTTCGATGCCAGAAATTATGGAGGAAGATCGGGGCTCTGTGATTTTGGAATTGGTGGTGATTAATGAGCCAAGAAGATACGTTGAATTGGGTGATGCACAAACTCAAGATCAGAACAAAAGAAATGCTAACCATAAGGAGAATGAGGAGATAGCTGGAGCAGAGCCTAATAAAGCTGAAGATGAAAAGGAAGAGGAAGAGGCATCTGCCAAGAAACAAAGTGGAGAGTCTAATGGTAAATCTAATGCCCGAGAAGAAGTGTCTGAAGGCAAGAAACAGAAAAAACCTAAGGTAACTGGTCCTGACCCTCGACCATTGAAATTCTTGGGTTTTGAAAGTAGAAGTGTGGATGATATTTTCGAATGGTTACAAGCAAATAGATATTCCGTGGATCTAAGCAAAATCAGGAGTATAAGAAAGGATTTGGAAGTGTTGCATGTCAAAATTAAGGAGATTGTTTCTGGTCACTTTCCTGATGTTTGGGATATTGAATATAAGAATGTGAAGTATCTGAGAGGAATGTATGGTCAGCTGAATGGAAGAGGAAAGGATAAATTTCACGTATTCTGTCACATGTCTAGTCATAACTATGTCTGGTTAAGGAACATTACTGATGAAGAAGCTGTTGGAATGGAGACAGTCAAGTATGGAGATAAACTTCAGGTGGGATTGTTTGATATGAATTCTGCAAGAAGAATGGAAGAATTAAGGGAACCTATTTTAATAGTTCTGTCTGATAGTGAAGGGAGTGTTCCAACACAGACAGATGAACCGGTGTACATGGACTTGGATTCTGATGTAGATATGGGAGGAGAGAACACTGAGGAGTATGAAGGGAAGCAGGGGATTGAAGTATCTGATAGAGATCTGCCAGTTCAGGGTGATGATTCAGAAGAAGAATCAGCTGAAAGAGCAGACTGTGTTCCAACACAGGATGCCCCTGATCTGACATACTCCAGTGACGAGGTCTTGGATGATTTTTTTCAGAAGGCAAAAGGAAAAAGGAAGGCTAGCTCTGCCATGGATGCTGGGGCAGCAAAAAGGAGTAAGAAGAGATGGGATAGCAACTCGAGGAAGATTCTGCCTCCTCCATCTGTCTCCCGGGCTTTTTCAGCAGTTTACTTTGATGAGAAAGGAGCAGAGATGGAAGGTTTCTTCTCTGAAAAGAAATTTCTAGCTGAGAGACCATTGGACCTACAAGCCTATCAGGAGAGCGGGTTTACAGACTTCTTAAAGATGACAGGCATGACAGCTGATGCAACCATTCAGCTACAGTACAACAGACAGGTTGTACTCGAGGTATATTCTAATCTCATGCCTGGCAATTTAGAAGTTAATTCCCCGTGGTTTGGAAGAGTATATGTGGGGGGGAATTATAGATGTATCTGCTGCCCGAATTAATAGGTTGTTAGGTCTGAGAACACCTGAGATAGGGGGAGTGTTTCCTGATGATTTGGAGTTGACTGACAATGAGATTTTGGCAATTATATCTGGGGGATATAAGGAGGAGTGGCCAGCTGTGGGGTACTCACAGGCATTATGTTTGACATCCAGATTCTTTGGCATGTATCAAATAGCTGTACATTGCTGGTTGCCGTCAAGCAATACCACCGCATTGACTAGGGAGATGGCCAAGCTGCTTTACTGTGTTGGAACACAGAAGGAAATCAATCTTGGACTGTTAATTCAGCAGCATCTGATTAGACAGGCCACAGCTCCAAAAGTTAATGATGCAGTTATCTATCCAGCTCTAATCTCTGCCCTAGCCAAGAGTGCTAAAGTGAAGGGGAATGCCTCAGACATGATAGTTGACACTGAGTTTTTGCGGCCTAACAAGAAGACTTTCGGGCTCAGACATGTACATAACCTTCCGTGGAAAGCTTCTGGGTCAGCCTCCTCATCAGCAGCGGTAGACAGGAAGGATCGACTGTTGGTTGTCAATGCCAGACTAGGAGCTTTGGGAATACAGATTGCAGCCTTACAAGCAGAGCAAGCACGGTTGAAGGAAGAGAAGTCAAGGCTGGAAGGTTGATCTGAGTAGGATTAATTCAGGGGGAGTTCTAAAAAACTGATTTTTATTTTTGTTGATTTCGTGTGATGAAGTCACTTTGGCTTATGTGTGGTCCCAGGGGGAGTGATTTTGGAGTTTGGATAATTGGTTTTTCAATTTGGTTGTATAATTTTGGATTTCTGGAATTCTGGATTTTGGCTTTCATTATGTGAGTTCTGGTATTATGATCATTATTCTGCTCGTTGTATGTTGTTGATTCTGTGCTTGCCATCGAAAATATTATGGGTCCACAAAAATGCCAAAGGGGGAGATTGTAAAGTCAAGGAATTATTTTATTGGTAATTTTGTGTGAATTATTTTTGAATTGATATACAGACCATGTTGGAACATGGTACTGGAGCAGTAGTTACGCCAAAAGATTTAACGGAATTCAAGCCAAAATATTGGAGTGTTTCAGAATTTATGGTAATTGTATATTTGGCTATATATTAGGCGTGTGAAGCATAATTGGTTTTATGGAAAATATCTACTTATAAGGAGAAGATTGATTCGAATATATGGGATAGAATGATATAAGGTAAATCCCTTTATTTATGGGATTTAGATATGCTTCAAGAATCAGATTTAGAATAGGAATATTGTGGAGATAATCAAGGAGTATTCAAGTCTGATTCGTGGATATAAATATGGGACAAACACGGCTGCATACTCACGGATTTAACAGAGCAAAATTTGCACCCATATTTTGAGATCTTACGAAATTTGCAAGAGTCAATAAACTGTGTTCCAACACTGTCCTGCTGCACTAAGTTCAGAATCGTATACCTTAATTCCTCGGGAGGAGGAGATCCTGCGTCGACGGAGTTCGAGGTCAGAGAGAGTCTGATCAAGGCGGATCGGTAGCTAGGGGAGCTAGCAGAGTCCACACGTCATAGTTAGTAAAGATAAGTATTTTGTAAACTGTACTCTGTACGCTATCTTTCTAATTAGTGGATTCATTCTGAACTGGGCCAGGCCCCACAGATGTAGGTGGTTTACACCGAACTGCGTAACCAAGTTGTGTGTCTTTTACGTTTCACGTTTTTTACACTTGGTTAAACTAGGCATGTTGGAACACACTAGTAAAAACTAGAAAAAGTGGTAAAACTAAATTTCAACAATCACAACAATTTCCCGTTCTTTTTACGATCGACCACCGCCCACCACCAAAGCCTTCCGCTATACTCTGGCCATCTAATTCAGCCGTCCGATGATCTCCATTGTTTCCGGCATCCTCTTCACTCGTCTTCTCCGTGCCTGCGCCGCTGCTGCTCTTCTCCTCCGTGTGGTGGTCCGACGCCATCTCCACTCGTACCATCGCTCTGTCTCCGGCCAGATTCAGGCGTCCTCAACGTACCGGCATTTTGTTTCCGACGCCAATTTTTTGGTCTTCTCAAGCATCTTCAAGATACTTGTCTTCTCCGGTTGTTTTTGGTCTACTACAGCATCCAGCTTCTTTAAGTCGTGTAGCCTCGGGCCAACCTACTCTCGCCTCCGGTCGATTTGTTCTCGCTTCTGGTTAACCAGCTTCTTCCGGCCAGATTTAGGCATTTTCCTTTTCCAGCTTTACGCTAGGCATGTGTCATTCATGCGCTGCGAAGAGCTTAGAGGGCTTGATTTCACGCACGTTTCTCCACTGACACATTTTTTGTGCCTAGCAGTTGTCTTCTTGCGATATTTTGAATTTATCGCCAGGGCCTTTTTATCGCGAGATCTGCCCCCAGTCAGCATTTCAAGTCATTGTCTATGCAGCGCCCAGTCAGCACCAAATACATATTGTTAAAAAAATATTATATTTTGCATTATGGCTCATTTTGATCAACCACGGTGCCAATGGTGTCACGTTCTGGGTCATGTTGCTTCTTCTTGTTCTAAATTACATGGTGAATGGTATCAGTTGCAGTGTTAGTGGTGTAAGAAATTTGGTCACTTTGCCTCGATATGTCCTCACTTGGTCCCTCAAACTTCTTCTCCTAGCTCTTTACCGCATACTCGCTGGATAGCTGATTCTGGCGTGACCAACTACATGACTTCTTCTCAGTCTGCTCTTGATCACGTGACTCATTATTCTGGTAACAATCGTGTTATTGTTGGTAATGAATATGCTCTTGACATTACACATGTTGGTCATTCTCGAGTCTCTGGTTCATTATCATTGTCTGATGTTTTAGTGGTTTCGCAAATTACTAAAAATTTGATGTCTATTAGCAAGTTGATTCGGGATATGAATGTTGTTGTTTGTTTTGATAACTCTTCTTTCACTATTTCGAACAAGTTTACTAGAGATGTTGGCAAAGGTCATCTTGATTGTGGCTTATATGTTTTGGATTATGGTGGTGCTGTTTTAACTGCTTTTGTTGCATCGAGTGCTTCTAAAGCATCTTTTGAACTTTAGCATAGTAGATAGGGTCCTGTGCCTTACAACATCATTTCGTCTTTGAGCAAGTCTGGATATTTGTCAGTTACTAGTTTGTTGGGTAAGCCTCATTTATGTCCCGTTTGTGAGATGAATAAAGGCAAACATCTTTGTTTTACTGATAATTCAAAATGCGCACTACATGTACTTGATTTGGTTCATTGTGATCTTTGGGGACCTTCACATGTTGTCTCTCTAGCTGGCTACTCTTATTATTACATTTTTGTTGATGATTTTTCTCAGTTTACTTGGTTATATCCTCTACAACGGAAGTCTGATTTTTTAGAGACTTACATGCATTTTAAAGCTTTTGTTAAGGACCAATTTTCTACCACCATTAAAGTATTCAGAGTGATAGTGGAACTGAGTTTTTGAATCTTCGCATGCGATCACATTTTATGTTCAAGGGCATTCATCATCAAATTTCTTATCCTTACACTCCAGAGCAAAATGGTCGTGCAGAGTAGAAGCATCGTCAGAACATTGAGACGGGATTTTTGGTGCTCTTTCATTCCAATCTTCATCATTCATTTTGGTATGATGCTTTCTCTACAACAGTCTACATCATCAACAAGCTGCAAACACCAATTTTATCTGGTCAATCTCCGCTCTCTATTATTTTTGGTACGACTCCTGACTACTCCAATTTACATCAATTTAGCTGTTGAGTTTTTCCATATTTACGCCCTTATGTTGCACATAAGTTGGCACCTTAGAGGATGTCATGTATATTTTTGGGTTACAGTTCGCAGTACAAGGGTTATCGATGTCTTGATCTTCTCACGAAGAAGGAGTACATCACTCGTCATGCTCGGTTTGATGAGTCATTTTTTCCTGCTACCAGTACTGGTACTGTTACAGATTTATCATCACTGGATGTTTCTACTTTTTTTGGAGCCTTTGTCAGTTCCATCAGAAGTGTTTGAGCCACCTTCTTCAGCACAACCGCCCATTATTTTGGAAATTTTAAAAATTTCCACATGTACCGGAAGCTTAGGGTTCTTCAGAAAATTACATTTGTTTGCTACAGGGTGACCACAACATGTTCGACACCAGCCAATGCCGCCAGTACAACATACGAAGCCACTGCTATCGACTCACCGGCCGTGCGTGTACGCCACGTGCCGCCCACATTGCCATCGGCATCTTCACCGACTTTACCGGCAGCCCCTACTTCCCCATTGCAGCTATCACCGTTGCCCATTGAGTCATCGCCAATCGTCTTGGGATCCATGCTCAATGCCTCAGTTACCACATTGTCCTCAGGATCCGTGCTTTCACCGGTAGCGGGTTCATCTTCTCGGCATCTGATGACCACTCGCATGTGCACTGGTTCTCTACGGTACAAGAATTTTTCTGAATATGATATTTTTGGTTTACTGAGTGGTTTATTTTCTAAGACCGAACCTCAGAGTCATCGCTCGGATGTCAAGGATCCTGAATGGGTTGCTGCTATGGATTCAGAGATGGATGCTTTGCGCACTCAACAGACATGGGAGCTAGTTCCTCGTCCTTCCCATGCAAATGTTGTTGGTTCAAAATGTGTTTATCGGTTGATGTATAAATCTGATGGCTCTCTTGACCGGCACAAAGCGAGGTTAATTGCTCAAGGTTTTTTGTAATTGCCTGATTTTGATTATGATCATACTTTTAGTCCATTGATGAAAGCCTCTACTGTTCGTACTGTTTTATCCATTGATGTTCATCGCAATTGGCCATTGCGACAACTTGATGTGAAGAATGCTTTTTAAAATGGAATTATGGGCTCTCCGGTTCACATGGAGCAGCCTACTGGATACAAAGACCCTATGCATTCTGATTATGTTTGTCGCCTACGCAAGACCATTTATGGTTTGAAGAAAGCTCCCCGCGCTTGGTTTCAATGTTTCAGTTCATTTTTTATTGGCCTGAGTTTTGTATGTAGCTCTTCAGATACCTCCTTATTTGTTTGCTCATAGGGTGTCTCTTTGCTCTATTTATTGGTTTATATTGATGACATTATTCTTACTAGGAATGATGGTTATCTTATTCGGAAGTTTATTGATTGGGTTAGTCAAGAATTTAAGATTACCGATCTTGGCACTCTGCAGTATTTTTTTGGATTGGAGGTTGTTCGTACTTCCGACCACTTATTTCTTGGTCAAGCCACATATGATAGGGACATTTTACTGCGAGCTGGTATGCAAGACTCTGCGCCTGGTGCTATTCAATTTGTGGCTTTTTGCAACTATCCAAAATTTTCGGTTAGCCGTTCGAAAATCCCACACTTTATCGTTCTTTGGTTGGTGCGCTACAGTATTTCTCAATCACACATCCCGACTTGTCCTATGCTGCAAATACAGTTAGTCAGTATATGCAGGCTCTTACTGATAACCATTACCAAGCTGTCACTCAGATTTTGTGCTATGTTCGTGGTACACTCCACTATGGTCTTCAGTTTTATGGAAACTCCTTCACTTTACCAGTTTTGGGTTACTCTGATGCTGATTGGGCTAGTTGTATAGAGACTCGTAGGTCTACATATGGTTATGCTATTTTCCTTGGTGGCAACCTGGTTTCCTGGAGTGCTAAGAATCAGCCTATTTCTCGTTCTAGTTCAGAATCAGAGTATCGTGTTATGGAAAATACTGTTGCGGAGTTAGTTTGATTAATGAATCTTCTTCGGGATTTATGTGTGACGTCTCGTGCCCCACCCATACTGTGTGATAATAATAGTGCTCTCTTCCTGGCTCATAATCTAGTTTCTCATAAGAGAGCTAAACACATTGATATTGACTATTATTTTGTGCGTAAGATGATGTCTTCTGGCAAGCTCAAGGTTGCTCATGTCTTTACGGACTTGCAGCTTGCTAACATCTTTACAAAGGATCTACTCCATCCTCAGTTTGAGTTTCTACGTTCCAAGTTTTGCATTGCGACCAGTCCTACGCTTTGCTTGAGGGGGGTTAATAGAGATGTAAATCAATTAGAATTAGGATAAGAAAGGAATACTCTTTTTGATTGGTTTGTGTATATCTTGTTCCATATTTGTGTAGGTCATATATACCTTTTGTATTCACTATGTATATCAATAAAAACATCCACAGTTATTTGTGGGTTTTACTTTCTATCAACAATGATAAATATGTGAGTTTAAATATTTGATGGGTATATTTGGTAGGTTGAATGATTATATATGAAAATTTTATAAATCTGAAGTTATTTGTGAGACGAGCTAAAAAGAAAGGAAAAATTTTGGAAAATATCGTCTATGGAATGACAGGGTTCAGTTATAATATAAAAAGGTAAAAGTGTTTAGTTGCAATATTAAAAATTTATTATGCAACGTGTAATAGTTATAACGTTTATGACCTGATTAATGTAACTCGGAAATTTTATCTTTATTTCTTCTAATTTGCAACTTAAATATTGATTTTTCCATGATATATAGAAATACCGACTTTCAAGAGACATGCTATAATAATAAAATTTGTGTAAAATAAAAAGGAAATAAGGTGAACGTAGAAATATGGAATGGTGGGATGAAATGAGTTTTATAATTGTAGAATTAGTGTAAAATAAAATAAAAAACTAAGATTAATTTAAAGTAAGAGAGTGATTATGTTAATAAAAAAAGAGTCTGTCTCTTAAAATGTGATTTTTCTATAAGTTATGAAAATATCGAGGTTTGAAGTACAAATTAGAATAAATGAAGATAAAATTTTTGGGTTACATGAATCAGGTTATAAACTTTATAACTACTACAAGTTGCATAATAAATTTTTAATATTACAACCAAGAGTTTTTACCTTTTATTATTCTAATCAAACCTCGTCTTTCCATAAGCCTATGAAAAGACCGTCTTTCCCAAGACTTTACCTTATAATTAAACCACATCTTTGTCAATAAAAAAATTGAGAGAAATGGAAAAAAGAAAAGCTATTTTCAAAAAAAGAAAAGAAAAGTAAAGCTGAGTGGGATGAGGTGAGATAAATTTAGATGATCAAATGGATACAGCTAGTTGAAAGAGTTGTTACAGTGAACTGAGTGTGTGTTGGGGGGTTGGGGTCCCAAATCCCGCATATGGAAATTGATGAATGACTCCTTGCCTTCTCTGGAGTCTCAACCGATGATGAGCGAATGAACAGACATCAATTGAAATCATAAATAAATGATTGAGCACCCACGTGATCGATCAAGTGATTAAGTGCATGATTAAATTCTCCACGGTCAGGGGTTCAAATCCTGGTAGCTACAGTGTGAAAATTTACTCATGTAGGAGGGTACCTTGTGAGCACCAGAAAGTGATGACCATCAACCTGTGGTGTCGGGATGACAGAGTCTGAGGGTGAGGGACTTCGCCATAAATAAATGATTGATAGCGGTAACTAAAATCCATATAAATGGAAGGGAGATGTATTAGAATCCCTACTCCTTTAAAAAAGTGGATCTTTAACAAAAGTACTCCCTCTGATCCTTTAATAATATCTCACTTTACTTTTTAGGACAATTTTTTTATATTGACTCCTTCATCTTTTAGTAAATACTAAGCTGTTTTCATCCATATATTTTATTTTTTATACTTTCAATACAATTTCTATCATTCATTTCCCTTTTTGAAAAAAAAGTGTGCCCAAAAGTTGGAGTCATTATAAAAGGACCAGAAGGAGTACACATAAATAAACGATAGTCGTTATGGCCTATATTTAAAACTACTTTTGCTAAAGTACTCTATCTGTCCCACAATAAACTGCATACTTTCCATTTTAGTCTCTCCCAAATTAAATTGCAATGGGCCAGAAATTTCCAAAATCAGCCTATTTGACCGCATGTGAAAATTCAAAAATGCTCCTGGACCATTGCATATTTACCGGCCTTAAATCTGATTAATTAAGAAAGCTGGCCCACCCTGGACGCATGTCTTGATATTAGTGGAGGCATGGGAATTCGATTCGAATGGGTCAGATATCACATGCCTCAATTTTACTCTTCCCAAACTCAATTATTGCTCTCCCAACGCTCTATTTTGGCTTCTCATTTTCTCTTGAATGCTCCACTTTACTCTCATTTCTCTCTTTTCTCTCTTCAAAATCACATCCCCTCTCTCTGTCTTTTCCCTCGACCCAGTAAACCCTAGCCACTCCCAATCTGGTTTGTCTCTGTTCCATGGTGTTTCTCTCTCGTTTTTATGATGCTTCCGTTGCTCCTTTGTGATTAGATGCTCTGGTTGTTTTTATCACAGCTTTTGGGTTTTGCTAACTAGGGTTTTCGTGAGTTGTTTGGGGGTTTTCAAAATTAACACGTTTTCTGCTCTGTTAATGTTTATCACAACATTTTGAGTCCCGATCTGTGTTTTGCTCGGTGATTTGGTGGGTTTTAAACTGATGTCCTTGGTTTTTGAGTTGTGGGTTCTCAATACGTTGTGTTTTATGTGTTTAATCCCTAAGAATATCCATGGATCTTGAGTTTTGTTGTTGAAAATTGGTTGCATGTAATGATTTATCCATTTTTTGAATTTGTTTTACCAACAAAAACATGTTTATTTTGTGATTATCGGTGGTTTTCTTCAAGTTATTTGGATCTGTGACTTAAATGCCTTTGTTCTTGGTGTTGTTGTTGTTGTGGGTTTTTTAATTCAAAGATTAGCCTCGATTAGGGTTTCCCATGATAATATTTAAACTTTTTAAAGGACATATGCTCTCAAAACTCCTTGCATGTGATGTTCTTTTATTTTTCTGATACTTGTCAATGCTCATTCATGTTTATGTTGTGAATCTCGGTTGTTTTCTTCATTTTCGTTGACGGATCTGTGACTCAAATGCCCATGTTCTTGTTGTTCTGAGTTTTTTTATATCAAAGATTAGCCTCTATTAGGGTTTCTCGTGATAATATTTAAACTTTTTAAAGGACATATGCTCTCAAAACTCCTTGCATGTGATGTTTTTTCCTTTTTATGATATTTGTCAATGCTCATTCATGTTTATGATCTGAATCTCGGTTGTTTTCTTCATTTTCGTTGGCGGATCTGTGACTTATTTGCCCCTCTTCTTGTTGTTCTTGCTATTCTGAGAAAATATCTGCATAGCTTAACCTCGATTAGGTTTCCCCTGTTCTTATTTGGCATTTTAAACTGATTCATGCTTCTGGCCCTGTTCTTGTGATTATGTGATGTCTGTGATAGCCTATGTGCTACTTGTGTTTGTTGGGTATATGAATCCGTGTATTGTTTATGTTCAAATGTGCAGCCTTTACCACCCTGATTCAGACTCAGATTCACTTGAATCCGGGGAAACACAACCCCCCTTATTCAGATGAATCTGATTTTGAATATTGGTCATGCATGGCTGTTTCATATCAGGGGCAATAATGGAGCAGTAAAGTGTGATGCATTTGTATGTGTATGTGGTTCATATATGCAGCCATGCAGTGTTGTTAACTAAAATGCCTGATCTTGGCTGGGCATATATTAATGCATTTAAATACAGATATCCTAGCTTGTGAAATTGTTTGTGATGCCATATGTATTTGCTGGTTGAACCCATGATTAATGATGTAGCTGTGATTAATGACTAAAACATGCAATCATGCCTATTAGTTATGAAATTGATTTGATCTTGGTGGGGCATGATGTGATTAAACCCAGCTTTGAAATTATTTTCCTACTTAACCTTGTATTAATTATTAGCCACCTATGATAATGAACTCTTTGTTGACTCTTAGGCAGCAACCATGTTTGTTTAAAACATTTGGATGGCAGCCTTGTAGTGCTTGTTTCCTCGTTATTACTGTGTGTACCCTGTCATCCATTACATTCTGGTTTTACTTGTTTGTGCCTTGGTTCTGAAACCTGATTTTTAAAAACATGGTTTTTAAAGATAACTGCATACAAAAGGGAGTTCATTCTTCCCAACTTTCAAAAAGTTTCCCTATAAACATACCTTAAACAAAATAACTGGTATGTTTACCCTAGACCTGAATCTAGAAGCACAACCCTACAAAAGTACATAGCCCTTGCATTTCTAAACCAACTCCATGCTGATCAGCAGGTCTTGAATGTGCCTTATTCTGCCAATAACCACCACATGTTCCAAACAACCTCTTACCAGCTCATAGTCCACAATTAAATTGTGGGGCAGCATACCAAGTCTTCTTAGCCTGTCTTTTCCCATATGTAGCAGTTTGAACTCATTACCACCTCTACATTTCATGATTTCCACCATGAAAGATTATAAACTTAGGAAAATCTTGTCAATAACCCTAGGATCCCCTCTCTCAAATGCATCATACACAACCTGTAGTAAATTATCTAGGTTTTGACTAGGGTTTCGCTGCTATAAACTTTCAACTGGGTAAAAATAAACCCCAAATCCAAAATGTTAAGATCGGGTGATTTTGATGGTTGTCACACTAATTGTATATTAAATTCATTTGAGGTGGCTGGAGCTAGAAACTCAGGGCCATTTGCAAATATGTGGGTAAGAGCATTATCTTGCTGTATGAAAATGTTTTTGCTTGCCCAAACTGGCTATTTTGCCTTGATTGCTGGTATGAGTTCATGAATCAGCTTGTGTCTTATGATATCTCTAGTGATGGATGATACATGGTTCCCCTAGGCCTATTTACGACGGTGTACTTGGCTGCTATATACTCCACATAAGGAAAGACCCCTATTTTCTCATCAAACATTACATTACCCTCTATGTCAAATATTGGTCTACACACAGCACATAAAAACATGAGTTTTGGTATGTAATGCTTGCTTTGAGTGATTCTATAGGGTTCTGGTTCAGTGGGACCAAGAATACACCTTGTTGTTGCCTCGGTCATGTAGAACCACTTTTCATCAATGTGTATGACATTATGCATTGGCTTGAAATACAAGTTGCACTCCAGTTTTCTTAAGTACCATTCTACCCTTGATTCTTTGCATGTCATTGTTAGGCTTGGATGCACTGCATTAGTGTGGCTTCTGATCTCCTTTCTACCTATAACTCTTTGTATGCTGCTGTTTCCAATGTGCAGCTGTGCTCCGGCAGGTGCGGAGGTACCTTAGCGGCACTGCCGTTAAAGCCTCCAGGTTGATCGGTTTAATGATCCTGCCACCCCGCCCGTGTCTCTTTGAACGGGAACACACACCCTCTCCATTTGGAAGTTGTTGCTTCACTCACGCCTAGAGATAATCCTCATTGAAACTTACCATCTTTGTGCTGCCTCGACTCTCTACTGGTGCTCAATTTGCCCATTCTTGATGTGTTGAAGCAGAAAATGGGCTATTTCTTTCCTATGGTCATCTGTTAGGTTTCTCCCAACCATTACAGCCTCAATAGCTAGATGATAAAGAAGAAGTAAATGAGGGATTAGGGTTTTATGTGTTTGGCCAGTTCTTGAAGAACTGGCCAAAGCTTTTTTCAGAGAGCAATTTTTTTGGTTTTGTGTGGTTTGGTTGGGTGCTGTAATAAATGCCCATATTTATATTTGTGATTCTGAATTTTGAATTGTAGGAATTGGCTCGAAAACACTAAATTATTTTTTTGGTCCCTAACATATGACCTAATACCATCTTTTGTTCTCTGTTTCCAAAATCAGCTCCTTTCAGTACCCTACAAATTCAAAATAATTTTTTTGGCCCCCAAAAAAATTTTGAGTGGTTTTCAGGTAGACTAAATTATTTTTTTGGTCCCTAACATATGATCTTATACCATCTTTTGGTCCCCAAACCCACCTGAAAACCAACTGAAATTGTATTTAATGAATAAAATATACAAATGACTAATTTAATTAATTCATTTTTATTTGAAAGTCATTTCATAAAAATATAGTTAATTTTAATATAAGTACATAATTAAACAACTCAAGTAACTGTGATATATTGAATTTGTGGTTAAGAAAATTGTATAAGGACCCGAATGTCATGGGTTAAATTCCCACCCACCGCATATTTTTATTAAACTCATCATATAGACTATCATAATTCATACCCAAACGAGCCTTTTGGACCGGGTTCGTGTCGTGTCCAGACCCGCAATTTTTCTCAACTCACTGCCGAGGCCCGACACGATCCAGATAGTTTGGGCACAGGTCGTGCTTGGGCCTCAAACATGCCCGTGTCATTTGGGCTTTAAAACATGCTGGGTTCGTGTCGTTTGCAGACGGCCCAGGCCGATTGACAACTCTAAAATTTCCCACTTACTTTTATAACACCTTATAATTAAAGTTTGACCACATATTTCAAAATATATGAGCAACAATATAATTTCGTATGCGATACTGTTAAATTCACCGTAACAATTACTTCACCTGTCCCACGAGTTTTGGCATATTTATTTTTTCAAGTCAAATTTGGTAAACTTTGACCCTAAATATAAATTAATATATTTATAAGAAATATCATGTGAGATATACGGTAGTTGGAACCATTTCAACATCTATGTTCTAAATATCAAATTTTTATGTGAAATTGTTGTATGTAGTTAGAGATATTGACGGTCAAACATGATCAGTGAAAAAGTAAATATATCAACACTCGCAAGACGGATGAAGTAGTTTCTAAATATCAACCTTTTATTTATCGATATACGTAAGTAAAAAATATGAATGGACAAACATGTTTATCGGACAACATGGTAATAATTACTATACAATTTAGACTATGACGGAGGGAGTACCAAATGAGAGGGGATAGGTTTTTGGGTTGTTTTCTATTTTATTTTATTTTTTGCAAATCTTAAATTGTATGCCTCCAATTTTCACAAATGAGTATTTTGTACTCCACCTCTTTTGGTGGAATATAAGAGAAAAAAGTTGCTTTTTGTATACAAACAATACTTCGAGGCGAGGATTAGAGTCCTTCATCTTCTCATTATCTTCCATCTCCTACAAGGTTTTGTTCTTTCACTTGGCGAGCTGAGAATGGGCGGAAATGCGGGGTCTCCCGCCATGTTGGAATCGACCTGGGGACAACCTACTCTTATGTAGGGTATTGGAAAAATAATCGAATCGAAATTATAGCAAATGACCAAGGCAACAGGACCACCCCTTCTCACGTGGCGTTCACTCAAAATGCACATCTAGTTGGGGATGTGGTCAAGTTTCTTTCAACCCCATCAAAATCATCTTTGGTAACATTCTCACACTCTTAGATCTTCTCGTAATTAGCTTCATTTCTACTATTTGTCAGAAGATGTTCTAAAATATGCAACTTAAGATGAGATTGAAGAAATAATTGTGCTTTGAAATGAAATTGTGGATGGTTAGTGTGGAATGAAGGTAGTACAAAATTTTATTAATATATAATTAAAAATATTATGAGGTGTTAAGAGTTCACATTGATGGTAGACAAAGTTATTGCATGACATATAAGATTATGGGTCGTTTATGAACGGTACCAATTGGTTGACTCTAATATGATATTAAAGGCAAAGGGATATGTGATCATAACAAATGTGCTCATTCTCTCTCTAAAACACAAAACCTCTCCATTCTCTCTACATAAACAAAACCCTAATTTAGGTCAGACTCGTGGGGGAGCCTCCGTCACCGGAAGCTCTCCTCCGGTAGCTCCCCCTCCCAATCCCACCTCCCAACACCCTTACCTTCGTTTCCAGCCATCCTCGAAAAATCCTGACTCCAGATCTGACGAACGGCGGTCTGCTGGGCTCCAGTTTCACTCCAGGCGGAGTTGCTCTGGCGGTCCTCCAGCGGCGTTGCTCCGGTGGATGCTTTGGCATTGCTCCGACATTATGCTCGAGTGGTATTGTCTCGGCATTGCTACGACTTTTGCTCCGGTGTTGCTCCGGGGGATGTCTTCTGCTCCGGTGTTGCTCCGGCATTGCTACCACCATTTCTGCCTTTTGCCATTCCAGATATCCAAAGCTACCGTATCCTCGTTGTTCTCTCAACCTGAGGTAAAGTGAGTCGGAAAATTCCAGTCCTTAGGGTTTTTGAGTCACTCGGATACGAGTCGGCCAGCTCAGATCCAGTGATGGCCAACTCGGTCTCCAATCAGGACTGAGTCAACTCAACAAAAATGATAAACTCGGGTCAAACAGAGCCATGTAGATCTCCGGAGATATAAGGTTATGGGGGGTACTTCTCCATTTTTATTTTCTTTTTCTACTTTTATTTTTTTTTCTTTTCAGGTGGGAGGCTTTTATTTATTTTATGTTTTTGGTCCTTTTCTTTTCTCTATGATTTTAGCTTGGCAAAGTCTTGGGAAAGACGGTCTTTCCATAGGCTTATGGAAAGACGGGGTTTGATTAGAATAATAAAAGGTAAAAGGTCTTAGTTGCAATATTAAAGTTTTAGTATGAAACATGTAGTAGTTATGAAATTTACAACCCGGTTCATGCAACCCGAAAATTTTATATTAATTTCTTCTAATTTACACTTTAAACCTTGGTCTTTCCATAACTTATGGAAAGACCGTCTTTCAAGAGACGGACTCTTTTAGCTTCCTTTAATTTTTTTTAAAAAATGGGTCAGATATTATATGGGTTTTTTAAATTTTGGTATTAAATAAGGATTCTCTCTGTCAATGCCTGTTTTTCCGATAACCTGAGTTGGTAAAATGGGATTGATTTTAGATCTGATATCCGATGAGACAACAAGGAGAAATCCAAGTCATAGTCGTTCAAACAACGTACTTTTGGCGTTATTGTTTTTTGAGGATTTAAATCAGATTTGTAGGCTTAAGTTCATTAGGAGGCCTAGACCGATTATATTGTTAAGTCAATTTAATTGGTTTTTAGTTCCTTTTGGAGCCAAGTTAGAGTGAATTCTACGTATTATAAGTGATTTTATACACTGACAGAAAATATTTTGGCAATTCAAATGACTGGTTGCAGTTTCCTAGTTAAAGGATAAGGTTTTTACTGGTTAAATGGAGATGTATTAGATGTTTAGTTGAGGAGCTTTAAATTACCTCGTGTGATTGTCTGAGATGTTTGATCGGAAGTGTGGACAAAACACTTAGCGTGCGTATTATTTGATACTCACAGTACTGTTCTGATGGTAGTCTTAGGTCGATATTATTGTGGCTACAATATGGCAACACAGTGTCAACCACTTATTCTTCTCACTGCCACATAAGTTTTTCGTTCAAGATTGTAATATTCATTAGGGCTTATGTGTATCTCTTTTGATGCCACTGAGACCGTTGATTAGAATTGTTAATTATATAGTGCCTCAGTGTAATGGGTTTATCCCACATCGTCTTCTGATGTAAGCCTGAGAGCACTGCTTGATGTAAGCCTACGGGCAACCATTGATTGTTAATAGAAAAGGGTCGGGAACCCTATATACCTGATTAACTAAAAAAAAGAAGATATTAAAGGCAGAGGTTGGTCGGATTGGCCTAGTGGACGTATATTCTCACTATTTGGCCCGTAGGGTTCCCATTCCATCTATAAATGTGTCAGATTTGAATGTATTGCTTAATATATAATTACTATAACAGAAGGTATTCTGTCTAAGTTTGCTCGATGAACACAACAAAATTATTGCTTGTAGCCTTACATATAATAACTCTAACAGAAGGTATACTATTAAACAACTGATTTTTTGGTACTTGTAGTTCAGATGAATTAATGGTCCAATATGATTTTAGAAGGTGTGAAACTTGATGTGTGAGATAGAGAATATGTTCTATATCGATATGTTTTGATTTCAACACACTTTGTTCATGGTTTGATTAACTAGAACCAACATTTGTTAACATAATAGAGTATCATTTGATATGGATGTTTGCTTTTGAAAATGTTGTGTTACAGATGCAAAGCGATTGATTGGAAGAAAATACAGTGACGAGTGCGTAGAGAGGGATATGAAACTGTGGCCATTCCAGGTCCTTTCTGGTGCCGATAACAGGCCCATGATTTGTGTCACCCACAAAGATGAGAAAAAAGAATTTGCTGCAGAGGAGATATTTTCCATGGTTCTCACAAGGATGAAGGAAATTGCTGAGACTCTCATTGGTTCTGAAGTGAAGGGTGCCGTTATTACCGTTCCTGCCTATTTTGATCGTTCAAGATAAGGCTATTGGGTGGGGGGCATGGACTTCTCGGCCATTCTCACCCGGTCCAAATTCGAGGAGCTGAACTCAGATCTGTTCAAGAAGTGCATTGAGACAGTGGGAAAGTGTTTGAAGGACGCCGCGATGAATAAGAATGATGTGGATGATGTTGTGTTGGTTGGTGACTCCAGCAGGATGCTGAAAGCTCAGAAAATGGTAGGAGATCTTCTGAATGGTAAGAAGCTTTGCAGGAGCATCAAGCTGCAGTCCTAACCGGCCAAGGCAATGAGATGGTTCGAGACCTGGTTCTTCTGGTTATCTCTAGCCATTGAATCTCTTGGAGAAGCCATGCATGTTGTGATTCCCAGAAACACCACCATTCCAGTTTTTCGAAAAAATAATTTACCAGACTCTCTTCACATTAAAAATATTCGAGGGTGAGAGAGCTAGATCAAACTGTTGGTGATATTCAGGCTGGAAGGCATTCAAGTGGCCCTAAGCCCCTAAGGGCCAGGGGCGGATCTACCTGGGGGATGGAGGTTCCAACGATGTTGGAAGTCGTGGCTTTGACTAGCCTTCCTTATACAACAGAGAGACTGCTTATGCGATAATGTCTGTCCCTGATATGATATCGAATGCCATCGGCCAAAATAGGCAGGGAAGCCCGGCTTCATAACGGCCTATTGTTAAGGAATTATAATATTACTTGTAATTGTAATTATATTCTATTACCTTTTCCTACCTTGTATAAGTATCCTTACCTTTTCCTAGCTTGTATAGGTATCTTGTACCACTATATAATGTATTCTGAATTCATGAATAAATATATACAATCATTACCCTTTTTTTCTACATGATATCAAAGCCTAAAATCCTGAAATCTTAATAGGAAATTTCCGATACCTTAAATTCCCTATTAAGGTATGGGAATTTAAGGTATGGGAATTTAAGGTATGGGAATTTTCGATACCTTAAATTTCCGCCAGATCTGCCACACACACCGCCGTTGTTCCGCCACGCGCCGCCGCTGCGCTCTCCATGCGCCGCTGATCCGTTCCGCCGCAACTGCTCCACGCTGCCACTTGTTCCGCCGCAACTGCTCCACGCCGCCACTTGTTCCACCGCAACTGCTCCACGCCGCCACTTGTTCCGCCGCAACTGCTCCACGCCGCCACTTGTTCCACCGCACGGCCACAGCTCTCCAACCTTCATGCGCTGCCGCTAGTTCAATGCACCGATGTGTCCTGTCGATCTGATCTGCCACCGATTATTGTACCTGCTGCTGATTTGTACCTGATTTTACACTATGTCTACCTCCAAAGAACATGCTCGTATTGATGCTGCACCTGAGGTTCCGAAGCTTCAGGATATGAGTGGTTACGATGTGATTGCAACTTTACTAAAGCAGTTGCAATTGCAATCTGGCCCTCGGACTGCTTTACCTATTGGTCGTATGTTGACTGATCCTTGCTTTATTGGCTCAGGCGATGGTTCAAGTTTACAACTTATACCGAACATACTGAAAGGTCAAGAAAATTACATTGAATGGTCTGACGTGATGTGCCGCACATTCCTTGTCAAGAACAAGATTGGGTTCATTGATGGATCCATTACCAAACCCTAGGATGGTCGTCCTGATGCTGCTGATTAGCTTGGGGTTAATGCTACTCTTGTCAGCTAGATCTTGCAAACCCTGGATCCGGTGTTGAGATCTTCTACAAGCTCGTTTGCCACAGGTAAGAATCTGTGGGATGACCTGAAGGCACGATTTATTCTCGCGGTATGAAAGTTTTGCAGATGCAAGGGGCTATTCAAAGTTGCAGGTAAAACGGTCAGCCCATCGACATTTACTTTGGCAAACTGAAGAAGTTTTTTGCAGATTGTCACTGCATGCGGTCTCCCCTAGTTTGTGACTGTGAAGAAAGCAAGGCATTATGCCATTGCAATATTTTTGCGAGAGTCTTCCAAGAAAGAGAGAAGGATTTGATCTACCAATTCATCTCTGGCCTCGATGAAGGCTTTCACACCTTGCGATCAGATATCATGAGCATTGATCCAATGCCACATGTCATGAAAGTGTATGCCCTTGTTGCCCAGTAGGAGAATCACAAAGCTGTCATTCGAGCTCGTGAGCCTTCTTCTAACTTCACGGCATAAGCTGCACGACATCCACCACCTGGAAGTCCTTCGTCAGTTGTGCTTTCTGCATCTGACCGCAAGAATCTTGTTTGTACACATTGTTATCGCAAGGGTCATGATAAGGATTCCTACTTCCAGATCTGTGGTGTACCAGAATGGTTCAAGGAGTTGAAGGAGAAAGCCAACACCGTCAAGAAGTTGACGCCAGCTTCTCGGACGTCTGTCACCGCCACCGTGACTAGAGGTGCTGCCGCGACACTTCCACTCCCGCTGCCATTCACTGGCGCAGCCACGTCGCCACCTGTTCTAGTGGCGGCGGCTTCCTCTGGCCGTGCCCCTGCCCGATCCAACTTTGGCCCTGCTCTGTCGGATGACCAATGGAGCACGACCATGCATTTATTTAATCACTTTAATTCTATTACTGACAATGAGTCCGGTAAGCCTACTTTACCTTGGATACTTGATTCGGGAGCCTCATATCACATAACTGGTGACAAAGGTTCTCTTACTGATCTTACTACTGCTATTGATACTGTGAATGTTGTTCTGCCTGATTGCTCGGTGTAATCCACCACTCAAAACGGTTCTATTTGCTTTGGTGGTGTCACTCTTCCTCATGTATTATATATACCTACTTTGCGGTGCAACTTGTTATCATGTTCTAGATTGCTATCTGCCTTGAACTGTCTAGCTTTGTTCACTGAAAATTATTGCATTTTAAAGACAATTAGTACGAGGAAAGTGATTGGCATGGGTGAACAGAAGGGGGTTGTTTTGGTTTCGTCTGCTGGATACTCGTGTTCATCCCCCTATCCTGCAGTCTCTTCCAACATTTGCTTCCGTGTCTTCTTCTGACTTATGGCATCAGCGTTTTGGACATCCTTCCTCCACGGTGTTGTCTTCTATTTCTTCTATTGATTTTGGCACTAATAAGAATTATGTTCCTTGCTATATATGTTATAGAGCAAAACAGACTAGACATAGTTTTCCTTTGAGTTCTACAAATGCTACTGCATTATTTCAATTAATTCATTGTGATGTTTGGGGACCTTATCGAACACCTTCCTTTAGTGGTGAATTTTACTTTTTGATTATAGTTGATGATTATTCCCTAGCAGTTTGGGTTTATTTATTAGTGGTTAAGTCTGAAATAGCCTCTAGATTTTTAGAATTTAGTGCCTGAGTGAAGAACCATTGGGGCCGAACCATACAACGTGTTCGGGCTGATAATGGGACTGAATTTTTGCCTTTGCGATCTCATTTTTCTGCATCTGGGATCATCTTTGAGACATCTATGGTTGACACACCGCAACAGAATGGTCGGGTTGAAAGAAAGCATCTCCATTTACTCAATGTGGCGTGTGCTTTACGGTTCCAAGCCAGTCTTCCTATTGAATTTTGGGGAGAATGTGTTCTTACTGCTGCATACCTGATTAACCGAACACCGACACAGCATCTCAATGGTTGTACTCCCTTTGAGTTTCTCTATGGGCAAGCTCCAAATTACTCATCATTAAGAGTTTTTGGATGTTTGTGTTTTGCTGCTCATGTTCCCAGATATCGTGACAAGTATGCCCCAAGAAGTCAGCGGTGTCTATTTCTTGGTTATACTGTCGGAAAGAAAGGCTATCACCTTTTTTACTTAGAATCCCATGTGATCTTACCAGTCGGGATGCCAATTTTTTTTGAAGACCAGTTCCCATATTCTGCAACTCCATCATCGGCCCCTTCAGACGAACCCGGTGGAGCCACCACATCACTGCCGGTCTCCTCCTCCCCGCTGCTGGAGTCTCACAGAATTTTCATTCCGCCATTCACCACCGGCCAGTCACCGCCAGCCGCCACCAATCCTTCGCCACCGGTCACCGCCAGTCCATTGTCGTCAGTTGTCGCTGGTCAGTTACTGCCGGCCGCAGCTGGTCAGTCGGCGTCGCTCGCTGCCGATCATTTGTCGCCGCTCACCGTCGACTATTTACCGCCGCCCACCATTAATCATTCACCGCTGCCCGCTGCCGAGCATTCATCGTTGGCGTCTCCTTTTTCAATATCTCCGGATGATTCCGCTGTCAAGTTACCACCTATCTAACAGAGTATTCATACTAGCCGACCGCCTTCTTACTTGGCAGATTACGATTGTAATGATTATGCCTGTGCTCTTACTACTGAAGACTCCCCCACATCTCCGTTCACTCATGCGTCGTCACTTTCCTTAGGTGTTCTTTATCCACTTACTGATTATGTAAATTGTGATAATTTTTCTAGTATGCATTCTAGATTTTTGAGTGCAGTAACATCTAGTGCATATCCCACAACTTATTCTGAGGCTTCCCAGCATGCTCATTGGTGAGACGCTATGACTGAAGAACTTACTGCGCTAGAGCGCAATCAGACATGGACATTGGCTCCTCTGCCTCTGAATAAGAAGGCGATTGGGTGCCAATGGGTCTATCGAATGAAGTTCTGGTCAGATGGTACTATTGAACATCATAAGGTGCGCCTCGTGGTTCTTGGGAATCGCCAGGTTGAAGGAATTGATTATACTGAGACCTTTGCCCCAGTTGCGAAGATGAGTTATATTCACTTATTCTTGTCTGTTGCGGTCATTCGTAGTTGGGAACTGCATCAGATATATGTCCATAATGCCTTCCTGCATGGTGATTTGCATGAAGAGGTTTTTATGCGACCTCTACCCGGCTATATTGTACCCTATGGTCAGCTATGTCGCCTTCAGAAATCTCTTTTTGGTCTTTGTCAGGCTCCTAGAAATTGGTTTGCTAAGTTGTCTCAGGCTTTACGAGCATTTGGATTTGTTCAGAGTAAGGCCGATTACTCTTTGTTTGTTTTTTCCCATGGATCAGTTTCTTTGCATGTTCTGGTGTATATGGATGATTTGGTCATTGCTGGTAGTTCTTCTGTGCTCATCTCTGAGTTCAAGAAATACTCAAGTTCTTGTTTCCATATGAAAGACCTGGGTCTACTTAAGTTTTTTTTGGGCATAGAGATTGCTAGAAGACCGGAGAGGATGTTTCTTTCGCAAAGGAAATATGCTTTGGACATTTTATCAGACACCGGTTTATCTGCCTCTAAATCGACTGATTTTTCGATGGAGCATCAACATGATTTGGCACGTGTTGAAGGTCCAGCCTACCATGACCTATAGCAGTATAGACGTCTGGTTGGGCGCCAGATATATCTGACTATTACTCATCCCGAACTTAGTTATTCAGTTCATACTCTTGCACAATTCATGAAGTCTCCTTGTGTTCCTCACTGGCAAGCTGTTGTTCATGTGTTGCACTACCTGAAGAGTCATCATGGTCAAGTTTTATTTCTCTCTTCTCGTAGTACGTTACAATTGACTGCTTATTGTTATTCGGATTGGGCTGCTTGCCCGATTACTCGGCGTTCTCTTTCTGGTTATTTTGTAATGATTGGTGATTCTCTGGTTTCTTGGAAGACTAAGAAGCAACCTACTGTTTCTCAGTCTTCTGCTGAAGTGGAGTATCATGCTATGGTTGTTACCTGCTGTGAGTTGTTATGGCTTAAGTCTTTACTGAAGGACTTAGGGGTTTTTGCACTCCTCTCCTAAGTGGTTGTTTTGTGACAGTTAATCTGCTCTTCATATTGCGGCCAATCTAGTTTTCCATGAATGCACAAAGCACATTGAAGTTGATTGTCATTTTTTCCGGGACCTTGTTCAATCTAGCACTATTGTTACTCAGCATATCCGCACGTCAGACCAACCTGCGGACTTGTTCACTAAGGCTCTCGGACGTACCCAGTTTCATTACTTACCTGGCAAGTTGGGCATTTCAGAATCCCATGCTTCAACTTGAGGAGGAGTGTTAAGGAATTAGAATATTACTTGTAATTGTAATTATATTCTATTACCCTTTCCTAGCTTGTATAGGTATCCTTACCTTTTTCTAGCTTGTATAGGTATCCTAACATTTTCCTAGCTTGTATAAGTATCTTGTACCACTACATAATGTATCATGGGTTCATGAATAAATATATACAATCATTACCCTTATTTTCTACACCTATGGTACCGTACCTTCATAGATACTTGCATGAAATCCGATTCTTCTATCTCTGAAGAAAAGCATATCACATTCTTGTCTTGTTGGTTGAATCGACACCTCTGATGTTCTCCTACTCTTGCTATGACAACCTACTTCATGCAAAAATTACGGTGAATACGAGTAGCGGCCCCTTCTAATAAGGAAAAAATTGAGTTTTTTTTTTACTGACAGATTAGCCCCCCATTATCCCGACTCCGCTCCTGCTAAGGGGAGTAGCAAATATTGATGTCTGCTTTGATTTGCAAGTCGATGGCATTTTGAAGGTCTGCACTACAGGCAGTGAAGCGAGCACTACTGTAACTAGTGGAAGTTTATCCAAACAGGAAATTGATATGATGATAGAGAGCGCGATGATGAGCTGCACAGAAAGAAGGGCAAAGCAATGCAGGCCTTTGAGATATACGCTTAGGATAGAGTATATGAATTCTGCTGATAAAAAAAAAGGAAGGCTGCAGATGCTATTAAAGAGGATTTTGAATGGCTGGATTCAAGAGTAGAGCTTGCTGAGGTTTATGAATACGAAGAGAAGAAAAACCGAGGAAGAGCTCTCCAACTACTAAGGGCCAGTCAGTACAATCGCTTCCCTAAAATTTTCCTTACGATAGGTAATGAAAATTAATATTTTTCATATTCTTTTTACTCAACTTCAACAACTATCCTATTTTGCATGATCTTACATTTATTACACTATAGTTACATTTTCATGTAATCTAAGAGTTCATTTTTAATCTCTTCAAAATATATTACATATAAAAATAAAGTTATAAGTTTTTAAAAACAATAAATATAACAAATTTGAACCTAAATTTCGATGTTAATTAGAACTAGTTTTCTTTTTGTATTCTTTTCATATATTCACTCGGTTTGAAATAAAAGGTAACATCCAAAAAAGTCAAAAAATTCAAAAAAATTATACTCCCTCTGTCCCACTCTAAATTGTTACGTACTTTGTGGGAGTCAAACTTGGTAAACTTTGACCATAAATATAATAAATATATTAATAATAAAATATCATGTAAGATATTGTTAGATTTATCTTAACATCTATTTTCTTTCTATGCGTCATCCTTAAAGGTAACTAAAGATATTTACGGTCAAACATGCTCATTGAAGACCATAAAAAAAGTAAATAAGCAATTTAGAGTGGGACGGAGGATGTACACTATAATTTAGGGGTGGCAAATGGGCGGATAAGCCAAATATGTATCGGGTAAAATGGGTAATTAAAAATATGGGTATGACCCATTTCAACCCATTTTTTATGGGTCAAAAAATGGGTCGGGTTGAAAATGAAAAAATTATCAACTCACGGGTCAAAAATGGGTAAACCTGCTAGTTTCAACCCTTATATAAACTCATATGGGTTTATTTACCAACCCATATGGGTAAAAGTTGCGGATTTCAACCCATATGGGTAAATCAGCAGTCAATCAACAAATTCAACCCGTCCAACCCATATTATTCAACCGCCTATTTGACTCATTACTCATTTAACTCATCACTCATTTTACTCATACCCACCCAAATTTAACAATAGACAACCAGCAGGTCTATTTTGTAACCTCTAATATAAACCAAAAATATTAATTCCAATCTTCTAAACAAATCATTGTTGACAAAACCCTATAAAAAATATAAATAAGCATCCACATGAGTTTGAGATTATAGTAGTTTTATCCATAAAAAATTTGTTGGAAGTCGTAGGTATTTTTTAGTAGAAATGGAAGAATGGGGGAAATATGAGAATTAAATTTTTAATAGAAAAATGAAGATTGTGTTATGATTTAATGTATCCAATTGGAATTGCATTAAAAATTAATTCCTTATAATTTTTTTCTCTATTTACAAATATAGAGAAGCATATCTTCTCTCTCATCAATTCTTATTTTAGGAAATAAGATAGGGAAGTTGTTGGACTTGCTCGCTCTAAGAGCATCTTAACTTTCTTCTATAGTACACTACCACAGAGACCCCCATCTAGCACCGGTTTTTTAGCACCGGTTTTTAAAATCGGTGCTAAAAATCTAATAGCACCAGTTTTTAAAACTTTTAACACCAATTTTATAAACCGGTGTTAATTTAACACCAGTTTTTAAATTTTAACACCGATTTTTATAAACTGGTGCTAAATTTTACAATAGCACCAGTTTTTAAAAACCGGTGTTAAAAATTTGAAAATTTATTTTTCCCGCCAAAGAAATAGCCAAAAATTGTAAAATAGCACCGGTTTTGAAAATATTAGCACCAGTTTTTAAAAATCGGTGCTAAATATTTGTAAAATTCTATCTTCCTGCAAAAAATTCAAAATAGCACCGGTTTTAAAAACCGGTGCTAAAAATTAAATAATAGCACCGGTTTTTGCAAAAAAAAAAAGAGTGGGTCTCCTGACAGGCGGCCTCTCCATAAGCTTATGGACATGCCACTTATTTCTTACGTTATACACTGCATTTCTTAAATTACATACAAAATTAAAAAATTTTAAAAATATTTTTTATATCATACATTTTTATATTTTCACCTTCAAATACATATTATTACTTGTTTTAACTTATAAAATACAATATTTAAATTTTATAAAAAATTACAACATTTAAGGAAAATGCCTCTGAGGACTGTCCATAAACTTGTGGAAAGACCGCCTTTCCTCAGACTTTCCCAAAAAAAATAGCACCGCTTTTTAAAACCGGTGCAAAATATTCAAACTTAGCACCGGTTGTTTGTAAAAAATAGCATCGATTTTTAAAAACCGGGGCTAAAAATTTTCGAGACTCATTTTCACGCCAAACAAATAGCAAAAATTTTAAAATAGCACCGGTTTTGAAAATATTAGCACCGGTTTTTAAAAAATGGTGCTAAATATTTTTAAAATTCTATCTTCCCAAAAACAAATTCAAAATAGCACCAGTTTTAGTAAAAAAATAGCACCGGTTTTAGTAAAAAATAGCACCGGTTTGAAAACCGGTGCTAAAAATTGGCATAACCGGTGAATTGAAAAAGGGGCTCGAGGCGTTCGAGAGCTTGAGGGAATCTCCTCCGCTTGAGGGGTTCGAGGGGATCGAGAGCTCAAGGTTGAGGGTGTCGAAGGTTCGAGGGGCGAGAGGATCGAGAGTTCGAGTGGCTCGAGGGGTAGGAGGGGTCGAGGGGTTCGAGGGGTTCGAGGGGTTCGAGGGGTCGAGGGGTCGAGGGGTTTGAGGGGTCAAGGGGTTCGAAGGGTTCGAGGGGTCGAGGGGTTTGAGGGCTCGAGGGGTCGAGGGGTTCGAGGGGTCGAGGGATTCGAGGGCTCGAGGGGTTTGAGGGGCTCGAGGGATTGAGGGGTACGAGGGGTCGAGAGGCTTGAGGGGTTCGAGGGGCTCGAGATCTTGAGGGCTCAAGGGGTTCGAGGAGGTTCGAGGGGTTTGAGGGCTCGATGGGGCTCGATGGGGCTCGAGGGAGCTTGAGGGGGTTCGAGGGGCTCGAGGGGGTTCGAGGGGTTCGAGGGTTAGAGGGGCTCAGAGAGGTTCGAGGGGTTCGAGGGCTCGAGGGATTCGAGGGGTTCGAGGGGCTCAAGGGGCTCGAGAGCTCGAGGGTGTTATAGTAAATCAGGATTGATTTTAATGATTCTGAAGAAGTGATGTTGACTAGAACAGAGTCTTAGTAGGACTCTACTTCCTTTTGTATTCTATTTATTCCTGTCAGCAATAGATCATTTTCTAATATTGTTATACTATTGTTAGAGTAAATCATGTTTCTGATCAGATCTTAATTGATTCTGGACAAGTCATGATTACTAAGCTAGTCATGGTCAGATCTAATAATGTTATACTTCCTGTCAGCAGTAGATCATTTTCTAATATTGTTATACTATTGTTAGAGTAAATCATGTTTCTGATCAGATCTTAATTGATTCTGGACAAGTCATGATTACTAAGCTAGTCATGGTCAGATCTAATAATGTTATACTTCCTGTCAGCAATAGATCATTTTTCTAATATTGTTATACTATTGTTAGAGTAAATCATGTTTCTGATCAGATCTTGATTGATTCTGGACAAGTCATGATTACTAAGCTAGTCATGGTCAGATATAATATTGTTATACTTCCTATCAGCAGTAGATCATTTTCTAATATTGTTATACTATTGTTAGAGTAAATCATGTTTCTAAATAGATCTTGATTGATTCTGGACAAGTCATGATTACTAAGCTAGTCATGGTCAGATCTAATATTGTTATACTTCCTGTCAGCAATAGATAATTTTCTAATATTGTTATACTATTGTTAGAGCAAATCATGTTTCGATCAGATCTTGACCAAATTTGCTATATGTAGACTTCTGCTCAGCCAAATTGGACTGCCGCAAATTACCTTTTTGCTATAAGTAGACCTTTTCGCGTGCCAGTAGCCAAATTGCTATATGTAGACATTTTTGTACAAAGTCTCCAAAATCAATTTTCAGCCAACACACAGTAAAAGAGTTTTTTTACGATTTCAGGTTCTGGGGAATCTAATACATATCCCTCCCATTCATATGGGTTAATATTTTTTTCAAAAAACATTTGAAAGTATATAAAACTCTAAAATGGCCCAACAAATCATCATTTTCCTTCCCTCCCAAATTTTCCCTATTCCCTCCATAACCTTAACCCCAAATTTTCGTACCTCTCTCACCCCAACACCTCTACTGATTTCCCTCTTCCTTCCATAACCTTAACCCCAAATTTTCCCTATTCCCTCCATAACCTTAACCCCAAATTTTCCCTATTCCCTCCATAACCTTAACCCCAAATTTCCCCACCTCTCCCACTACAACACCTCTACCGATTTCCCTCTTCCCTCCGCCGGAGCTCCCATTGCCGATGCGCTAACCATCGCACGTCACCTCTTCGTTTCCCACATCTGATGACGATGCTCTCCACCACCTCCGCACTGCTCCCCTCTGCCGGAGCTCCCATCGTCGGCCGCGCTTACTAATGCACAAGTGAATATTTGATGAAGTTCCATTCTAGTTCGTTTGAGCCGATGTCAATATACATATTGCTATAATAATTTTTTGAAGCACATGTTGTTAGGTTAGTTATTTATTATGCTTGGTTTTGGATCGGTTTTCTGTTTTTCTTCCTTCTGGTTGCTAAAAGTTTGTATCTTTAAATTTTTTTTTGCAAACTGGGACTGTGTGGTTTCATTATTTCGAGCTGGTCTCCTTGTCTGCTGTTATTTTTGTCTTTTGAGCTCAAGTCCTTTACATCAAAGAACCAATCAGCTTTTTTTGGGTAAAGTATTAATGTGGTGAAGCTTTTGTCATGCCTATCTTTTGAATTTTGCAACCAAGATATGGGTATATTCTATCTTTAGCAGCATACTTCTGCATTAGTGTAGTACTATTAGTCATATACTCCTATCCTTCATAGACTATAAAGTGATGTTGTCTGATCTGCGTGCCAGAAACATCCATGTAGTCTCGTAAAATCAAATTCTTGCGTGAATTTCAGTATTAAGAAATACAAGGGCAATATTTTTTCCAGCTATGCTTTCAAATGGTGTGCTCGTCTTGTGTTGTTTGGAAGTTGAAGAGTTTATTTATACATTTTTTGTGAGCTTTTGTCATGAAGATCTCTTTTCAGTTCATTATATGTGTAATGTTTAAGTGGAACTTTTATTTGGTCTAAATTTGAGGATGGTTTTAAACTTATAAAGTTTTGAATGTGGACAAATAAAAAACAAGGCTGAACTTTGTGATTTCTCCATATTAATGTTTAATTCTTTGTTTTACCCGTGTTTTGTTGTCACTGCTTCAAAGAATGGAGTTTGGCAACTAAAGATGGAAATTATTATGTTGCAAGTTTGCCATCTTTAGTTTGGTTTTAAGCAACTGGTGTTTTCTTATTTATATGGTTATAGATAGCCTTGATTTTGGGATATGATGGTGGAGATTTGATTGCATTAACCATAATCAAGGTGGGGACGTTGCTGCACATAATCAAAAGTTTTCTTCTCTCTGTTTTTTTTTTGCTGTGTTTGCATTTTAAATCAATCGTGAAAAGTTAATTTTTGTAACTTAAGTTTGAATAGAGGGAGTTACACTTGCATCAATTGATGAATCAATTTTACCCTACTGCCTGCATTTTTTATTGAAAATTTATGTGTTCTGATTAGTTCAATTTAGTGTTCAAATTAGCCTGAGGTATATCTTCTTTTCCTGTTGGAGGCCTATAATGATGAGAACCCTGATGTTCGAATGGTTTGCATGTTTAATTTCTGTGATTTTATTTTGATGGATGTAAATTTGCTTCAGTACTAGATCTGTTATGCATTATTTGATTCACTATTGCACATATCGACTTTGTCTTTGAGAACTGGTGTAGCATAGGGTGAATTGACTTGGCTTAGATATATATAAACAATCAACAAGGTGCTACATTTAAGTGAACGCGAACATGTTGTTTGAGTTAGTTGAATTGTGACCCCTTGTGTGACCTGATGTTCATCATGCATTGAAGGAAGGTAGTGGAAGATGTCCCTTGAGGTGTACGTGTAAAATTTTTGAAAGCAGAACAGAGTTTACATAGGTGGGCACTTGAAGATCTTCAGAGACTTCATGTTGCTGAGGAGTAAGCAGTTGAAGAGGGGGGTGGAGTTGAAATGCATGTGCTGGAAGATGCTGATCATTGGGTAAGCCAAAGAGAGCTTCTTCTATAAGAATCTTGTACTGGGTTCCAACACGTTCTTGGAGGTACTAGTAGCGTCACCTTAGCCTAAAACAAAATGAATCATATTTCTCGTACTTTTGCAGAAACAATACACCCTTTTTATAAGGATGGATGAAGTAATATTTTATATAGTTAAGGGTGAATTAAACCATGAATATGTTAGGTTATCCATGTTGGAGACGTTGAATACACTGATATTTTTGTAACGTGCAGGTATGCAACCCCGATGGATTGTTCAAGATTCTTTCATTCTCATTCCAAGGATTTTAGCCACTTCCTGGCAACGGTTTTGCTTCAAACGAATATCTCTTTAACCGCAATGACTAATCATTCTTATTGTCCATCTTGTTCTTGTCGATCATTTTTCCAGAATCATTAGATTGTTTCAATAACCACTTGTACCTTTCTTTACCTCCAATTCGGAATCTGGGAATTATAATTACTGCTGATAGGTTCGGCTCTCCCAACTATGTACTCATTTCATCTTTGTTTTTGCAAGAGTAGAGAAGAAACTGAGATTCTAGAGCTGTAAGTGAAGGCAGTGCACCATAAATTGTGCTGCAGTAGTTTTATTATTGTATAATTAGGACTATTATTCTTGTCATAATCGTGCGAGACAAGGTGTTTGTATACATTAATGTGGAAATAAATTATTAATTTTGTGAAGTTGATATTATTATTAAATTAATGTGGAATAAAATTGTTAATTTTGAGTCTTTTTCCCTTTCTCTGAAAGCGGCAGCGCGCTACAGCTTTCAGAGGAAGGGATTTTTTTTCGTCGTCGTAAATAAATTAGCACCGGTTGAAAAATCGGCACTAACAAAAAAACCTGTGCTAATGAAAAACCGGTGCTAACAAAAATACCGGTGCTAATGTAGCACCGGTTACTTAAGCACCAATTTTTTTTTACGAAAAAATCGATGCTAGAGGTGGGTCTTTGTGGTAGTGGTATACAAGTATTTACTCTGCTCTATATCTTTTGCTAAAAGAAATCTTCTTCATATTCTTTATAAACTATTTCACCACCTAGAAGATGGGAAGACCAGTTTCTGCTCCTGATCTTGCTCCAAATATAACTTTTGCTTCTAAAATTTTTTTTTTTTTTTACACAAACACAAAAACTCAAGAGTTTTTTTTTTTTAACTAGAAAACCACCGTAGTGGGGGGTACATAAGGCTCCCCGAACCCAAGATAAACTCCATAAAGGAGGCAATTTGTGACAGAGATCTAAAAATATGACTGACTATACTATCTCTGTGACTAAAACTCCACGCAGGGAGGCAATATGAGAAATCTCCACGCAGGGAGGCAAAAAGCAAACCTAAAACCTGAAAAACAGGGATAAATATCCTGGTCGTAGCCAGCAGAATTCGACCGCATACTAGCTACAATACTGAAACTGACATCCCCAACAGTATGATCACTACCTAGAAAAGTCTCATTCCTCGCTAAAAGCTAATCGTCCTCGCTCTGCCAGATTAGACACTGTGTGGCTCCCTATGACAGTAAGAGACTTTCCCAGATCGTAAACACACTATCAGAACGCCGGTGAGCTACCCACCCGCATCAAGCAGTGGTGTCAAAAAACACCTCAAATAAAAACTCTGTCTAAAGACTCAACTTAAAAAGTTAACTCCGTTAGACACATGCTCATTGATATCGTAATCCCTAGTTTCTTGCATTAGAAGTTCTAAAATCATTTGAACCAATTTGACATTGAGTAGTTCTCCTGACAGGCGGCCTGTCCATAAGGTTATGGATAGATCACTTCTTTCTTACCTTATATAATGCATTTGTTAAATTACATACAAAATTTTGAAAATATTTTTTATATCATGTATTTTTATATTTTCACCTTCAAATACATATTATTACTTGTTTTAACTTATAAAATGCAATATTTAAATTTTATAAAAAATTACAACATTTAAGATAAATGTCCCTCCATATACTTATGGAAAAGCCGCATTTCCTGAGACTTTTCTCTTTGACATTTACACCTTCACACTAAACTCAATTTGCAAGAGACTACTATTAAGAGCATGTTCAATGGGAGTTCTAGATCGCTTCCAGTTCATAACTGAAATCTATCTGAAACCCAATTGAAACTTTGGAATCTCACAAATAGGGTTCCAAAAGGGTTCCAATTACTTGAAACCGCTGACCAGTTCAAGGGAAGTAGAACCGCTCCCCACTGCCAAAAGCAGCACAACATACGTGAATGACTGCCTGGCTGGGGCCCGTGCTGACGTGCAGGTCATTTTATTTGACCCACCGTACCACATGGCACACTACAGGCCTGCCCTTTTCTTAAAAAAAATTCCAGCCTTTTTAAAAAAATTTCTAGCCCTTTTAATTTTAATTTGGCAAAATCTTGGGAAAGACGGTCTTTCCATAGGTTTATGGAAAAACGGGGTTTGATTAGAATAATAAAAGGTAAAAGGTCTTAGTTGCAATATTAAAGTTTTAGTATGAAACATGTAGTAATTATAAAATTTATAACCCGGTTCATGCAACCCGAAAATTTTATCTTAATTTCTTTTAATTTACACTTTAAACCTTGGTCTTTCCATTACTTATGGAAAGACCGTCTTTCAAGAGACAGACTCTTTTAATTTTCAGCTTTTTTAAAAAAAGAGTTTCTCTTGAAAGACGGTCTTTCCATAAGTTATAGAAAGACTAAAATTTAAAGTGCAAATTAGAAGAAATGAAGATAAAATTTTTGGGTTACATGAATTGGGTTATAAACTTTATAATTACTACATGTTGCATAATAATTTTTTAATATTGCAACTAAAACATTTTACCTCTTATTATTCTAGTTAAACTTCGTCTTTCCATAGGATTATGGAAAGACGATCTTTCCCAAGACTTTGTCTTTAAAAAAATTCCAGCTCTTTTATTTTCTGGCCTTTTTTAAAAAAAATTCTAGCCTTATTTTTAAAAATTGAAAAATGAATTTATATTTTTAAATTGACAAAGTCTTGGGAGAGACCATCTTTTCATATACTTATGGAAAGACGGGGTTTAATTTTAATAATAAAATATAAAAGGTTTTAGTTGCAATATTAAAATTTTATTATGCAATGTGTAGTAGTTATAAAGTTTATAACTCAATTCATGCAACCTAAAAATTTTATCTTCATTTCTTCTAATTTACACTTTAAACATTGGTCTTTCCATAACTTATGGAAAAATAGTCTTTCAAAAGACGGACTCTACTAAATTTAAAAGGAAATTAACGATTGTAAAATACAAAATTAAATAGGAAAATTAAAATACAAAATTGGATTAAAAAATTACAAATGTATTGCTCCCTCTATCCCAGACTAAGTTGCATACTTACTATTTGACAGTTAACATTGTTGAACATTGACCATATATTTGAATGAATATATAAACAATAATATTATCGCATGTGATATTGTTGGATTCATCGTTGTAAGTAGTTTTAAAATATTAACTTTTTATTTGTTGTTATCATACGTAGTTAAACATATTAACGGTCAAACATTCTTCTTGAAGATCGTGAAAAAGGGCTCAAGATCTTCTGTTACACTTTTGTGTATCACTGTGTGTTACACCAATAGGATTCTGCCATGTGTCTCTCCTAAATTAGCTAAAATTAGGTTAATGATTTTTATCTAATTTTAGTTAATTTAGGAGGGACACGTGGCAGAGTCTAACTGGTGTAACACACAGTGATACACAAAAGTGTAACAGAAGATCCTGAGCCGTGAAAAAGATTGTGTGAAGGTTAGTGTAAGACGGAGAGAGTATTAAATTTCACATTTCATTTTTATTTGGGTGGACAATTTTATTTAAATGAAATATTAAAGATATACTAATGAGTATGATAAATAAAATCAAGTAGGGTTAATGAAATAGTTGAAAAATAGTTCCAACCATTATAAAAAAAATAGAGTGATTCTATTGTGGTTTCAATTACTGAGGTGAAAGAGTGAGATTAAATATTTAATAAATGTGAAATTAAAAAAGCAGTTCCTGGGCGGTTTTACCATGCTCTAAGAAAGCTCCATCTGGGCAGTCTGCAAACTGCATAGCTCCAGTTCTCATTATGCTTTTTACCTCAATGCTGTCACATTTCAACAAAAATCTTAACTTCAATTTGCTAGACAACCAAAAGCTTTTCTTTCATGTTTTGAATAAGAAAAGACAAATGATAACTACTAGTATATATGCCATTATATTTCCAGAAAATTATAATGTCAAGAACAAAAAGAATGCAGAACAGAGTATAGAAAACAAAGTATGCAACTAAACAAATTCTTGACAGCAGCAAGAACGAGAATCCTTACAAATCAATCAAACATCAAATAGCACAGCACAGCACACAGGACACAACAATATTCATCTTTACAGAGGCGAATGTGTGGCTCTCTACTTCTGGTTATTGTTGCTACTGCCTTTCTTCGATGATTTCAATAGGTTTCCGAATTTCTTGAGCAAAGGCTTCTTCTTCTTCTGACTTTGCTGCTGCTTTGAAGGAGAGATTGAGTCATTCTCATGGGTTTCAGACAGAGCTACATCAGTAGCAGCCTCACTACCGTCTGCTTTCGAGTCCAGATCTTCTTCAAAGGATGACTGTTCAGCCTCAGTCTCGGCCTCGGGTGAGAAGTCCTTTGCCCCAACCTTGTAGCTTTCCCACATCTTCGAATCAGCTTCTATGGAATCATCATCTTCTTTTGCAGAAGGTTTTCCATTTGAGCTCTTCTTATGATTGACTGTCTCAATGGTGATGTTGCGCTCAACTTTTTCCAGGTTTTCCTCACCTTGATGATGATCAGACTGTGGAGGACTGGGAAGTGAAAACATTGGCTTATCATCACTTCCACCACCATTTTGTTCAGAGAATTCCACCACCTTTGGTAGCATGTCGTAATCTTTTTCACTGTCTGTTAGATCGCCATTTTCTTTGCTTTCTTTCTTGGTCAAAGCCTCATCAAGCAATCTGGACAGCTCTGCGATCTTCTGATGCAATGCAGATTCAGAGTTTCGCAGTTCCTCATTTTCCTGAAGAATGTTCTGAAACTCGCTTTCTTTGTCCAATAAATTCTCTTTCAAGTTCATGCTTTCCGCTTTTGCCTCTCCAAGAAGTTCCTTCAGATAATTGACCTCAGATTCTGCTTCACTGAGCAAATTCTTCACACGCATTTCTCCATCTTTTGCAGCTCCAGCTTCATCTTTTGCCTCTTTATGCATGTTAACCAGCCTGCTAATTTCTTTCTCCAATGATGATTTCTCATCTTCGGTTTTCTTAAGAGAATTGATCAAATGAAGCTCATTTTGGTCCCACTCAGCCTTCATCGCTTCGTACTCCTGTTTAGATCGCTCACTGGAATTGGTTACATCATCAATTTCTTGCTTTGCATCATCAAGCAAGATTTTGTAATTCTCGTTTGTTTCTTTCAAGACAAGCTTCAAATCTTCAATCTGCGCCTCATGATGTCCGAGCTCTGCTTGGGCATTCAAGAAGTTTTCCTTGGCTTCCCTAGCTTCAGAAGAAACTTCATGCAGAGCTGATGTCAGACTTTCCATTGCCTTCTTGCTTTTTTCTTCCTCATCCCGGGAACTTTCCAACTCAGTTATGAGCTTGTTTTTCTCCTCCAATAATGTCTGGACACTGGCAGCAGCAAGTTTTTCATTGTTCAAAGCCTGCAATTTCTCTTCCTCTTTGGATTCAATCTCGGAAGTGAGTAATTCAACCTTCTTTTCCAAGAGTGAAGCTGCTTCAGTAGCCATCTCAAGACGACGTTCTGTTTCATCCAAGTCCCTTTTCTGCCTTTTAATAGAGATTTCCAACAACCCGACCTTTTCTTTAAGATTCACAACCTCAGATTCTGCATTGTGCAATGAATCATTACTCTCCTCGAGTTGTTTCATTACTGACTGGAGAGATTCAGATGCAGATCTCTCCAAACGCTTTGTTTCATCTGAATGAGCCTCCAATTCCTCGACCCTTCTTTTCCACTCATCCATCAAACTGTGTGCATATGATTCCGCCATTCTCGCAGCCTCGAGCTCCACATTGAGTTGCTCGAGGCTGGCCTCCTTTTCGACTAACTTCTCCTCATAACACCTTGCTTCCTCCAGCTCTTGCTTCAAAGTTTCAATCTCAAGATCCATCTCAGAAATCAACTTGGCATTCTCATCAGCCTCACTTTCCATTCTGGCATTGAGCAAAGACTTAAGTCGGGCTACCTCAGCAGCAAGAGTCTCGTTCTTTGCAGCCTGCATTTCAGCAATCTTAGTTGCTTCTTCGGCGTGGCTGAGCGCCTCGTTCTTTGCATCGAGAATCATGGTCTGCTCTTGCTTCACCCTCTGAAGCTCCTCAGTAGCAGAAAGAAGGGCAGCCACATCCACCGCGTGCTGGTTCCTCACAGCTTCAACCTCTCTCTGCCATTCATCTTCCTTCTTCTGAACAGCCTCAATGCCAGACTGCTCCATCTCCACAGCTCGAAACTTTTCAATCTCAGAATCTTCCTCAGCTCGTTTCTGAGCCACCAAAGCCTCGGTAAGCTTCTCATTTGCTTCATCAGTCAACTTCTTGGCTTCTTTCAACTCCTCAAGAGCCTGACTTTTCTCCTTCTCTACTGCAACCAACTTCTCCTTCGCTTTCTTTAGATCTTCCTGGACAGCAACCAGCTCATTCTGAAGCTCGGACGGCTTCGCCACACGAGGCAGAGTTGGTTTCTTCTGTTCAACGGAACTCATGCAGGTCAGAATCAAGAAAAGTAGTCAAACCCAAAACCAAGAATCAACGAGCATTGTGAAAACTTACATCCGACGAAGGGGTGATAGGCTTCGTGATCGACTTGCGCTCTATGGCAGGCTTGGAAGTGACAGGAACAGCAGGCTTGGAAGTAACTGATCGTGGAGACCTATCTACTGAAAGGCGCGGATTATTCCCCGGGAATGGTGAATGTGAATCAGTATCAGATTTCATCACTCCCCCAACCCGGCTAACCTTACTAATCCGGGAGGTTGCTTTACTATTGGGAGTTGTTTCGGACAAACTACCACTAGATCTGCACTCAGTTCACAAAAACTACATCGTGAGGATCAAAACATTCTCCATGTCAAGCCATTATCAGCACAAACAAAGAAAGCAAAATTGCAATCTTTACACCATGAAAGAACTAAAAATGCAATCTTTACAATATCCAACCCAACTAAATTCGCACACATTAACCAAACTACAAGAGATCCATCAGCACTCAACATTAAAAACCGAACCCAACACAACACATAGCCAAAAGAAACAACCCAAACCAAACTAGAACAACACATTAAAGATCCAGATCAAACCAAAACGCAATGCAGGCAAAAGGGCTGCTAAAAACAGCAAAACACACAGAACCCACATCAGATCCGGAAGAACTTACTTGGTCTTAGCAGCAGTCGCCATTTTCTTACTTCAGTGTGAGTTTTTGAGAGAAAAAAAGAATGGCAGTCTTTGCAGCAAGCACTGAATACTGAACTACTGGATCTGAAGCAGCAGAAAGCAGACAGGAATTTACAGAGAAGGGGTTGATGATAATGGAGAGTCTATCTGTATCCGAACCCAAAAAGTGGGTCGGTGTTTGTTTTGTTCCTCACACACACAGTCACACAGTACAGAGTGGCCACACCATTACAGCAGCTTCTCGAGAAAACTATCAACAAATACTACTGGTACAATACGGCTGTGGGTGTCGAATTTACCAAATTTGAGAAAAGGGAAAATTGAAGCACGGATTAAGAAAAGATTTTTACTTCAAACTGACCACAGATCAGATCTCCCATTTTTCCCATTTGGGGTTCCAATCATTCAAGTAAAAGTAGAAGGGGGTGGTTCACTTTTTTGGGGGGAGAAAATACCAACTTTAGTCCCCGGTATTTGGAGTTCATGCCAATTTAGCCTACCGAGTTTTCAGTCATATAAGTGTAACCGAATGGAGGAGGAATATCTCCTGAACATCAGCTACACTACTTTGATACTTTCATTTCTTTTTTTTAAAAAAAACTTTGATACTTTAATTTTTAAATTAAAAATACATTAATTTGAAAAATGCCTCATATATACTGATTAGATCGATATAAAATTCGTTACTATAAAACTATAATTTTTTATTTTATTTTTAAAATATGAAAACCTCGTTATAATAAATGAAAACAAACAATAAATATATTAATTATAAAATATCCTCATTTAATAGTTAATTGGTTTAAAATAAAATTGTGTGAATTTAAAAAAAGAGAATAGAGTACAAGAAAAATTAAGACTAAATTGTTTCTTTGGTCCTCTAAATGTAATGCAATAATATTTTTGGTCCTCAAGGCCAATACCGTGTTTGTACAACAACTAACAAATACAAAATGATTTTTTGGTCCCCGATGGTGGTTTTCGGGTAAAGTCAATGGTAAAATTGGTCAAAATCTGTAAAATGACCATTAACCGAGTTTTTAAAAAAAAGAGTTGTTGCTGCCTAGAAGCTCCACCCACCCTGCCGTCCTCTGTCCGTCACCGGCGAGCACCAATCGACGCTTTCCTCTTCTCGTCAAAAAAAATCTGAAATTGACGCCGACAAGCGCCAATTGAAGATTTGATACTCAGCTGAATCTGACGAGCACCAATTGAAGATCTGATACCTTCCAATTGAACCCAGCAGCGAGCACCAATCGACCCCTGCAAGCACCAATCAAAGTCAGTGAGCACCAATCGACATCGGCGAGCACCAATCGAATCTGGTTTCAATGAAGCTCATCGACGGGCTGGTGTAGATGGAGATGGTGACGACCATCTCATTCGAAAGGAAGAATGACTTCCTAGAGCTTCTCCAGGTCGGCCTTGTTGAGGTGGAACGTCGCCGTCATCAGATTCGATTCCTGGGAGTGCAGAGTCAGGGCTGAATCATCCGCCGCCGCTGCTCCCCTCATCTACAAGCGGTGACTCCACCTGGTTCGCGCCACCACTTCTGCCCTTTCCCTCATCTTTCTTGACGCCTCGATTACCCCATCTAAAGGAAGCCGCGACTTTCTTGACGCTTCTGAATCAGTCGCCTGAGGTTCCGCCAAGAGTTAGTGGCGGCGAGAAAGAGGTGCACGCAACACTGAGGAAGAAGATAAGCGTGAGATGCACGCGATGCTGAGGAAGAAGATAAGCGTGAGATGCACGCGATGCTGAGGAAGAAGACGCGTGTGGCTTCATGCGTGTTCGTTGGGCAAAATTTTTGTGCACGCGGTTTTAATAATTAGACAATTTTTTTATTTTTTAGGCTTTTTAATTAGTAAAATTATGAAAATACCTCTGATTATATCAAAAATAATTTTGGTGTACCTGAAAATCACTTTGGGGACCAAACAAATCATTTTTTATTTGTTGGTTGCTGAACAAACGCGGTATTGGCCTTAGGGACCAAAAGATAGCATTGCATTATATTTATGGGATAAAAAAATAATTTATTCAAAATTTAATTTTGAAGTAAAAGAAAAACTTTTGAAAGCTTTAACATTTAACTTCTCTACTCCTGCTAGAGAAAAAAGTAATTAACCAAATAAAAGTTAATTAATATGCTACAAGATATAAAATATTATATGAAATTTGATGGATTCAACATTATATATTTTTTAATATTTAATATGAGCCCGTCTCTTGAAATACGGTCTTTCCATAAATTACGGTATGACCAAGGTTTAAAATGCTAATTAGAATAAATCAACATAAAATTTTTGGGTTGCATTAATTGGGTCATTAATTTAAAACTACTACACATTACGTAACAAAATTTTAATATTGCAACTAACACATTTTACCTTTCTATAATTCTAATTTAACATGTCTTCCCATGTGCCCATGGAAAGACGGTCATTCCCAATATTTTACCATTTAATATTTTGATTTTAAATATAATGATTAAAGGCAAAGGTTTGGAAAAGAATATCTTTCCATAAACTCATGGAAATAAGAGATTTAATTAGAATAATAAAAAATAAAACGTTTTAGTTGCAATATTTTTCGTATTTACACTTTAATCCATGGTCTTTACAGATAGAAAAGAAATACTTAAAAAAGACGGACTGATGATTAAAAGTATTAATAGTAAAACAAGAGTATTGAATGGTATATGAGAAGGATAGGTTAAATATTAGAAGGGGAGGGGTGTATTTTCTTACTACCCTCATCGCTGACTATTTTTAGTGACTACTTTATATTTGGTTGTTATAACTTAATTGAAATCTTATTAAATAATTATGTTACTTTGATCTAGACATTTATGTACATTGTCTAATAATATTTAAGTTCAACCCACTTAAACTTTATCTTTACTTCATTTATGACATTAATACGAAGTCCATCTAAAATTCTAATAAAACTGTTGAGAAATAAATGTTATATTAACTGAATAATATTGATGACATTAATGGTACAAAAAACACCATGTGTGCAAGTTTCTTCTTTATTAAATATTGGAAAAACAAGGGTGCATCAGCAACGAGAGTGACATTGAGGATAGCTGTATTTAGGCCCTCTTTTCTGAAACTGATCTGAACTGACCTGATCTAATTTGAATTAAATGAAATTTTATTGAAAATAAGTGTATTAAAAAATTATAATGTACAACTAAATTAAACTAAATTTTATTAAAATTAAATTTACATTGAACTAAACTGAATTGAATTAAATTAAATTAATTTAAACTAAAATGCAAATAAACTCCCGAAAACAATGCTTGTGTCGTGCTCTTGTCATTTTTTCGTGATTATATTATTTAAGGTTCATTGTGTGTCGTTTGTGCTCAGATGTTAAATAAAAATCGTTTCATTGTCCGTTCACGTACTTCTTACTTTTAGTGATGTATTGTGTTCGTTTCACGAGTTAAATCATGTCAAACTTAATTGATTGGATTAAATTTGTGAACTAAATTCAATTATTCATCTACTGACTTTTGAATATTAATATAAATTGAAGTATACATACAATAAACATAAATAAGTTTACTCAAATAAGGTATTTTATTATAAAAAAATATAAGACAAAGTCTTGAAAAAAATCGTGTTTCCATAGATTTATGGAAATATCGGGTTTAATTAGAATTGTTAGAGTAAATCACGTTTGTAATTAGATTTTGATTGATTCTGGATAATTCATGTTGACTAAGCCAGAGTTCTACTCATATTATGTTTCTTTATTGTACTCTATATATTTTTATCAGTAATACAATAATTGACTACATGAAATATAATTTTGTCATAGTATCAGAGCATGGTCTGATCCAAGAACCTAAAACCTAAAAATCAAGTCGGCATTTTTTTTCTCCCCTTGCCGCCGCCGACATGGCTTCTCCCCATCACATTTTCAAAAAAAAAATTACCTCCCTCCATTCCCTTTTTCCGATCAATTGACACACTTCCCGGTATCTCTCAACTATCCAAATGGCTGAAGAAAACCTTTCATACAACACACTGCTTCACATGATGCAGATCAAGCTTACCTCTACCAATTGTCTCCTCTGAAAACGTCAGGCTGGTTATGTTCTCCGGCCTAAAAAACTCTACGATTTTCTCGACGGCTCGACTCCCTATCCGACTCGCCCGTCTCCGCCGCCGGTCGGCTCCTCCTTCTTCGCATTGGTCACGACCACTCCTCCTGGTGGCGCAAAATCCAATCCTCGGGTAGCATTCTTGAAGGCTATAGGTGAGTATGAGCAATGGGTCGATCAAGATCAACGGGTATACAGTCTTCTGTTTTCTTCTCTCACTCCAGAAGCCATTACTGAGACTCCTGAATGTTCAACCTCCAAGAAGATTTGGGATCATCTTGCTGCAACCTATCAGAATAACAATGTTTCCACCATCCTTCGCCTCCGTGCAGACGCTCATGGTATTCGAAAAAATCGGTAAAATCCATGAACTCCATATTAAGTTTAAAGAAATTTTTGACCAACTGTCTGTTACGGGTTCTCCGATTAATAATGATGATCAAATAGTCTGGTTTCTTACTTCCATTGGTAATGAATTCAAAGATTTTTCTGCTCCGTTGATAAATTCTTCCACTACGCCCCTTTATGCTCACGTGCTAAGAATCTTGGGGTGTTTTTGAAAAATCTCCATGGAAATTCAGTACCTGCGTGTGGCCCAGTAGCATTTTCTGCTGGTAAGCAGCCCCGGCCGCCCGGACGTGGGATCACGTGCCGGCTAGGAGCGGCAGCGCGTGGAGTTCACGAGCCGCCAGAGGTGGCTGATCTGGTGGTCGCCGAGGCGGTCGGTTCGGCTTTGGTCATGGTCAATTCACGGTTGGGACTGGTTCCTGACGCGGCCGTCCTCACTGTACTTGGTGTGGTCATCCAGACCATTATGCTGCTACTTGTTACAAGATTTTAGCACAGACTCGTCGTTCAGACTCCACCCACTTGGCCGAAACTTTCCAGAAATCCCTGCAGTTAGAGCCATCATCTCGTGCATGAGACTGGTATGTTGATTCTGGTGCTACCAGTCATATGGCGTCTTCAGCCTTTGGCCTTGGCAGTGTCACACCTTATTATAGTAATTCCTGTGTTTATGTTGGTAATGGTGCTTCTATCCCAATTTCTCATATTGGTGATTCTCGAATTTCTGATACCTTGACACTGTCTGATGTTTTGGTCGTTCCTGCCATCACTAAAAATTTACTGTCTATTAGTAAACTGACCAGGTATTTAAATGTAAAGTCACTTTTGATGATCGAAACTTTGTGATTCAGAACAAGGTTTCCAAGGTAGACATGGACAGGGCCCACAGTGATGGAGGACTGTACGTGTTGACAAGGGTAATGCAGCACTAGTTTCCTTCTTGCAGCAGAATAAATGACGGACATCGTATAAGCTTTGGCATGCTCAACTGGGGCACGTGCCAGCGTCTATCATCTCTGGTTTACAGAGGTCTGGTCTTCTTTCAGTTTCCTATTTATTACCTAAACTGCATATTTGTGCTCCTTGTGTTATGGCAAATGGGTAGCAGTTAGCTTTTGTTGAGAATCATAAGCGTGTTGCGCACGTCCTGGACTTGGTACATTGTGATTTGTGGGATTCCTCCCCAGTTTTATCTGAAAAATGGTTTTTCCTATTATGCCTTGTTTGTGGATGATTACTCTCGCTTTACTTGGTTTTTTCCATTGCATCGAAAATCTGAGTTTTTTGACATTTACTTGTAGTTTGAGGCCTTAGTCGAGAATCAATTTACGTTCAAAATGAAGGTTTTTCAAAGTGACGGTGGCACTGAGTTCTTAAATATGCGCCTACAATCCCATTTTGCCTCTAAAGGCATTCATCATCAAGTTTCGTGCACATACACCCCAGAGCAAAACGGTCGAGCCGAGCGCAAACACAGACATGTTTAAGAAATGAGCCTCACTATGCTTTTTCATTTGCATCTACCCTTGTCCAGATGGGATGATGCTTTTGCCACTGCAGTTTACACTATTAATCGGATTCCCACTCCAGTGTTACAAGGGATCTCTCCTTATGGACTTCTTTATCAGCGTGATCCGATTTACTCAAACTTCCATCCTTTTGGTTGTCAAGTATTTCCTTATGTTCGTTCTATGCCCCCTCATAAGTTATCCCCTCGGACCATTCCTTGTGTTTTAATCGGTTACAGCTGCCGTTATAAGGATTTTCGCTGCCTTGATCCTTCCACTGGCAAGATTTATATCACCCGTCATGCTCGTTTTGACGAAGGTTGTTTTCCTTTTGCCTCATCTTTGGCCTTGGCAACTGGTTTCGCTCTCTCGCCCTTAGATGTTTTTGCCTTTCTGGACACTGACGGTAGTTCTGGCCCGCTACTCTTGACCCTTGATCAGCAGTCATCTACGCCTTGTACTATTTGCTTGTTAGACTCTATTTCGCCGTCTCTTGACCGGTCAACCCCTTCACGGTCACCGGTGGCCAGTCCTGCTCCCACGGTGGCATTATCTTCGGCCACCTCGGTTATTCAGTCCTCGGCGTCCTCTTCGGCTCCTTCTCATTCGGACTCTTCACTGCAGCATCTACTCATCGCATGGCTACTAAATCATCCACTAGAGCTATTCAGCATTGAGACTATTATAATCCTGTGTCTCATGGTCTTCTTGGTGCCCTTCTCACCCAATCAGAGCCCACCGATTATTGTTCAGCGTTGAAGGACCCATTCTGGGTTGCTGCTATGAATGAGGAGATTGTTGCTTTGCGGGGCCATCACCTTGGGTTCTTGTTCCACGCCCATCTGGCGTTAACATTGTTGGACCCATATAGGTTTATCGACTGAAGTATCGTCCTGATGGTACAATTAATTGTCACAAAGCTCGGCTTGCTGCACAATGGTTCTCTCAGATTCTGGGCTTCGATTTTGATCATACTTTTATTCCGACGGTCAAGGCCTCCACTGTCCGGACCGTTCTTACTATTGCCACTATGCGCTCCTGGCCTCTTCATCAGTTGGATGTCAAGAACGCCTTTCTGAACCGTATTCTTGATACTCCGGTATATATGGCGCAACCAGTCAGTTATAAGGACTCTCTTCATCCAGATTATGTTTGCCGCTTGCGAAAGGCCATTTATGGTCTTAAGCAAGCACCTCGAGCTTGGTTTCAGCAGTTCAGCACCTATCTCTCTTAGCTCGGGTTTCAGTGCAGTTCTGCTAACACTTCCCTTTTTGTTCTCTCTCGAGGCTTGTCATTGATTTATCTATTGGTCTATGTCGATGATATCATCCTCACAGGCAACGACTCTGGGCTCCTTTGACATTTTATTCATTGGACACATCGGGAGTTTTCCATTAAGGATTTGGGCACCCTCCACAACTTTCTTAGCTTAAAAGTCTCACCCATTTCTTCAGGTCTACTTCTCGGTCAAGCTAAGTATGCTCGGGATATTCTCACTCGTGCCGGAATGTTCGATGCTGCCCCGGTCTCTACCCCTTTTGTTCCTGGTTCGCAGTTACACAGCTCCACCAGTCCACCATTTTGGAATCTGACCCTGTATCGATCCCTTGTTGATGCCCTACAGTATCTGACGATTACCTGCCCTGATTTGGCGTGTGCGGTTAACACCGTCAGTCAATTTCTTCAGGATCCTTGTGATGACCATTACGCTGCAGTCACTCAGATTCTTTGCTATGCCCGAGGCACTCTCCATTTCGGCTTCACCTTTCACTCGGCCAGTACTCCTGAGGTTTTGGGGTATTCGGATGCTGATTGGGCTCATTGTCTTGAGACTCACCAATCTATATATGCCTATGCTGTCTTTCTTGGTGGAAACCTTGTTTCCTGGAGTGCCAAGAAGCAACCTACCGTCTGTCGTTCCAGCACTGAGTCGAAGTATCGAGCTCTTGCCAACACAGCCTCGGAGATGGTATGGATAACTCATTTGCTTTGCGACATTCGTGTTTCGCTTTCAAGCTCCCCACCGCGGTTATGCAATAATAGTAGTGCCATTTTCTTAGCTCAGAATCCAGTTGCTCACAAGCGGGCAAAGCATATTGACATTGACTATCACTTTGTATGTGAATTGGTGACTACTGGAAAGCTGTGTGTTGCCCATTTCTCCTGTGGTCTTCAGATTGCTGACATCTTCACCAAAGGTCTTTCTCGTTCACTGTTTAAGTTTTTTCGGTCCAAGCTTTGTGTCGCTGAACATCCGACGCTTCACTTGAGGGGGTGGGTGTTAGAGTAAATTGTGTTTCTGATTAGATCTTGATTGATTCTGAATAAGTCATGTTGACTAAGCCAAAGTTCTAATCATATTATGTTTCCTTATTGTACTCTATATATTCTTGTCTGCAATACAATAATTGATTACGGGAAATATACTTCTATCAAGAATAATAAAAGGTAAAAGGTTTTAGTTGCAATATTAAGAATTTATTATGCAGCGTGTAGCAATTATAAAGTTTATATGCAACCCAAAAATTTTATCTTCATTTCTTCTAATTTGCACTTTAAGCATTGGTTTTTCCATGACTTATGGAAAGACAATTTTTCAAGAGACGGACTCATATTTTAATTGGATTTTTATAAAAATAGAATGGCAAAGTTTTGGGAAAGACCGTCTTTCCATATGCTTATGGAAATATGCAGTTTAATTATAATTATAAAAAGGTAAAATATTTTAGTTGCAATATAAAAAATTTATTATGCAACGTGCAGTACTTATAAAGTTTATGACCCAATTAATGCAACCCAAAAATTTTATCTTCATTTCTTCTATTTTGCAGTTTAAATCTTGGTATTTCCATGACTTATAGAAAGACAGTCTTTCAAGAGACGGAATCAAATAGAATAAGTTAAATTTTTGTGTTAGAAGTTGAATAATTTAAATTTCTAGGTTACTTTATTCATTCCTCAATAAATCAGTATTCATTATATTGTTCAATTAATTTAACTTAATTAACTGTATGTTAAAATTAAAATTTATAATTTTATAATAATTCTAACTTACAATTCATGACATTTTATAACAATATATTGCCATGCTTAATAAATTATGGATGTGTTTGGAAAGGCTATAAGTATTTTGTTTATAAGATAAACACATTTTTAGTGTTTGGTAAACAGCTAAAAAATGCTTATTTAAGAAGTAAAAACTATTTTTGGGAGAAAAATAGAAACTGGTCTCCCCATGTTTTCAAAATAAGCCAGTTTTACTCATTAGCACAGCTCTGACAAACACACCCTATATATATTGGTGAATGATTTATTTGATTCATTTTTAAAATATAGCTAATTAAATATTATTTTATAATTAAACAATCAAACAAAAGACCAAGGTGACATGTTCCATTTGTGGTAAAAGAAGTGAATTAAAGACCAGGAGGTCTTTTGAGCTAGTCCAATAGCACTCGACTTATGTCGGGCCCAAACCTGAAAATCTACCAAGAAGAAAGTCGAGGTCAAGCACGTGGCCAGGTAGTTTGGGCCGTCTGTTGGCCGGGTGGCCCGATTGCCAACTCTAGTTGTACTGTAAGTATAGGGGGCAATAATTTCCATTTACCAACAGAGTAATGATATTCTCAGTGAAACTTTACAGTGAAGCATCAAAGTGAAGATGTGACATTAGAAAAATGACTACTATATCCATTATTGGTTATACTTTTTAAGGAATGTGATTAATGATTTGGTTTTTTCATCAATGTCACATCATTTCCTTTAACATTTCACTATGAATTTTCACTGAGAGTTGATGCGTCCCTATTTTTCATCACCACTGCACCATCGTAGATGATCGGAATCTGCAAGACAAAGCCTCCGGAGGTTTCCGGGGGAAGAGGCTCTGTTGGCCAAGTAAGCAAACAGATTACAAGAGTGTAATTAGAAATGAATAGTTGAGTGCGTAGGGTTAACTTTAGCCTTTATATAGGCAGGCAAGTAGGGCGATTGTTTTGTTTGCATGTGGAGTCAGTACTCTCACCTTGGGCCAGCACAAAAGACTCTACCCAAAGGGCAAAGTTATGGACTGGTTCGTTGGCTGTATAGGCACTTGGGCCCATACAGATTTACACATTATAAATAAGCCCCTTGAAAGGTGGGCAGCCTTCGGAAGGTCCTAGCCTAAACAGCGCTAGTGGTCGTTGTCTTCGTATCGTCCGTTGCTTATAGCAAACCTTTGGAAGGTGAGCAGTCTTATCTCCGCTGGAATGACCACCTTCGAGCCATAGACCAAGCCGTATGTGGTTTCGCCTATGGCAGATGACTCCATTATTCGAAATGACCAAAGTACGATGGGCAACTCGTTGATCCAGTCCCCACCTTCTCCCTCGAGTTTCAATTGAATGTTGTTGACAATGGTTTGATTAGGAACCTCCACCTGCCCATTGGCTTAGGGGTGGTAAATGCTGGTAACCTTTTGTTGGATTTTGTACTTCTTACTCCAGCCTTTGAATGGGTCATTGACGAACTGAGTGCCATTATCAATTATGGTCGTTCAAGGAATCTTGAATCGGTATATGATGCTCTTCCAACAAAACCCAATCCCCGCTTTCCCTTTTACGTTGGTCAGGGCTTCGATCTCGACCCACTTTTTAAAGTAGTCCATAGCCACAATCGGGGTATTGAAAGTGGCCCGGGGCTTCCAAGAAAAGACCCACTAGATCAGTTCCCCATTTATCAAATGGTTAGGAAATATTAATGTTCATCATTTCTTCGTGGGGGATGTGGGTGATTGGTTCATTCCTTTGGCATTGGTGGCAGGCCTGGATATGCTTGTTTACCTCTTAGAACATCTTTGGCCCATAGTATCCATCTAGAAGGAGCTTCTTAGCTATCGATCAAACCCGTTGGTGACTTCCGCATACCCCTTCATGGGTGTCACAGATCAGATAGTCAGCTTCGCGGGGGGCTATGCGTTGAAGGAACGGTTTGAGGTGGCCTCAGCGATAGAGGACATCTTCGTGGATCACATATTTAGGCACCTTTAGCCTAATCTTCTTTGCTTTGATAGCATTCTCTAAGAGGGTTCTATCTTGGAGGTAACTAATAATAGGCGTCATCCATGACTTTTGTTCTTCAACTACCATCACCGTTGCTTCCTCCTCGAAGCTACACTTACTCAGCGTCTCTACCATTAAGTGTGATTGCAAGTCCGGGTCTGACGAGGCTAATTTTCTTAGGGCATCAGCCTTGTGATTTTTCTATCGAGGGACTTGAGTAAGGGTATAATGGTGGAAACTTTCTTTACCACTTCCAAATAGCGTTGCGAGCTTATTTACCTAGCGTCATATTCCCCCTTGACTTGAAGGACCATGATTTGGAAATCACTAAAAATGTTTAGTCTTTGAACTCCCAAGTCTTTGGCAATTCGAAGGCCTGTGATCAGCGCCTCATGTTTTGCTTCATTATTAGTGGCCTTAAAGTAAAAGTGTAGGGCGTAGGGATAGCCCTTCTGTTCGAGGCTCATGAGTAAAAATCCATCCCCACTGCCTTCAGAATGAGATGATCTGTTGATGTACAACTGCCACGTCTCTTCGAGTTCATTATCATCGATGACCACTATCGGTTCTGTAGTTTTTACAATGAAGTCCGCTAATGCTTGGCCCTTGATTGATGTTCTTGGGTGGAACTGGATGTTATGTTCACCCAGTTCGAATGCCCACTTAATCATTCTTCCTGAGTCCTCCAATTTTAGAAGCACCTGCCTGATTGGATTACTGGTGAGTAGAATGATCCAGTGGCTTTGGAAATAGGGCCGAAGGCATTTTGCAGCATGAACAAGGGCTAATAACAGTTTCTTGAGGGCAGTGTACAGGTTTTCGGGCCATGCAACGCCCTGCTTACAAAGTAGATTGGGTATTGTGCTCTATCATTTTCCTTCACCAGAACAACGCTTATCACCAGGGGGATGCTTAGATGTATAAATACAGATGTTCCCCCTTGTTTGGTTTCATTAGGGTGGGCAGACTTTGTAAGTGCTCTTTCAACTCCCGGAAGGATTTGTCACAGTCATCCGTCCATTCAAAGTTCTTTGCTTTTCGAAGTACATCAAAGAATGGAAAGTGTTTTTCAGCCCCATTCGAAAGGAATCGACTGAGTGCTACCAATAATCCTGTAAGCCTTTGGACGTCCTTAACTATTTTTGGGGGGCTTCATGTTGATCAATGCTTCAATTTTTTCAGGACTGACATCAATCCCCCTCTCCAAAACCATGAATCCCATAAACTTACCAGCTTTGACTCCAATTATGCAGTTAGCTGGGTTTAGCTTCAAATTGACTTCTCAGGGCTTCTGGAAGGTTTCTTCGAGGCCCAATAAGAGCTGGGTGAAACCCCTGCTTTTGACCACCATGTCATTAACATATATTTCAATGCTTCTGCCAATCTATTTTTCAAAGAGCTTGTTGACCACCTTTGGTAGGTGGCCCTTGCATTTTTCAACCCGAATGGAATTTTCTTGTAGCAAAACGTTCCCACATCAGTTATGAAAGATGTTTTATGCTTATCCTCCTCTGCTATGAGTGTCTAGTAATAGCCCTGATGAGCATCAAAGAAGGCCAGCACCTTATATCCTGCTATGGCTTCGACCAGCACCTCATATCCTACTATGGCTTCGACCAGCATGTCAATGGAAGGTAGGGGACAATTATTCTTGGAGCAATATTTGTTGAGATCCATGAAGTCTATGCACATAATGCCAAGCTCCATCGTGCTTGGGGACCATCACCGGATTTTCTATCCACTCGGGGTAGAATACCTCTTCGATAACCTCGGCTCGAAGCAAATTTTGGACTTCTTCTTTTATGGCCTTGGCCCTTTTGGGGGAAAACGATCTCCGTTTTTGCTTGGTTGGCTTCTAGGAGATATCTACATACAACCTGTGGACCATCAACTATTTAGGTACCCCTGTGAGGTCGAAGGTGTCCTATGAAAACACGTCAGCATAATCATCTTGGAGGTCCTTCAGCTGTTTCTTCGTTGCGGGTGTATCATTTTCCCTACAGGCACCACTCTCTTATCTCGAATGGTCATTGGCTCCATGTCTGTGGGCTTGATTTCTCATTTGATCGAAGCCACCCTATCCTTCTTTCTAGCTTCTTTCAGGGCTATGGCCAAACAACTTCTGGTCGCCGATTGATCCCCCCTAATGACTACTATCCCCCGCTTCATGAGGAACTCCATAGTCAACTGATTGGGGAGAATACCACTCGTTTCTGGCACATCCAAGGCCTTCCAAGTATCACATTGTATGGAGACACAACATCAACCACTGCGAAGTTACAATCGATTGTCACCTCTTTGTTTTCAGCAGCCACTTTAACCGGGAGGGTCATGACCCCTAGGGGTAGCACCATTTTCCTAGTGAAGCCAAATAAGGGAGAGATTGTTCTTCTTAGACTTTCGTGTCCGAACCCTAATTGATCGAAGCAGTTGGCAAACATTACTTCAACCTCACTGCCATCGTCTACAAACACCCTTTTGATGTAACAATCTCCAATGGTTGCATGGATTACCATTGGGTTTATGTGAGGGGTTCGACTCGACACCGGGTCAGCCTCCGAGAAGGTAATTACTTCTTCGGGTCAGAAATGATTTTGATAGGGTTCTCTAGGGGGAACGTACTGGTTATGGGCTTTGATGATTGTATTCGAAGCTTGGTCACTCACAACTCCATTAATGACGTTGACCACCTGGTTCTGCCCATCCCTCCAATTTTTGTCCAGCCGAGGCTCGGCATCAGGTTGGACCCCTGCCTGGTTTCCAGCTTGGTCTCCTTCGTTTTCCTGCTATTCTCTACCACTTCGATTGACTCTTTTTTTCCCTTTCCAATTTTTTTCTCATCTTATCGAGGAGGATTCTCCTCTTGAACCCTCGACGCAGTCTGGGAGCAAACCCTTTTCTTGCACATTTTTCAACTTCCTGCTTTAGGTGAGTGCATTCATTCTTATCGTAGCCTCGTTCTTTGTGACGTTCACAAAACTTGGTCAATTTTTTTTTCCATCGTAGTCCCTTCTGGGAGGGGGGTTTCCAAAACATCCCTTTGTGGATACAGTGCATCTCCATCATGGATTTGGTCAAGGGAATGTAGCCCCTCGAATCCTTTGTTTGGGAGGGTCAGGCCTTTTCAACCGCGACTCAAAGTTTTTAGTCAATTGTTTGGCCTATCTATCCCCATTTCGTTTCCTCTTCATGGACTCTTCAATCTTTTGAAACTGTTCCACGATTTCCTGTAGCTATTGCTGGGTCTCCATTTTTTTGAGACCAGCTTTTTGTACAGGTCGAGGTTTGACATCCCATTCATATTTATGAGGATCACCCCATCCTCAGTTTGGTTAGTCACACTAAGGCTCTCATCTACATATCGATAGTAAAATGCCTTCATCGACTCGCCTGATTTCTGCTTACGCTGGTAGAGCTCGATCACAGTTTTTGTAAACCTTTTCTTTTGGAAGCACTGTCCCAAAAGGACCCTTCCTAAGTCTCTATATGAATGTAGTGACCCCCTGCCCAACTTGTTGAACCATTCGTGCGCTTTTCCTAAGAGGTAGCTTCCAACCAGCTTGCATGTAAGCTGTTCATTGAAATCCCTCAAATTCATCAAACTGAGGAACGTATGTATGAACTCCCAAGGATTCAAATCTCCCCTGTATGTAGGAAGACCTTCGGGTGGTTTTACATCGCTGGGCCATTGAGTGGCCACTATCGTAGGGCTAAAGGGAGAGGTCGTAACTTGTTCCAAAGGCCTAATCAACCTATCGAGTTCTCTTATCAAGGCATTGCTCGATCTCCCTCCCATCCACGGATCTCTATACGGACCCGACTAGAATGAAGTATTGAAACTGGGGGTCGAGTTTGAAGCCATGTATCCTAAGAGTGGCCCCCTACTCCTGAGTTGTAATACAACTCTAGTTGGTAAGAATCGTGGGGGGGAGGAAGCCTCCGGTCGGGATCCTGAGTACATCTGGCTTTCGAAGCCTGGGAAGAATCCCATTGGCCCAGCAAGGAATGCTTTGGCTCAAAGCAGGAGGCATCGAAATGGGTGCTGAGTATACCATCGTTTAGGTCATACTTGGAAGCATTGGTTGGGGCAGTGTGAGGGCTCTAATGTCTGCTTGATAAGACACTCCTGGAGGGGGTGTGCAACTGGAGTTTCGGCTGCACCACCAGGGGCATCGAAGGTGGGAGCCCCATCTGTTGTTCGACCACCCTTTAGTAGAGTATTGGGGGCTTCACCTAATAGCCAGTTGATCTGAGGGCCTGAGCCCATGATGCTAGATCTTGCTGTGATGGGGGGTCATTTTGTTCGTACCCATTTCTGCTCGAGCATCACCTCTTTTAACTTCTGTTTGCAAATCCGCCAGAGCCTTCATGAACTGTAGCTCATTCTCCCTTGGTTGACGCACCTTGATTTGTGAAGTAGGGGCTTTAGCACCCCCTACCCAAGGTTTGACGCTGATCTCCATGGTTATTGGGGGTACGTCAGCTTCTGCACGAGAAACTTCTGGACCCCTTTCTTCTGGGATCCGGTCCCTGCCTTTCGAAGGCTTGTTACTGGCGCTAGAGGGAGTGGGATCCGATTACATATTGAACCTATGCCCTCTTCTTTTTCGGTAAGGGGATCACACTTCTTCGTTGGTGCCTAAAGCTTTGTATTTTGGCCTCTCACTCCTACGGAAGGCGCTTTCCGTAGATGTGGATATAAACAGCAATACTTAACGCAGATATGACTGAAGGGTTAGGCGGTGGCCGAGCGGCTGGGTGACAAGCTGGGTGGTGGGACGGTGGAGCTTGAGTGGGACAAGGAAGGGGGAAATGATGGCGGGCGTGGATTGTAGTTGTGGGGGAGATGAGAAGGAAGGGTTGAGCGGCGGAGAGGAGGGGGAAGAGCTGAGATAAGTGGTTGAGAGGAGGAGGAGAAGGAGGTGAGGTGCGGAGCGGTGGAAAAGGTGGAGCACCGATGTGATGGAGGCGTGGCGTCAGAGGTGGTGGAGTAGTTTCAGTGGTGGTAGAACAAGTTTAGGGCAAAGGGTATTTTTGTTTTTCAAATTTTTGTATTTGGCCTAAAGGTTATTTTGGTCATTTTCAGTTAGTCAATGGCCGGAAATGGACAGTCATAGGGTTATATTTGCACTTTTATTAAGTAGTTAGAGTTGTTTTTATTTTTTGAATAGTCTCACAGTTATATGTACACTTACTGAAATATGTAGGGTTTTATTTGTATTTATCCCCTTTCATTATGAGTGTCATTTTTCAAAAAGAAAGTACCATTGGATATAAGTCAAATTTTTAAGTAGTGTTAGATTAAGGCATTGTACCCTATTGCTTATAAGATCTTATTTGAATTGAATTGAGCTGAACAAAAATAAGTTTATTGAAAAAGAGTAATAATATTACTAAACTAAACTAAATTTCATGAAATAAATTTTACTGAACTGAACTAATATAAACTGATCTGATTTGAATTTAACTGAATTATAAAACATATAAACTCTAAAGAACGGGGCATCAATATTAAGGTTGCCTCTAATTTTGTAAGAGTTATACTCCCTCTGTCCCAACTCAAAGTGCAAAGAATCTTTTTTTTAGTCAAACTTGTCAAAAGTTGACCATATATTTGGATAAGTAAATGACCATTAATATTATCGCATGAGATACCATTAGATTCACCATAACATTAAGTTTTAAAATATCAACTTTTTGTGTACCATTATTGAAATTTAGTTTTACCTAATTATTTCAATTATGATTACCGTGTTCCAACATCACCTGGTTAACCAAGTTTGTAAGTAAAGTAAAACTTTAAGAACACAAAAAATTGGTTACGCAGTTCGGTGAAAAACACCTACATCTCCGGTTCAGAATGAATCCACTAATTAGAAAGATAGTACAAGATGTATCATACACAATACTTATCTTTTGTAATTTAACTCATGAATTCTACTAGCTCCCCTAGTTATCGACCCGCCTTGATCAGATTCCCTCTGACCTCAAGCTTTGTCGACGCTGGATCTCCTCCTCCTGAGGAATTAAGGCTTTCGTTCTAAACTTTGAGATCAAACAACGTTGATCATGTTGGGACACCAATATACGGCTCTGTGCTACTTTGATGAAAGCAAAAATTCTGAATGCAAATTTCTCCCTATAATTGCGTAAGTAGCTTAACCAGTAATGTTCGCCATATATAGCCTTTCCGTACGTCTCAGTTACCTATGCGAATACAACACTATCTTCACAATATTTTCGTATCAATCAGGTCTTGATGAAGTTAGGATTTAGCAAACCTAATTTTTTGAAGTAAGGGATTCAGAATATCTCATTCCAATCCTTTTCCATAACTGAACTCATTCCTTCTTCCAACTCTATAGATCTTAATCCAATCCCACAAATATGGGAGATGAAATATTCTGCAAATCAATTACGATTGAACGAGATTAGACTTTCTTGGACTATTCCTTTCACGATATCCTTCTTCCATCATGACACCTTCTTTGATGTTACAACATAGTCACAAATTGCCAACTAACACATTTTGGACTTTATAATCTCCCCCTTTGGCATTTTGTGGACCCATCAATCTTTTGGACTTTCAACACTGATTTTGCAAATAAAGACCTCAAGTAATCCATATATGGATGTTGGAACATAAGCTGGGAAAAAATATTTTAGCTCCCTCTGAATTCATTAGCATAAAAAATATAGACCCTTAACATTCATGTTGGAACATCAAATCATATCAGTACTCAGTTATTAAATTCAAGCACAAAAAATAAACATGCAAGTACTAGAAATCCGAGAAACACAAAAACTCTTAGCTTCCAGTTGGGATTAACACAAAACAAAAGAAATCCAGTTTAAGAAATCCAGAAAACCCAAAACCCAAAATACTCCCTCTTGGGGCCAAAAAGCATGCCAAATATCCAAAAACAATTAACTAATAGGCCTATCAGCCCTCAACTTCTTCAGCACTGACATACTGGACTTCATCCTCTGAATCTAACCCCTTTAATTCCTCTTCCAGTGCAGCAATTTGAACCTGTAAGGCTGTAATCTTAGCTTTCACAACAGTCTTCTTAGCCTCTTTCCCTTTATGAACTGAGCATCCACCCTATGATGGCTTCCACGAAAAATCTTTCACACATCTCAAATTGAAAGTCTTCTCATTGGGCTTCAGAGGTACCGCTGCAACAATAACATCACCCTCTTGTGCCTTCACCTTTTCTCCTTTTAGCACATCAGAGATATTACAAGGACATGGCAGAGAGTTTTTAGCCCTTGTAGAAATAGCATTCTCCAATATGTTAGCTTGGATAATGAGACCAAGATTCATAGGATATTTTGTGCCAATATAGTACAATACCTTTGCCATATCTAGGGTGATAGCAGTGGTGTTAGAGGATGGAAGCCACGTGTTAATAGCTACTTGGAAAATACAGAAGTACCTGGTACTCAGACTAGATGTTGCAGTATTACCTTGACAAGGCCACCCAGTCTGATATCCTCATGTAATCTTAGTCAGGATCTAATCAAGGAATACATCAAAATCTTCTGGAAATATTGATCCAAATCCAGGTGCTGGTAGTCCCAACAACTTATTGATCATTTCTATAGAAAATCTAACTACTTTTCCCCTGACATATACTCTATTGTACCAGGGTGATTCGGGATCCAGATTTCCTTCCATTAAATTTGAGTAGAACTCCTGTATTAAAGTCTGGTTGTATTGCTTGTATACCAAACTTGCCTTTGTAAATCCTAAATATTTCATAAATTCACTGAACCCACACTCCTTGTAAACCACCAGATCAACTGGTCATTCAGCTATCAGTCCCTTTTTGCAGATATCCTTACTGCTCTTCAGACATCCTTCATAAAAAAATTGAACTCAGAGCTTCCTCAACAGAAATGCCTGGTTTAGAGCTTTGACCCGTAGTAATCCGTTTCTTCGTCTTTGTCTGTTCACTCTCCTCTCATGGGGCTCTTCTCTTGGCCTTCTTGACTGAGTCTGCACAAACTCATCAAGTACTTCATCACTGGAGAAGGTTAAATATTCAACACTGGCTTCCTATGTTGGAACATCATCTTTCTCCTGGCCTGATGTTGAAACATCATCAAGGTCTGGTTCTTCAGTTGTTGCAGGAGACTGTTTTGATATTGGAACATCATCTCCAGTAGTGTTTTCATTTCTTTCTCCCCTTAACTCTATCTCGGGATTTAAATCCTGCTTGTCCAGTGCATTTTCCTGAGCACGTCCAGTCTGGGCCCTTTCTTCCTCTGCTCCTACTTTTTTCTCTCGGGACTGAACGACATCTTTTCCTCCAAAATTAACATCTATGTCTTTCGCAACTTCAGCTTCCTGTGTATCTCTTGCATCTTGTGTTGGAACATCATCAACACATCATTCTTCAATATTCAATTCCTCCTCATTATCTGAAGCCAAACCCTTAAGTTTTTCAAGATTCTGGCTAACCATAGGATCATACAGCTTTGTAACTTGCAGAACTCGGAGTTCTCCACCTTTTAGGCCAATTCTTTACTTCCCTCAACTTTACTTGTTTTGGCAATGATGCAGTAGTATAGACACACATAACCTTCTTACCCTCATACTTTACGCATGCTAGCTCTTTCAACTTGGGGTTCCAGTTTTCAATTTTGCTAATACCCCCAATATTCCCTTTCAATATCCAAAATAGATTCCCCCCATTCACATACCCAAACATTGACTTGTATCCTCTTAAGCCTACTATCTTCTTTTTCTCTAGGTAATGAGTCATACAATCCTCTAGAAATTTAAAAGTTTGACCATTTAAAGTAAAGTTTTTCTCCCGAAATACCTTGATTTTTACTTTCTCAGATTTGGTCGTGACAGGCTTCACTGCTGGTGACCGGACCACTTCAATGCCTGATTCTTCCAAACCATTCCATTCTTCAATCAAATAGCTCTGTGTTATTTCAACTGTTGTCTCCAATTCACCAAAAAAACATTTGGAATTTCTTGCTTTTCTCCATCTTGAAGGTTTGGAACTTGTTCAACATAGAGAGTCCAGAAATTTTTGACCTGTGAGTGGAGAATCCGTGCTGAGTTTAAGTTGTAGGCCGGTGAGTTTTACCTTGAGACACACTCTCAGAAGGGGCAAAAATTTCGGGAGGAAGTTGGGTAAAAGAGGGAATACGAAATAGGGAAGGGAAGGTGAAAATTTTAAAATATTTACTTTCCTTCCTCAAAAACTCAACCTCCATTTTCCCTTTCCAATGCCATAATTACCAGTTGCCACTTTGTCCACTTTTCTCTTTCTTCAGATTACACTTACCATATTCCAACATGTATCCATTCTTTCCAAATTCCTTCTTTCCATTTTAAAAAAAACTTCTATGTACACAGAAAAAAAAATATACAGTAATATTTACATCTAGAAAAGCATTAGGCAAAAATACCTCAAATATGACAAAAACCTAAGTGTTGTCTGAGAAGTTCAAATGTGGCTGAATCCAGTGGTTTTGTGAAAATATCTGCAAATTATTCCGATGTTGGAACATAAACCACAGTGACTTCCCTTCTTTCCATAAGATCTCAAATAAAGTGATGCCTTATATCAATTTTCTTTGCCCGAGAGTGCTGGACATGATTCTTGGATATATCTATAGCACTCTTGTTATCGCATAAAATTTGTAGAGTCCCTTGATGAATCCCATAGTCTTTCATCATTTGCTTAATCTATAACAACTGCGCACAGTAACTTCCGACAGCTAAATATCCAGCTTCAACAGATGACAAGGATGTAGAATTATATTTCTTACTATACAACGAGACCAAGTTTGTGCCAATAAAGAAACATCCACTAGTTGTGTTTTTTCGATCATCTGCATTTCCAGCCCAATCTGAATCCCTATACCCAAAAAGATCTGAATCTTGAGTTTTAGAATGCCAGATACCATACTCAAAAGTTTCACTAATATATCGAATAATCCTCTTTACTGCAGTCAAATGGGATTCCTTTGGATTTGCCTGTAATCTTGCACACACTCCAACACTGAAGCATATATCTGGTCGACTAGCTATGAGATATAGAAGACTCCCGATCATACTTCTATACATTTTTTTGATCAAATGAGACACCTTTCTTATCTTTCACCAGTTTGTCTGTAGCACCCATAGGAGTTCTCACTGATCGAGAATTGCCCAATCCAAAGCGTTTCACTAAATTCATGGCGTATTTTCTTTAATTTATGAACATCCCACTCTTTTGTTTCTTGACTTGGAGTCCTAGGAAGTAGGTAAGTTCACCAACCATGCTCATCTTGAACTCATCCTGCATAAGACTTACAAAATCCTGTACCATAGATGATGAGGTCGAACCAAAAACAATGTCATCTACATAAATTTGAGCAATCAAAAAATTTGATGACCTGGTAAGCACAAATAGGGTGCTATCTGCTCCCCCTTGATGATAACTTTTATGAATAAAAAAGGTAGCCCGTTGTTCATACCATGCCCTTGGTGCTTGTTTCAACTCATACATAGCCTTTTTGAGTCTATACACGTGATGGGGATGATACAAATCCTCAAATTCTTTAGGTTGTTCAACATAGACCTCTTCATTTACTACTCCATTTAGAAAGTCACTTTTCACTTCTATTGGGTACAATGTGAAATTCATAGAGCATGAATTAGCAAGCAAGATGCGAATGGATTCTAATCTGGAAACAGGTGCAAATGTTTCATCAAAATTAGCACCTTCTACCTGAGTGCATCCTTATGCCACTAGTCTGCCCTTATTACGAGTGATTTGACCATCAACATCAGACTTGTTTTTTAAGACCCACTTAGTACCAATGACATTTACCCCTTTTGGTTGAGGAGTGAGGTACCATACATAATTCCTTTCGAACTATTCAAGTTCTTCCTGCATTGCCGCAATCTTGTACTCATCAAGCAGGGCTTCCTTATAATTCTTTGGCTCAATCAGTGAGATGAAGCATTGTAATCCAGCAAGCTCCCTGTCAGCAAGCTCCCTGTAATTAACTCGTGGTAGAGTTTGAGTTCGTTTCGCACTTGGTTTAGGTTCAGCCTATGTTGGAACATGAGATGGGGCATATGGAGTTGATGTTCCAATATCACTTTCAACAGACGCATTTGTACTATTTGAAGGCTGTGATGTTCTAACATCGACATGCTGACTGGTCAAAATTTTTAGTGTTGACGAAACAACTTCATCCTCCCATTTTCCTGACCTTTGCTTATCATCAGAATCGTCAACAATCACATTGATTGACTCCATGAGGGTGTTAGTGTGGAGATTAAACACTCTGTATGCATGACTATGTACTGAATACCCAGAAATACTCCTTTATCACTGCAATTTTCAAATTTTCCTAGCTGCTCTCTGTCCCTGAGTATGTAGCACTTGCTCCCAAACACATGAAAGTATGCCACATTTGGCTTCTCCCTTTCTAGATTTCATACGATGTCTTTCTTGTAAATGGTCGCAGATATACCCTGTTGATGGTATAACATACTGTGATGATAGCTTCTGCCCACCATTTCTTGTGAATACCTTTTTCTTCCAACATGACTCGAGCTATCTCCTGCAGGGTTTTATTCTTCCTTTCTACAATCCCATTTTGCTGAGGAGTGATGGGAGCAGAGAACTCATGCTGTATGCCAAGTTCATCATAGAAATCACTGAACTGAGAGTTTTCAAATTCTCTCCCATGATCACTACGGATTCTCACAATCTTTCCAAAGTGACCCCCCTTTCTCGGTTTGTAACTTAATTACCAAACTCCTGAAGACATCCGCTGCATCTGATTTTTCCTTGAGAAAGGCTACCCACGTGCATCTGAAAAAATATCAACATGGATACTTTTTCCCAGTAATATGCAGTAATTCAAGATTTCGAGAGGTAGTAATATATTGAACAGAAGAGTGAGGAGATCGAATCTGTTTACCTTGTTGACATGGTCCACACACAATACATTTTTTATATGTAAGAATAGGTATACCTCGTACTGCTTTGGCATTAGCAATTTTTACCAAGGTCTTGTAATTTATGTTTCCAAGCTTTCGATGCACAAAGTACCTTCATCCTCCTTAGAACTCAAACACTTAACTTCTTGTTCCAGGAGATAGCAGTTGTCTGGCGATCGTGCACCTAATAGTACCTTGTTTTCTCCATGCTTCACAATACACATGTCCCTTTGGAACTCAGCAGTCATATCTTCATCGCATGGTTGGCTGATACCCAGGAGGTTTGCCTTTAAATCTTTGACCAGTAGAACATTTTCAAAGCTAAGAAATCCCACTATCTGGAGTTCTCCTTTTCCAACCACATGACTCTTCTTTCCGTCACCAAAAGTAACAAATCCACCGTCATATAGTTTGATGTTGTTCAAGTATTCTGGAGTTCCTGTCATATGTCTAGAACAACCACTATCAACGTATCAAGAGTCTTTAGAGTGTGCAATGAGAGACGTGTGAGCTACAAGACATACAGTATTTTGTTTAGGAATCCATACCTTTCTAACAGACCTGGCTCTTTGAATATTGCTTATGTTGGAACATACTGACAACTGTCGTCCATTCATGATATCTCTGAGTAGCCTGAGATATTGTTTCTCTTCATGGCCTTGGTTTAATCAATAGTAGCATAGTATAGGCTTGCGTCAGGAGCGTGTCTTCATAATTTTTACCTTCATGGCCTGCCTCTCAGCTTTGAAATCAGTCAGTCTTGACTCAATTTGATGTACCCAATTCCTTGCCTGTCACCTGCGTTCTTTCCCATTTCCAGAATTTCATTAAGCTTTGCCTTTCCAGAATTCAATCGTTTGATTGCATCTTCATCTGTTTTAGCTCTTTCAGTTGCTGACTTAAGTTTCTGATTCAGTACTTCAATCTCTTTTTCTAAAAACTCCATTATATCAACTAACTCCATCCTTCTTTCTATATGCTGGTGTTTTTCAGCTTTCAGTATTTTATTTGCCTCAACAACTTTTAGCCACATGGAATACATTTTCTCATATTCTTGGTAAATTTTGTCATCATTTACTTCTTGATCATCAGCATCTCCTGATGAGTTTTCACTCAGTATTTCCATGTTGGAACATCTAGACTTCTCCATTTTTCGATGTTGGAACATGTAATATCAACTGCATTTATCTTCGCTCCAAAAGCTACATAGTTGCTGGTGAGTTCTTCTTTAGCATCCTCTTCCTCATATTAACTCCATGAAGTAACATATGACATGCCTTGTTTCTTTCTAGTATTAGCGCATTCTGCCTGGATATGACCAAACCCTTCATATTCTCTACATTGGATCATTCCTGCATGTTTTGACTCATTATTCACATTTCTCATAAATTGCTGGTTGTTTCGCTCAATTCTGGGTCCACGAGAATTTCCAACCTCCTGTGATCGAGGTCTGTTTCCGCCAATTCTATCATGTGATCTTCTGTTCACTACTTTTTTCAGCATTTTCGAGAAATTCTTAGTAATAAGTGCAAGTTCTTCAGCTTCACTCTCACTATCTCCTTCATGATCATTTCTTGGGGCTGAGGCCTTAAGGCTAGCTCTCTATGGGCTTTCTTTGATGGTTGATCAAACGTCATCATATAAGTCTGCAGTGATCTCATTAATTCGTCAAGTGTCATTGTTGTCACATCCCGTACTTCTTCAATGGCAGCCACCTTCACAGAGAAGCGTTTGGGAAGAGATCTTAATGTCTTCTTACCAATTTTTCTTCTTTGTAAGTTTTCCCAAGTTGATATACTATATTGGTAATATCATTACCTTGCCGTTGAAGATAGCAACCGTTTCATCTTCTTCCATCTTCAATTCTTCAAACTTTGTGGCCAGCATATGCAACTTGGAATCCCGTACACGACTTGTTCCTTCATGTACTGTTTGTAGGATATCTCATGCTTTCTTTGCTTGATAGCAGTTTGAAATAAGTTTAAACTGATTTTCATCTAGTGCAGTAAAGATAGCATTTAGTGCTTTGGAATTTGCCATTAAGGCCCTCAACTCTTCTGCACTCCATGTTAACTTGTCTTTTTCGGACTTGATTCTCCTTCTTTCTTCTTTGAACTTGACTGACAATCTTCCATCAGATGATTCCATTCAGTTTCGACAAAATACCAGGCAAGTTCATCAAGTGAGCTGATGAATGCACGCGTTCATGCCTTCCAATAGTTGTAGTTTGACCCTTCCAGAAGTGGAGGCCGAGAGACTGAATCACCTTCTTTGGTCGCCATGGTAAAACCAGATCAGCACTTTCCTTGACACAACCAAGGTAAGAGTAAGTAACTTACCTTTGATACCAATTGAAATTTGGTTTTACCTAATTACTTTAATTGTGATTACCGTGTTCCAACGTCACCTGATTAACCAAGTTTGTAAGTAAAGTAAAACTTTAAGAACACACAAAATTGGTTGCGCAGTTCGGTGAGAAATACCTACATCTACGGGGTTTGACTCTGTTTAGAATGAATCCACTAATTAGAAAGATAGTACAAGAGGCATTATACACAATACTTATCTTTTCTAATTCAATTCGTGAATTCTACTAGCTCCCCTAATTACTGATCCGCCTTGATCAGACTCCCCCTGACCTCGAGCTTCGTCGACGCTGGATCTCCTCCTCCCAAGGAATTAAGGCTTTCATTATGAACTTTGAGATCAAACAATGATGATCATGTTGGAACACCAATATACGGCTCTGCGCTAATTTTATGGAAGCAAAAACTCTGATTGCAGATTTCTCTCTGTAATTGCGTAAGTAACTTGGCCAGTAATGTTCGCCATATATATCCCTTCCGCACGTCTCAGTTACTTGTGCGAATACAACTATGTCTTCACAATATTTTCGTATCAATCAAATCTTGATGAAGATATGATTTAGCAAATCTAATCCCTTGAAGTAAGAGATTCAGAATATCTCGTTCCAATCCTTTTCCATAACCGAACTCCTTCCTTCTTCCAACTCTATAGATCTTAATCAAATCCCACAAATATGAGAGATGAAATATTTAGCAAATCAATTACGATTGAACGGGATTAGACTTTCTCGGATTCTTCCTTTCAAGATATCCTTCTTCTATCATGACACTTTCTTTGATGTTATAACATAATCACAAACCAACTAACACATTTTGGACTTTACAGTTATTATACGTATTTACATATATTTATAGTCAAAGGTGTTTATTGGAGACCGTGAAAAAGATTCTGTGCAATTTGAGCTGGGACGGATAGAGTATATTTTATTCACTACTTTTATAAATTATATTTGATCATCTATGATTAAATTCGTTATATAATAATGATTTATAAATTTGGATGTTTTAAAAATACGGAGTATGGATAATATTATAGTATTATTTATATTTTATTTAAAATTAATGGTTAAAACATGTGTTGAAAATGGACTAAAAATTCATATTTAAAAAAATTGGAGGTTGCCCTTTATTAAAGCTATAGAATTTTATTTTATTTTTTTAAATAAATATTCGTACTCCTTCTCATTAATACATCCAAGTTGTCCCACACAAAGGTGGGGTGAGGCTCCCCTGTGTCTCAGACAAAGGTGGGGTGAGGCTCCCCTGTGTCTCAGACAAAGGTGGGGTGAGGCTCCCACACAACTCACACAAAGTGAGGCTTCTACACCTAACATGGTGTAATTGGAGACTGAACCCTAGAAACTGGCCCATACCGAATTCGAACCTGGGATGCTCTTTGGGCGGGCGTACGCCCTGGCCACTGGGCTATTCCCTGTTGGTTACTATAGAAATTTGAAATTTGAAATGTGAAAAAATGTTGCAAACTCATTCGCTAATAGCTCTGAAGCACCCAGAAATCTAACTTTCATTCAGGGGTCATCCATAATTTTACAAAACTTATTTAATGTTTAGTGTACAGTCACGAACGAAAGTACTAGTAGCATTGACACTAATTTTTTTAGTTTACTTTTTTAAAAGTTGGCATGATTTCAGTAATGATAAATATAGATAATTTTTATCCGCTCATTAGTGTTTTTTACCCTATCAAAATATCTCTCTCTATATAAATTTAGGTAAAGTATTGAAAAATACCGTCTGTCCATATGCTTATAGAAAGACGAGATTTAATTAAAATAATAAAAGGTAAAAGGTTTTAGTTAAAATATTAAAAAATTCTTATGCAACGTGCAGTGGGTATAAAGTTTATAACCCGATTTATGCAACCCAAAAATTTTATTTTCATTTCTTCTAACTTGCACTTTAAACCTCGATTTTTCCATGACTTATGGAAAAACTGTTTTTAATAGACAAACTCATAAATATATATAAAAAATCGATCATGATAATATTAGGTCAATATTAAGATTACGGAAGATGGAGTACCAAAATTAACAAGCAACTATCATCTGATGGAACATCCAAATCCTAACTTCTTTTGGGTGGCTCATGATGCACTTCAAACTACCATTTGGCCAAAACTATGAAAAGAAGTGAAAATCTGAACCAAATTGCAGCCACTAATGAGTAATGACTTAGACAAACAAGAAGTAAATAAATGATTAGTGGTAACACTAATTAAATCTCAAGAATTTAGGAATTTATGTGTTGTGACTACCTGGCTTCCAAATCCTAACCCACATGCAACAGCATTAGCCAAATCACAAATCAACTAATTAAATAACACGAGTTGGTAGCCACTAACATCAATTAGGCACAAACTTAGCAACTATAGCGTAGTGTGTGTTGCAAATTGCAATGAATGAAGATGAAGTGAATTAAAAGATAGGTAATGCACCAATCATGGCCTATCTATCCAGGTTCACAACAATTTCACTTCTTAGGTAAAGTTTTTGGACCACTTTTTCTTTTTTTGGAAAATTGGGATTATGGTTGGGTTGAGTTATTGAGTTGTTTAGTTTTTTTTAATGTTCCATTAATTAGATATTTGACTTACTTTCAATTACTCATGAGTTTGTACTCAATGTATCCGGATTATGTTATTTTCAGGTTTTTGTTCAAACATAACTCGGCTACTTTTGAGTTTGTATTTAATGAAGAAGAAGCTCATGTTGCGGTATTTCAAAGTGTTGTCCTTAATTATAATTTTACAATTCTATATTCTATATTACCTACTCCCTTTGTTCTCGTGAAATGCGATTTCACATCTTATATCTTACTACCTTACGTCTGTATACATCTTTGTAATTAGTTTAAGCTAATCCAACTAATATCCAAACCCAGTGTGCAACCATTTTCAATTATCGACCGATAATTTTTTCAGTAATCGGGGTCCCCGCGACCCTGCCAGAAAACCAACCTGCTAATTAGCCAAACTCCCCACGACCACCTTGACCACCACTGGACTTCCCCCAAAACCGACCACCTTGACCACCACTGGACTTCCCCCAAAACCGTCCTGTCACTCACCGGTTTTGTCCACCACCTCCCCCAATTTTTTTAACGGAGCTCTCGCACAGCTCCCTGCTCACTAGAGAACCAATGTAGAGGGTTCGCAGATCCGGAGAGGTCCACCATCCACCGCTCGCGAGAACCAACGAGGAGAGTTTGCAGATCGACAATGGGGAGGGTTGGAGTGATGGGGTGGGAGAGGCAACGGAAGGGACTATTACGATTAAAATTTTGGAGACATTGTTCTAATTGATACACCAAATTCTTTTTTACAATTAAAAAAGTAATACAATTATGACTTAGAAAAATCAAAATAAGACGCTTAACTAGAGACGGAGGGAGTAAGAACAAAGTTTACTAAGTGGCATTGCCATTCAAAACCATGAACATGTGAACAATTTTGGTTTACAAAAAGGAAAATAATGAGTGAGAAACAATCACGGGGGCTATCAAAATCACTCTCTATCTTTGCCATAGCAGGGAGGGACCAGCCTACACACACTATGATGAACCAAAACCACACCAGACAAGGCCTAAATGGAAGAGTCCTTATGTCAAGGAATTGCATTCAGTCCTCATACAAAATACAAATATATAAGACTGAGTGAGAGCCCCAACCATGGCAACCACAGAAGAAGAAAAATACAGATTTTTTGATCCATTATTGTTCAAAAAAATCAGTGGTGATGCTTTATAGCCTTAACTAACCATGATAGCAACAAGAAGCAGCCTCCAAGCGTCGTAGAGATTTCCACAGCCTAGAACGGTTTGTTCTTTGAATGCAAGGTAGCCCAACCGAGGACCTGATTTCAGTGAAGTTGAATCTCTTGGACTGAACACGGTTTCAAGAACTCGACATCTTCTGTGCTGCATTTGAACGAGGCCTCGGCTTATATCCTGCACTACGGTGCTTCCCTGAGGTCTCTTGACGTTGAACACATGATACATCCCTTCAGGCATTGACATATGATGGTAACATGTCTTAGCAAGGACTTGATATGGGATCCGCGGTTGATGCTGGAGGTACATCAGAAGTTGCGCTAGCAGAGTCACTTGCTGATCTCATCTTTTCATTCTTGCGCCGTTTGCTGGAAGCTCTGTCTGCCTTGGAAACGATTTTGGAAACTGTGAAACCCGTGACTTCAAAATTTTGTGATCTTTGAGGAAGCAAAGCACTGCGTGAAACAATGTCAACTCCATCATATGACCAAACGCCTAATACTGCCTCTCCTTTAAGTCCAATCGCAAACCAACCTAGACCGGCAGCAGCAACGTCAACACAACTTGTGTTCCATGTCTGTCCACTGACATGAAATTCCTTTCTTACCCATTTTCCAAGCTTCTCGACTCTTTCTTCCCCAATAGGTGGCTGACAAAAGGATGCATAAGAAATTCACATCAAATTGGAACTAGTACAGTCAAATTCTTCAATAAAGAATCACTATGCAATCTGGTTCAATAACTTCACAGGTTTAAAATCAGCAAAGGATGGCAGAAAGATGCAGTTCAAAATCATACATGCAGATAAGAATTACATGAAGAAACAGAAGCACCCAATTGCAAGGTACGTGGAGAAAATAAAATTTTGTGAAAGACATCCAATGTTTACCCTAAATAGTATTTTTTTTTGGTTTTCCCTTTAATTTTTTTACTGTAGATGATATGATGCCTATGGCCAAATTGAAAAGCTAGCAACAGACTCCATAAGTCTTGAAACTTCATTCAATGGAAATTGAAAAATCAGTGCCAAAAACTTCAAAAGCTCCAGAAAATGGGGTTATGGAAACAAACTCAAAACAACACATGACCTGAGTGCAGCGAGAAAATTGACATCAAAGATACACATAATATGTAAACAAAATCATCCAAACAAGGTCTGAATACGTATACTGTGACTACTACTTTTACAAGGTAACATGAAAACATGAGCTGCCGATTTCCAATACCAATCTTTTAATTCATATTCAATATCCTGCTGAAAGATGAATAATAGCTTCTATTGAAACACCCTGTCGTCACAATCCAGTACAGAACATGCAAAGATGTAATAAATTGGCGGAACAACCCCCATGAAAAACCCAAAATTTGTGAATTACCTGTAACTGATTACCAAAATGTTTCTCCACAAAAGCTGAAGCATTTTCCACCTTCCCCATGTGGAGTGGAAGAAGTGGAGATGCCCATACTGTAACATACATAGAATCTGTTGATAATTCTTTTACATCTAACCGCATCAGCCCTCCAATGTGAATCGAGTGTCCAGCCTGTAGCACAATATATAACTGAAATTAACACCCCAAGAAACATAATTCCAGAATATATAACAAACAAAATTCAAATAATTTACTTGTCCAGCTGACAGGGAAGAAGATTAGGTAAGAAAAAATAGAGTTCTATTGATTTCACTAAGCTAAAATTAATGTATCAAACATCTACACCAAGTAAGACACAAAAGACTGCAATATCTTCCATATTATGAGGCTTATTAAATCAGTAAATTTCAGGGAAAAAGTACTAACCTTTAAAACATTTCGACAACAGAACAAATTTAACATTTCACCCTCCATTATCGCCAATAATTTTTGAATACAAGGTATTCATCAATTTTCTCCAGAGACAATGGCAACACAAAAGAGTACAATAACTAATAAGGATATCTAAAACTGAGCACACAAGAACTGAGGTCTAATAAGGCATTTTCTCATTCTATTAGATCAAAGAGCCAGATATCTATATACTGCATTTCTTCTATCCAAAACACCTAGGTAATAAAGGCCCAGACCTCAAAATGTGTACAGCTTAACAGCCTATAGAAGCTTATCAACTAATAAACCAATAAGTGACAAATTATCCAATTAGAAATTAATTTAGTTACAGAAGTTAATCATGAATATACACAAGAAGTAAATCTCATTATCATGCAGTGGAATTCATCAATACAACACTTGCCTTGATCCTGTAAGTCCTAGGTCTCAATTCCTTATTTATATGCACTAGCTTCTGCTCTTCTCTTGTCAGCCTAGTAGAAATCTGATGAGGATGCAATAGCCCCGGAGTGTCGAACAACTTCGCATTACCAGGCAGCACTCCTTCCACCCTCAAGATCCCCAAAGTCGTCCCGGGAACAGGGGCCTCAGTCAAATGGGTCACATTCTTGCCAGTACATTTTCCTATGGCATTTATCAGCGTACTCTTCCCTGCATTCTGCGCTCCAACAGCCCATACCTGACCTCTCACTCCAACCAAATCCACTACATCATCAACCAAATTCTTGATCCCCCATTCCCTCACAGCACTCACCAAATGCACACTGGTCAACTTACACGCCCCGCCCTCCCTTGCCCTCGTCCTAACCCAATGCTCGAGCGCAGTAGGCGACAATGAGCTAGGTAAAAGATCGATCTTTGTCACAACCAACACTATCCTAGGCACATTCCCGGATTTCCCCTCCTTCCACGCCCGAGAATACTCCTGAATCGTCTTCGAAACTAAACTAGCCACTCTCCTCGGAAAAGAACCATCAAAATCAGAAGCATCAACCACCATCAAAACCACAGTCCTCGACCTACTAACCGACATCAACCTCCTCCCAACAGTGTAATCAAAATCGAAATCAGGCAGCAAATTCTCCACACTAGAATCTTTCACCCGACCATAAAACCTCAAACTATGACACCTAACACAAACCAGGGGCTTCTCAGCCAATTTCTGATCCGGGGCTTCCAAATTTCCGACATGATCAACATCCGCAGCCTCTTCCAGCAGGCCCCTTTTCAGGGAACCCGAAATCTCAGGTTCCTCAAAGATTGGATTTTTATACAAACGGGCCTTGTAATCCGGGGTTTTGACACATGGCACGATGAAGAACCCGGGTTGTTTCGGGTCGGAATCCTGCATTTGGATGCCGCAACCGGGGCAAACGTGGAGGGCGGATTTCGAAGCTGCATCGTCGTAATTTCCGTCTCTGCTGATGGGTTTTGGAGGCGGAGATCGGGGTTTTGAGGGCTCTGAGCAGAGATGGCGGGGGAAGAGTGGGGGTTTAGAAGGGTTTTGGGTGAAGTGGGGAGAAAGGCGGTTTGATGCAGTTTCCAGGTGAATGTATGTGGAGAGGGAGACAGGGTTTAAGAGGGCTTTGAGCTTTGATGGGGAGAGAGCTCTTCTGATGATCATTTCTCAAGATTTCTGAAAGAAAGTGAAGAAATTTTTGGTTTTGGGTATAGTTTGTCTGCTAAATCTGCAAGAGCTATTTTTGTCACGGTTTACGCTAATACTACATCACATGATCTTTCCCACCATTTTTCGTTTGTTTATACGAGTTTGAGTTAAGCTATGAAAGTCTTGGGAAAAAGACGGTATTTCCATAGGCTTATGGAAAGATGGGGTTTGATTAGAATAATAAAAGGTAAAAGGTCTTAGTTGCAATATTAAAGTTTTAGTATGAAACAGATAGTAGTTATAAAATTTATAACCTGATTTATGCAACCCAAAAATTTTATCTTAATTTCTTCTAATTTACACTTTAAACCTTGGTATTTTCATAACTTACGGAAAGACCGTCTTTCAAGAGACAGACTCATCAGTAATTCATTGTATTTTTTCGCTTATATATTTTATATGAAAATTAACCACTAAAATATTAAAATAAAACAAAGTATATTTTAAGTTAAATATTTGAGTCCGTCTCTCGAAACACAGTCTTTTCTTAAGTCATGGAAATACCAACGTTTAAAGTACAAATTAGAAGAAATGAAAATAAAATTTTTAAGTTGCATGAATTGAGTTATAAACTTTCTAACTGTTATACGTTGTATAATAGATTTTTTAATATTGCAACTAAGATCTTTTACCTTTTATTATTCTAATAAAACTCCATTTTTCCATAACCTTATGGAAAAACGATCTTTCCCAAGAACTTGCTTAAATATTTTACTTCTTATATAATATTATTTTATAATTTCACATTCAAACATGTTATTAGTACATGTTTTAACTTATAAAATACAATATTTAAAATTAAAAGATATAATTTTTAAACTAAAAAGTAAAATATCATGTCTATAAATTTAAGGATATGCCACATTTTCTAAAACTTTCAATTTCCATTATTGCAGTTTATGTGAAAACTCCGACCGTAACGAAGTCAGTGTGTATGTAATAGCTAGATTTTAACCAAAAATTTCAATCTCTTATCTAATTCCCTTGACTATTTTCAATGGCAAAGTCTTGGGAAAGACGGTCTTTCCATAGGCTTATGGAAAGACGGGGTTTGATTAGAATAATAAAAGGTAAAAGGTCTTAGTTGCAATATTAAAGTTTTAGTATGAAACATGTAGTAGTTATAAAATTTATAACCCGGTTCATGCAACCCGAAAATTTTATCTTAATTTATTCTAATTTACACTTTAAACCTTGGTCTTTCCATAACTTATGGAAAGACCGTCTTTCAAGAGACAGACTCATTTTCAATTTATATATATATATATATGTATGTATATATAGGCAAAGTCTTGGGAAAGACGGTCTTTCCATAGGCTTATGGAAAGACGGGGTTTGATTAGAATAATAAAAGGTAAAAGGTCTTAGTTGCAATGTTAAACTTTTAGTATGCAACATGTAGTAGTTATAAAATTTATAACCCGGTTCATGCAACCCGAAAATTTTATCTTCATTTCTTCTAATTTACACTTTAAACCTTGGTCTTTCCATAACTTATGGAAAGACCGTCTTTCAGGAGACGAACTCGTATATATATGTATGTATATATATGTATGTATATATATGTATGTATATGTATGTATATATATGTATGTATATGTATACACCGGAAGGTGAAATCTGGGCAAGTGGACATGAAAATTTATCCAAGGTGAACTTCGGTCAAGTGGACATAAACAAAAGAAACATATACAAATGAGGATTAAATGGATAAATTCTAGGTGTTAGGTGTCAGGACTCTATGTCATCATCTAGTATAAATAGTAATTACTGCCTTTCCAAACTTACAACCTTAAGATATTTTCTTACCAAAATAAGAACAGCGGTTGAGCGATGGTAACGTAGAAACGGAGGTTGCCAAAGCCAAGTACTTGCTGGGCTTGGGTTGGGTTCGCTCGAGCAGAAAAGTGCAGTGGCCAGGCTTTTTTCAAATTTTATAAAATTGATTTTTCAAATGTAATGATTAAGAAATTTATGATGGAATTAATTATCCAGAAATTCATACTAACAGATTAATTATCCAGAAATTCATACTAACAGATTAATTATCCAGAAATTCATACTAACAGATTAATTATCTTGTAGATTTGGCCCCAAGTACTTGCTCTTAAACCCTTCTGGCATAATATGCTTGTCTTCCATCTCTTTACACAATCTGATGCACATTTCCTCCTTGCCAAGTTGCCAGAGTCCATTGAAAAGCCCAGAAAGAGCACCTGAATCAGGGCAAACACAGCTTTCTATCATCTCCTTCAAAATGAAAACAGCTCCACCATAATCCTCATTTTCAACCAGGGAAGCCATCAAACTCCTCAATGTCAGCTCATTTGGATAATACCCCACCCTTTTCATGCTTTGGTAGAGCTTTACTGCCCTCTCAGAGTTCTTCCTAACACATTCTCCATTGATCAGAGCAGCAAAAGTGGATGAATTGGGAGCAAGCTTTTGCCTGTCAGCTTCCCTCACCAAAAAAGCAGCTTTCTTCGTCTTTCCCTCATTACATAATCCCAAGATCAGTGCATTGTAGGTCAGAATGTCAGCCTTGATACCATTCAGTGCCATCTCCTCAAAAAGCTGACCAGCTGTCTCATTATTCCTGCCATGGCTGTAGCCATTGATCAATGTGTTGTAAGTGACTGCATTGGGAGAAACTCCATTCTTCTTCATTTCATTGAAAAGCTTGCTGGCCTCATGCAATTTCCCTTCCTTGCAGAATGCATTTATCAGTATGTTATAGGTAACCTCATTTGGTTGGATACCATTTTTCTCCATTATGTTCCTCAGCTTCAGACCAGTGGAAACAAGATTCTTGCTGCAATATCCAGCAATCAGAGTGTTGTACGAGGAAACGGTCGGGTTAATGTTGATCCTCTCCATTTCCTTGAACACTTCAACTGCCCTCTCCATGTTCCCCATCTTGCAGAAAGCAGCAATCACCATGTTGAGAGTGTAAACATTCGGCGAAATACGGGACCTCCCCATCTCCTTGTAGAATGACAATGCAATATCAAACCTGTTCAAACTGATCAAAGAGCTCAAGTAGGCATTGCAAGACTCAACTGTGGGTAAAAATCCGTACTCCTTCATGAGTCTGTACACATCAGTGGCACTCCTGAACTTCTTCAAGTGCGCATAGCTCTTAAAGAGCGCATCAAAAACCCGCGGCGAGGAATCCAAAGCCCTGTAAGAATACACCAATGCCTCAAACAGTTTGGAGGCAAGGTTCAGCCTGTCTGAACTCCTCTCATGAGCCCTCCTGAAGATCACTTCCGCAGACCTAAACTTTCGGTGTTTCGTGAGAATGTGGAGTATGATAGACTGCGTTTGCAGCGTAATCGAACTGGAGTTCTTGGCCTCAGCCCACCTGAAGAACTCAAGAGACAGGACATGATCCTTGTGGGTTTTCAACAGGACATGCTTCACTCTAAATGGTGTCAAACCAGAGGCTAACTTTTCGAGCTTTGGCCAATCAGAGTGCACCAGATGACTATGAGCTACATTTATGTAATCAAGATCTTGGCCTTTTGCATCAGGGATTGTTCCGTGGGGCAATGGAAGAATGGTGTTCCAATTCTTTCTCTGTGCATTTTCAACAACACTGCGAAATGGGACTTGTGGGGGCTTCATGGTTGACCAAATTCTTCATAGTTAGGATTCATATATAGCACAAAATATTAAACCTCATTTTTCATTGGGGTTTTTTCACAAACACCTTACTTGCACACCAATCACTTCAAAAAATGCCAGTAGTGGCACTGTTGGAGAAGAGGACGGGTTCTGAAGCTCAAACGGAGGATCAATTACTTCTCGGAATACAATTGAATCGCCGGAAAAAGTGACGAGAGAAATGATGGTTACCATGTAGAAGATTCAACTGATATGATGGGACTGAATTTGACGAATGCATGAGATCGAATTTGAGGGAAAATCAATATATCTTAAGGATCGCGAAAGCATTGTTCAACCAAGTCAGGATGGCCGAGTGGTCTAAGGCGCCAGACTCAAGTTCTGGTTCTCGCAAGAGAGCGTGGGTTCAAATCCCACTTCTGACATTTAATTTTATGGTTCTCTATAATTCTATATTTTTCAACCACTCTCTATTTTTATTTTAAACCCACATTTATTTTAGAGCAAGTGCAGATATAATCTTACATAAGTGACGAAAGTACAATTATAACCCTGCATTAATTGAAAGTGCAAATATAACCCTAGATATGTTAACATTCTCCGGCAGATTTAGATCGGAATTGGGTGAAAAATAAATTTTACCACTCCAAAAATTACTATTTTGACCCCAAAACTTCTAACCTAATTCTCTTTCCTTCACCTTTTCCTTCTTTTTTTTTCTTTTCCTCCTCCTTTCACCGATCAGACATCGACACTTCCTTCTTTTTCCTTTCGTCGATCTCCTTCCTTTTTTCTTTTCAACTTCCTTTCGCCGATCAGACATCGACTCTTCCCGAAGGCGGCGGGAGCAGAGGAGGTGGTGCGGGGAGGGGGGGCTGGGGCAGAGGAGGAGGCGGGGCTAGGATGAGTCTCAATTTTCTGGCGCTTTGTTGAGCAGCACTGAAAATGGTGGCCGGTGGTTGTGGGGGTGGCAAGCATTTAGGGTTTAGAGTGGTAATTGCTGGCAACGGAGCGGACAGTAAAATGGTGGCCGACGGAGCGGATGTGGCGGCAAAGCTGAAGCTAGGGTTCCGCGGGGCTGGTGGTTGATTTAGGTGGTAGAGAAGGGAAGAATAGTGACGATGGGTTTAGGTGATAGGGTGTGGCGGGGCTGAACAAAGGTGTGGTGGTGGTAGGTTTGCTGCCGGCGGGGTGGGGGAGTAGTGGTGAGTATAGGTGGCGGGGTTCAGGTGGTGGTGGAACGGGGTTCAGATGGTGGCGGGGTGGGTCTCAAGTGGTGGTAGGGTTATGGTTCCGCCAGAGCAACCAGTTGAGGTGGCATCTGGGTGGCTCGACCAAGGAGGAGGAGGTGGACTGGGCTGAAACAGATTGGTGGTGGTGGCAGATTAGTGGTGATGGCAGATTGGTGGTGGGATGGCGGGGCTGGTGGCAGAGCTGGGGTGGTGGGGATATTTTTGTCTTTTAAAATTTTGTATCAAGTTAGAAGGGCATTTTGGTCATTTTGGTAGGTCAATGGCCGAAAATGGCAAGTCAATGCTGAAATAATGGTTTTAGGGTTATATTTGCACATATGCATAATAGTTAGGGTTATATTTGCACTAAAAAATAACTCAAAGTTATATTTGCACGTTCTCCAACATATAGTGTTATATTTACATATTGCCCTTTATTTATTGGTCCTCTCTTTAATTTCTATATTTTTCAACCACTCTCTATAATTATGTAATTTTCAGTCACTCTCTATTTTTATTTTAAACCTACATTTACTTCATGGTCCTTTTTTTTATAATTTCTATATTTGAAACTATTCTATATTTTTATTTTAGGCAAAGTCTTCGGAAAGACCATCTTTCCATAAGGTTATGGAAAGACCATCTTTCCATAAGGTTATGGAAAGATGATGTTTGATTAGAATAGTAAGAGGTAAAATGTCTTAGTTGCAATGTTAAAATTTATTATGCAATGTGTAGCAGTTTATAACCCGATTCATGCAACCCAAAAATTTTATCTTAATTTCTTTTAATTTGCTCTCTAAACCTTGGTCTTTCTATGACTTATTGAAAGACCGCCGTTCAAGAGACAAACTCTTTATTTTAAAGTATATATATTTTGTTTGTCTTATGTTAAAACCAAGATAACTAGAAATAAAATAATGCAGTAAAAAATATATTTTTGAAAAATAATGTTTTCACTCTCAAATATTTATAATTGTTACGTTATTATGCCAGATTTATGATGAACAACCCCTAGCTAACAACCATAACTCATCTATTTAATTTTTCTAAGTTTGGACACATCATTTGGCTCACATAATGTGAGGTAAGCCTCCCACAAATAAGCCAGAAATTTAGTTTTACCAAAATTTTCTAATTATTTCTAGTATGTTCCAACATAACCTACCTAACCATGTAAGCAATAAAGCAAAGCATTAAAGACACAAGACTTGGTTATACAATTCGGTGAAATCCACCTACATCTACGGGGCCTGACCTAGTTTAGAATGAATCCACTAATCAGAAAGATGCAGTACAAAGTACACCATACAAAATACTTATCTTTACTAATTAAACGTGTGAATTCTACTAGCTCCCCTAGCTACCGATCCGCCTTGATCAGTCCCCCCTGACCTCGAAACACGTCGATGCTGGATCTCCTCCTCCCGAGGAATTAAGACACATGAATATGAACTTTGAACGGCAGGTCACGTATGTTGGAACATAGAATTCCGGCTCTTTGCAATTCTCTCGAAAGATTGAAAATCTGTGTGCGGATTTTCTCAGTTTAATTCTAGTATCGAATGCAGCCGTGGTGTCCCCTTTTAAAGCCATGAGCAGATCAGAACTCTCCATGATTATCTCTATAATATTCCTATTCCTTATCTGCCTTTTGAAACATATCAAAACCCCATAAATAAAGGGATTTTCCTTAGCACAACATCTCTCATATATTCGATAATATCACCACCATATTTGTAGAGATTTTCCGTAAACCAACTATGCTTCTACACGCCTGATATATAACAGAATATTTAGATTTCCATAAATCACAAATACCATAATATTCTGTTTTCTTTCTCACAAAATCTGATAGGCGTATTTATGCTAATCCGCATGTTTCAACATGGATAGATTTTCGTTTCCAAATATGTTCACAAAATTGCCAATTAAACATTCAATGAATACCACTTGACTTTACAATATCTCCCTTTGGCATTTTGTGGACCCAAAACTTTTTGGACATTAATATCACGGCGAAAAACTTGTAATAAAACACATAGGTCTTCCCAAATCCACCTTTGTTGGAACATATGAATCTGATAAACAGAATATCAACTGAATACTAGACCAACAAAATACTAATCAGACCCAAATACCAGAATTCCATCAAAAATAAATAATAAGATTACAGCCAATATTCTCCCCCTGGGGCCATAAATATGCCAAAGGCAAATAAACCAAAAAAAGAAGAAGCAGAAAGTAGGCTCCCCCTGAATGTGACACCAGATCTATGTTGAAACATAGAAAAAATCCTGTTCAGGAGCAGGTCTCCAGCTGCGCTTTTTCCACCTCTAGTTTAGCCTTTTCTACTTCGAGTGCTGCCATTTGGATTGCTATTGCCCCAATCTTGCATTCAGTACCTCCAATTTAGCCTTCTTCTCAGCAGTTGCAGAAGTGGAGCCTGAAGGATTCCAAGGTAGATCATGGACATGCTTCATGCCAAATGTCTTCTTGTTAGGCCGTAGGAATTCCATATCTATGATCACATCTTTCGCCTTCCTCTTCACCTTAACACTTTTAGCCAACGCAGAAATCAAGCAAGGATACACAATCACATGTTTTGCCTTAAGAGCTGTAGCTTGTCTCATTAGATTCCGCTGTATGAACAATCCAAGGTTTACTGATTTCTGTGTTCCAACACATAATAACAGCTTAGCCATTTCTCTAGTCAGGGCTGTAGTGTTCGAGGATGGCATCCAGCAGTTTACTGCTCCCTGATACAGACCAAAGAATCTTGATGACAGACAAAAAGCTTGTGAATAACCAATTTTGGGCCACTTAGTCTTGTATCCTCCTAAAATTGTCTCCAGAATATGATCATCTGACATTTCTAGATCAATTGGAAACACCCCCTCAAATTCTGGAGTTTGTAGCCCCAAAATCCTGTTTATTCTGGCAGCTGATAAGTCAACAATCTTCCCCCGTAGATACACCCTTTCAAACCAAGAAGAGTCAGCTTCTAAGTTTCCAACCATCAAATTGGCGTACACCTCAATGACCACCTGTCTATTGTACTGAACCTGTACAATGGCAGCCCTCTTCATTCCTATTAATTCAAAAAAAAATCAGAAAACCCACTAGCCCTGTTTGCCTCTAGGTCTACGGGTCTCTCATAGATCACCTTCCTCTCTGCAAATACATGTCCCATCTCTTCACATTTTATATCAAAGTACAAAAATGACAGTGCATCACTTACAGGTAGAGTTTGTAGCACTTTCTTCTTGGAAGCATCCTGAGTTTTCTTAGCCTTTTTAGTTGGTGGGAAATCCTCTGTAGTAGCCACATTTCTCTTGCCCTTGGCCGTCTGTAAGAACTCATCTAGCACCTCATCCCTTGAGTAGTTCATCTTAAGATGTTCATGTGTTGGAACATACTCAGTATCCTCAACTCATTCTTCTTCAGCAATCTGTGTTCCAACATGCTGGTTTTGGTCTGGTTCACTTTGCTAGAAATAGGATCTCCAGTTTGCTCTCCATCAGTATCAACATCACTCGATACCTCAACATGGTCTTCACCCCTATATCTTCATCATCAACCTCTATTTCGATAATATTTTCAGCCTCTGCCTTATGTGTTGGAACATAGCCAACATTGTCTTCTTCTTCGTTGTTAGAGACTTCAATTATCACTAGTTTTCTCAGTTCCTCTAATCTCTGAGCTTCCTTCAAATCAAAGAATCCTACAGGCAACCTATCTGTAGACTTGATCACATCCCGTCATGCTGCCTCATCATCGCTAATCTCTCTCATAAAAATATAACTCGGACAAGGTATAGATGAATAAACATGAAACTTGTCCTTTCCTCTGTACACACCATACCCCCCCTTTAGAAATTTAACTTGATAGTTTTCAATATTCCATAGATTTCCAATATCACCGGACACGAATTCTTTGGCCTTAACATTCAAGAATTCCTCCTTTATACTCTTAATCTTGGTCAAATCTAATGTAGTTCTCTTTGCTTCCATCCATTCAAATATCTTATCTACAGTATTGAATTCCATTCCATGAATTTTAAGAGTTAGAGGATCAGAATCTGTTACCTTTTGATATTAACCTTTTCCTTTATCTCTGGCGTGTTCATCCCGACCTTCACCACCGAAGCTTGAACCACCGACTTCTACATTCTCTTCTCATTGTTCAACATAGCCATCCTCCGGGGATTAAAGTGTTTCTTGCGTTTCTTCTTCGACTGTGGGAGAGTTGGGGTTCGAAGACATCTTTCGCCAAAGATTTACTGCGTAGAGAAAAATCTGGGAGGATTTTGGCAAGAATTCAAAAAAACCAAGATGTGTGGGAGAGTGGCCGAAAAGAGAGGAATTTGGAAGGATTTAGACAACTTTGGAACCAACCCAAACTCTTCAATTAACTTCCTTGGTTGCCATGAAAAACTTTTCCCCTTTTCGAGATGAGCAATGATGTTTCTTTTCTCTCTTGTCAACTCAAGACATCAACTCAAAGCATACCAACTTCTAACATACCATACCAAGGTTTTGTAATTGATGTGACCAAGCTTCCTGTGCCACATAAATCCTTCATCCTTTTTTGAGATCATACATCGTACTTCCTGTTCCAGTAAATAACCATTATCTGATGATCGTATGCTTGAAAGAACCTTGGTTTCTCCGTATTTCACTATGCATTTGTCTTTCAGAAATTCCACAGTCATATTGTCATCACAAAATTGACTTATGCTCAACAGATTGGCCTTTAGGTCTTCCACAAACAACACACTAGTGAATACTGGAAATTCTTCAATTTGTAGTTCACCTTTTCCAACCACTATACTCTTATTTCCATCACCAAACATAACATAACCACCATCGTATGGTGTGATATTTGTAAGTAATTCTTGAGAGAATCCTTACTTTCGACTTTCGGACTGAGATATTTGGCACCATAAAACCTCCTAATTCAATGGTTTGTCAATGTATGGGTGTGTTGGATGATTCACTGGCCATTTGCAGTACAAATTGGCCACCATCACGATGGGAGATGGATTGTCTAACATTGGATGTACGGGTGATGAGGGAACATGGCAACGATGAGTCATGGATGAAGAAATTTTCTTTCAACTTCCCAGCAATGTTGTATCTTGTACATGCCTTCTGGCCGGTTCATGATACGAACCAGCTTATACTAGTTGTCCAATCTCCCTGCAAGCGACAATTAGTAGCTTGCCTTTATGAGAGAGACAATGTTAGGGCCACAACAGTGATACACACTGATCGCTTGAACAACTTGTTTAGAATGCGCGGTATTCCTTTTCAACCTACTTTTGTTTCTCTTGCTAGAGATTGATGAGGATTCTTACATTCTCATATTATTACTTGTTAGGAAAGAATTATATTATTGTTTGTGTTATTCCTTATATCTTCTCATTCAAATATATTTTACTTACTCCCTCTATCTCACCTGAATTTGCACTTACATTTTTTGACACGATTCTCTATTAAGATTTGACCACATATTTGAATAACTATATGAATAATAATATTATCATATATAATATTGTTTAATTCGTTGTAACAACTAGTTTCTTAATATCAACCTTTTATTTTTCGCTATTATACGTAGGTAAATATATTTGCGGCCAAACATATTTCTTGAACAACGTGATAATGATGAGGGTGCATATTCAGTTGGGACAGAGGGAGTACACCTATTTTCTTTGTTTTAGTATTGTAAAGTCCAGATTTGGTTAATCGACTATTTGCAGTAATTATGCAAATATGGTATTATTGTGTTGTAACATCAAAGAAGGATTTCGTGATATATGGAATGTAATCCGAGAAGAAGTATGTCTCGTCCAAGTCGGTTTTGATTTGATTTGATTTGAAAAATATGTCAATTCCTAGATTTGTGGGATTGGATTAAAGTTTTGGAATTGGAATTGATTTGGAAGTCTCGGCTATGGTATGGGAGATGAGGGCGAGATATTCTAATTCCTATCTCCAAGGGATTATATTTGGTAATTGTATCTCTAAGGGATTTGATTGTTACCAAAGAATTTTCCGAACCCTCCCAATTCTTTCATACTTTATCGATAATTGATCAATTTTAATTAACCAATTGTTTCTCTTACCAAGATGCCCCGGAAAGTATTTGCTAAAGCAGATACACACCTCGATAACGTTAAGAATGAAAATAACCTGATACAACAATTACCAAAGTAAAAGCAAATGGTAATGCACACTTAATTGTTCCACATCTTGCTGTTATAATCTTAACTAGTTATCTGTATAGCTTCCACAAGATTTCGCTACTTACTAACCATTTCCAACGATTACGTATTGGTGGAATTAGATAGCAATATCCTAATAATATTCAAGTGGTCAGAATTAATTAAACATATTAAGAATTGAATTAAACCAAGAACAATCAAGAACACATACGAATCAATTATAAAATAACTATGCCTCACGATTCATAAAATCAATGATCATTATTCCATTTTGATATAAAAATTAAGCTACTCATAATAATTAAATTAAATTAGTAAATAATATAATATACAAACATGATTAAACAATAAACCGAAGGCGTAAGCGTAAACCGTGATCCAATTCTCATGCAAGATTCCTTCCCAGGTAATGAATATATATTCCTTCCCAGTGAATGAAGGTTGCGCAGCCCTTGAATCACATTAAATCATATGTCCAATGTTCCAGTAATAACAAAAACCTATGGCTGTATAATGTAGAATAAAACTAATCCTCAATGTAAAGTCAAGTAATTTTCATTGATTATTTAATTGGCAATTTGTGAACTACTTTGGAAATGAAAAACGTTTCATATTGGAACATACGGATAGCAACCACAACCGCCTAAAAGGATTTTACTAAAGAACAGAATATTGCGATTATGTTGATTTATGGAAGTCTGAATATTCTGCAATAGATTAGGCGGTGGTATACACATATTAGGTTTATGGAAAATCCTTACAAATACGGAATTAGATTTATGGAATATATGGGATGTATTGTGATAAGGAAAATCTCTTTATTTATGAGATTTTGATATGCTTCAGAAGCAGATAAGGAATATGAATGTTATGGAGATAATCATGGAGAGTTTCGATTTGCTCATGGCCTTTAAAATGGGGACATCACAGTTGCAATATACTCACGAACTTAATTGCAAAAATCTGCACACAGATTTTTTTTATCTTTCCAAGAGTTTTACGAAGAGCCACATTCATATGTTCCAACATACGTGACATGCTGTTCAAAGTTCAGAATTGTATACCTTATTTTCTTGGGAGGAGAAGATCTAGCGTCAACGAGTTTCGAGGTCAGAGGGTGTCTGATGAAGAGGGATTGGTAGCTAGGGGAGCTAGCAGAATTCACACGTGTAATTAGTAAAGATGATTATTTTGTATGGTACTATGTATTGTATGTTTATGATTAGTGGATTCATTCTGAACTGGGTCAGACCCCGTAGATGTAGGTGGATTTCACCAAACTACATAACCAAGTCTCGTGTCTTTATGTTTTAATTTATTGCAAACTTGGATAGGTAGTTTATGTTGGAACATAATAGTACTAATTAAGATAATTCGGTAAAACCAAATTTCATTTGGCATCAGAGCTTGGTCACTTATTTTTTCCCTTGGTTGTGTCAAGGAAAGTGTGATCTAGTTTTACTATGGCGACCAAAGAAGGAGCTTCGGTATCTCGGCCACCTCTGCTGGAAGGCAACAACTTTTATTATTGGAAAGCATGCATGAGAGTCTTCATCAACTCACTGGATGAACTTGCATTGCACTTTGTTGAAAATGAGTGGAATCACTCTACTAAAAATGTTGAAACAAACTCTAAGGAAAAAGAAGAAGAGTCAAGTCAGAGGGAGCAAAAACTCAAAGACAAATCTACTTGTTCTCCTGATGAACTCAAGGCCTCATTGGAAAATTCAAAAGCATTGAATGCTATCTTCATGACAGTTGATAAAAATCAGTTCAAACTCATCTCAACATGCCATTAGGCCAAGAATGCTTGGGATACTTAGCAAACTATTCATGAAGGAATTAGTCGAGTTCGAGAATCCAAATTATAGATGTTGGCTACAAAGGAACAAAAGATGAAGGAACATGACACTATTGCTGTATTCAACGAGAAACTCAGAGACATCTCCAATATGGTGTATCAACTTGGAAAAGTTTACAAAGAGTCAAAATAGGTGAAGAAGGCCTATTTCCTAAAAGGTTTGCAATGAAGGTTACATCAATAGAAAAAGCCAGAGATGTAGCCACCATGAGCTTAGATGAATTAATGAGATCTTTACAGACTTATGAGATGACATTCCAACAGACTACAAAAAGGGTTTAAAAGAAGTTGGTGTTCAGAGCATCATTAGCCAATGACAATCACGAATATGACAGTGATGATGAATTTGAAAAACTTGCACTTATCACAAAAAAATTCTCAAGAATGCTGAAGAAAGTAGTAAACAAGAAATCACAGGAAAGATTTGGTGGAAATAGACCAAGGCTACAAGAATTTGTAAATAACCGTGGGACACTGTTTGAGCAAGGAAATTAGCAGTTCCCTAGAAATCAAAGTAGTGAATTAAAACAGCCTGGACGAATTCAATGTAGAGAATGTGAAGGATATGTGCATATTCATGCTGAATTCACAAATACCCGGAAGAAACAGGAAAAATCACATGTCATCTCATGGAGTGAAGATGAAGAAGACAAGAAATACGAAGAGGAACTCATGAGCAATTATATGGCATTTGGAGCAAAAATTCATGATGGATCAGATGATGAATGTTCCAACATATAAGAAAAAATTGAAGCAGTATGTTCCAAAATAGATTCGGATGATGTGTCTAGTGATGTTGACATACTTGATGTGAGTGATGAAGAAATCTACAGTACATACAAGAAGATGTATGCCATGTGGCTTCAATTTTTTGATACAAACAAAGTACCGAAGAAAGAGAAAAACTATCTGGTTGAGATAGAAAAGGAGTTGTAAGTGTTAATTGCTGAACTCTATAAAAATAATGATGAGTTAAATATAAAGCTAATTTCAGCAACCAAGAGAGCTGAGACGTCTGAAGCAGCTATTACCAAGTTGAACATTGGAAAGGTGAAACTTAATGATATTTTGGTCATGGGAAAGGGCTTTGGAGATTGACACAGAATTGGGTATGACAACCCACCTAGGAGCATAGTCATTCTCAAGTCGAATATCCAAGAGGTAAAAAGTTATTTGACGAGGCGAGGAACTAGCACGTGCCAGTCTGTGATGTTGAAAAAGCATAACACTTCAACTCCTGTTGCGTTTGAGTTTCGTGGGAACTAAGCGGCATGCATTAAGAATTGGTTAGCGTGGCACGCTTATGGCAATTACGCTTTCTGGTGCCGCATCAGATTTGGCGCATGCGAACACTGGAGCAATGTCCCTGAAGATGTTAAGGAAGAGGCATGGAAGGATGTTCTGGTAAGACTCTCGATAATTGTAATTTAAAATTTTTATTCATGGTAAAGTCTTAGTGAAGACGTGATTAATGACATGCCTTTTCATATGATTCGTTCCAGGAGAGCTTAACAATTGAAACACCTGTGAGAGACAAGTAATTAGAAATACTGAAGAAGGAGGATACAGAGAGGGCAAAAAACCAACATAGGAATTGGAAGACAAAGGTGCCAAATAGGTTTATTCATGACGTGGAAAAAGGTATCAATAAAACAGGAATACCAGCATGAGAGAAGTACAAGTGGATGGATGAAAACGAATGACACTTGTTTGAAAAGAGGCCCCGGCATCCAAATTTTCAGGTATGATGAAAAAATTAATACTTGTTAAGAGCTATGTTGCCCACAAATTCTATTCAACTAAATTTTTATTTAACTAAATTTTTATTTATGACAATATCAGAGGCTCAGGGTGAAAAATATTGAACGCAACAAGGGCAGGGGTAATCGATACATCCGTGATAAATTTACTAAGGAGTTGAAGGTGAAGGAGAAGGAGAGAATGAGGTTGACTGCAGAGGGATTCACTGACGATGAGACTAAGCAACAACTCAGTAAAAAGGATTTCACACCTGACAGATCTCTTGTCTACCTTGAGGCAAACAAATATAAGAAAGGGTTATACACATCGAAAGAGGTTGAGAAGATCACACCTGACGTTGTAAGTTATGCCAAAATTGACCATTTAAATTAATTTTTAAGTGTATTTCACATTATTCATATAAACAATTGTGTTCCTATGTGATTCTCAATTGAAATTGAACGATGTTAAGGAAAAAGGGGCATTGGAACTGCAGCCGTGTGAAGACATCCTAATAAAAGTGACAAAAAAGAAGGACCACTAGGGTAGGTATAGGTGAACTGAGACGGGTCTACCCACAATGGTGGTTGTTCCTCATCTTTCCCTCAGCAAGTACGGTAGCAGTTCCTCAGCCAAAGAGACAGCCCAGAGGAGACCATCTAATGATCAACCGGTCATGAAAGTCATGGTATCATACCTGGAGAAATTGGTGAAGGGCTTAGCAATTACAAGCGGTGTTAAGATTCTGCCAGGCCTTGGCAATCCTAAAAAGCTTATAGACAAGGCGATGAATGACATTGTTGCAGCTGCTAAAAAGTTCGGTGAAAAGGCCAGCGACGAAGAAGGAGATGAAGAGGTATACCTTAAATAATCTATGCATGTCCTATACATTGAAATACACATCTGAAATATCTCCATAACCAATTGATCTATTCACTACAATACTATACGAACAGGATGGAGAACGCATGACTCTTTTCATTAAAGACATTGTCGGGAACAAGAAAATAGTCGCCCATGGGCTGAGACAGGTATCTCGTCGTCAGGATGCCCAACAAGGAAGTGTTGCTCGAGTGAGAGTATGCGAGCCAGTCATCCGTCCTAGGGCGGGATTGCCCTCAACAGACCACCACTTCAATAACGTTGGAGATGCGCTCAATATCATCGTGGATTGGCAAGGCAAGACAGATGAGCAACCGAGTAACATCGATGATGTCAATGGAAGAGGTGATATGGACGATGATTACGAGCAGGCTATGATTCTCACCAGCAACATCTCATTATGTTTAGAGAGGTATAAGTAAAAAGCTATGTCACTTATTAACATTCATTCACTTTTCACTGATCAACAGTCGTTTACTGACTTTACCATCGGAGCTCTTCCCCCGGGGAACCTCCGGGGTCTTGGTTTTATAGGTCATAGGTTGACAGCTGACAGATTGGGGCTGAGCTGATGGATTGGGTTCGAAGATACATCAGACTATATTTAGCTAAATCAAATTTCTATTAAACAAACTGAAACTTAATAGAAATGAAGTACAAACAAACTAATGAGAACATTGATAGGGCTACTCTAAACTAGAATATGTAATATGATCTCTTTTCATAAAAATATTGGAGTAAAGTGCATAAATGACCCTAACTTTAGGCTGAAAGTGTCAATATAACCTTGTAAAATAAGAAAGAGCCAAAATAACCCTACTTATTGACATATGTTTCAATCTAACCCTGTGCATCGTTGACTTCGAATGTCAATGGAAAATTTAGTCAAAATTTAATGAAATAACTAATATGTCCCTCGATAAAAAAGTAAAAAAAAAAGAAACGAAAAGGATAGAAATGCCCCACAACCCCTTTTCTTCACCCGCCGCCATCCCTTTTCTTCTATCCTAGCCATCCCTTTTTTCTTCACCCCACCGTCCCATAATTACCTAATAACAAACTAGAAAAAACCTAATGGCCATTAACTTGCTCGATGCTGGGCAAACGCCATCGGGGTGGTATGATATCCTGACGCCAGTGGTGTTGCCGATGATGGATATCTTATCCAATATCTTGAAAGTGGGGACTCTTCATTGAGATGCTGAGTCAGCAGATATTCACAGCATAGAGAATCGGGTTATTACTTAAATAGCTGACTTTACCATGGTTTCTATGCGGTGGCGGTGTACTCGAAATCCACCTATTTCACGGTGAATATTAGGCCACACTAGAAGCTTTCTAAGGACGTGATAATATCCACGCCATTGACTTCAGTCTGATGCAAGGATTACAATGGCCAGCGTAGGCGTGGGGGTTGTGGGGATTGGCGGCGAGAGTGGTGATTGGGTGGTTCGTTAGCCGAGGGTTTGGGCGTGGTGATTGGTTGAGGTTGTGGGAATTAGTGGTGGAGCTTAGCGGAAGGGGTGGTGAAGATTGGCGGGGGTGGTGGGATTGGCAACGAGGTGGTGGAGATTGGCGGTGGTGGAACTTGGGCGGTGGTGGAACTTGGCCAGTGGTGGGTGGCGGCGGTGGTGGAGCTTGGGTGGTAGTGGCTAGCGGTGGAAGAGGGTGGTGGGTGGTTGGCAGCGGGAGAGAGTGGTGGGAGGTGGTTGTTGGCAGTAATAGGAAGGGTAAAGTGGGGGAAAATTAAGCGGAAATAGTTGGGGGTATATTTGTCATTTTAAGTTTGGTTAATGGCCAATTGGTGAGTTAATGTTGGAATGTGGTGTGAAGGTTATATCGGTACAATTCATCAAAAAATTAGGGTTAGTTTGACATTTTCTGGTTTTACATAGTTTTATTGGTATTTTCAGCCTAGCTAAATGCAGGGCTAGAAAAGCATTTAACCCAAAATATTAATTAAAATTAGTTACAGTCAAACCCATACTGCATCATCCCATTAATATTTTACTCACCTTTCATCCAAAATAGCGAGATTGAAAATTCAATTAAAGCGGAAACGGAAAAAATGAAAATAAGGAGCAGAAAGTGACTTCACATGAACCATTTCTTCATAATTGTGCCAAAGTTACAGAGCAAAGAATGATCTGTGATATTTGGTTTTTACCAGACAAACAAAACACTCTAACCAATTACGAGAGGACACATGTACTGGCTATTAACAGAAAACAGAAGAAAAAGAAAATGACATTCTATGGTTGCGTTTCATCAAGTTTGAAGTTGGCGCCCAAATTGGAAACTGAAGAACACCCGCCAACTTGAGTTAATTTGAAAACTTGCTCAAAAACTTATTCAGTCTTCACCCCCTCCTCAAGATTAGCTTTGGGAGACAAAAAACTGAGCTTGAAAATATTAGCACGAAAAGGGGCACGAGGCAATTTCTTTGTCAGTAGATATGCCAGTTGCATTCGAGAAGAGACAAAAAATGGAAGCAAAAACCCTTCAAGATAATAATCCCTAACCAAATGGAAATCGATATCTAGGTGTTTGGTGCGTTCATGGAAGACTGGATTGGCCGTGATGTGAAGAGCAGCTTGATTGTCACAAAATAAGGGAACGGGAAAATGAATCTGAAGATGAAGATCCATGGCTAAGTAACTGATCCACTTGAGTTCACAGGAAGTCATGGACAGACTTCTGTATTCTGCCTCAGCTGAAGATTTGGAGAAAAATAGATTTCTTCTTAAACTTCCAAGAGATCAAAGCAGAACCCATGGAGACGGTGTAGCCAGTAACAGAACGTCTGGTAACCTTGCAAGTAGCCCAGTCTGCATCACAGCAGACATGAAGCCTAAGATTATTGCCTGAAGCATAGAAGAAAACATGATCTGGATGATGGTGAAGATACTTGACTATATGCAAGGCCCCTGTGAGATGATGGTGAGTAGGCGACTGCACAAATTGGCTCAATTGATGCACGACAAAAGTTACATCAGGCCTTGTGTAGTTGATATAGAGCAATCTTCCAATCAGCCTTCTATAAATACTTGGATCAAGTAGGAAAGGAGAAGATTCATCATGAATAATCCAAGTGGTAGGGAGTGGAGTGGAAACAAGTTTGCATTGTGCCAAACCACAATTTGTAACAATATCAGAGATGTAATTACTCTGATGTAGATGAAGACCTGTGGCAGATCTGTGAAGCTCTAAGCCTAGAAAATAGTGTGCAGCTCCAAGATATTTGATGGTGAACTTCTGGTTTAAAGAATGCTTGATCTTAGATATAGCATCTATAGAAATCCCCATGATCAAAACATCATCAACATAAACCACCAAAGCCAGGACATAAGTGGAGCTGAATTTCAGGAAGAGGCAGTGATCATGATGAGATTGAGTGAAATTCAGGGATAAGAGATGCTGTGTAAATTCTTTGTTCCATTGTCTAGAGGCCTGTTTTAAGCCATAGAGACTCTTGGTCAACTTGCAAACCAGTGAAGAATCAGAGGCAACATATCCATCTGGTAACTTTATATAAACCTACTCATCCAGATGGTCATGAAGGAAAGCATTGTTGATATCCAGTTGGAATGTGCCATCTGGAAGCATATGCCAAGGTAATAAGCATCCTGACAGTAACTGCTTTAGCAACTGGAGAAAAAACTTCAAAGACATCAATGCCTTCAATTTGATTGAACTTTGGCCACTAATCTGGCCTTGTGCTTGGAAAGAGAACCATCTGCATTAAATTTGAGCATGTATACCCATTTAGACCCAATGACCTTCTTTCTAGGAGGTAATGGGACCAGATCCCAAGTGTGATTATGTTCTAATGCAACTAGCTCATCATCCATAGCTTTGATCAACTCAGGTGAGTTCTTTTCTTGATGATAGGTGGATGGTTCTGGAATCTGTGAAGAGTTACAAGCAGTATGTGCAGTAATAATAGACTAAGGGAGGATAGGGTGAAGAGAAGATGAAGACACATAATCTTTGGACCAGACTGGAGGTTTAATTACTCTAGTGTGTGTTTCAAATGTGAATCAGTTGGAGGAGAAGAAGTATCAGGATGAGGTTGATTAGAGAAGGAAGGTACTTGTGATTCAGAAAGAGATGAAAGATGTTCTGAATCTAAGTAAGGTAGAGGAAAAGAAAACCGAGTAGGGTTAGAATAAGGAAAGACAGACTCATGAAATACCACATCCCTGGAAGTGATAATTCTATGATTATGGAGATCAAATAACTTATATGACTTTTGCCCTGTAGGATAGCCAATAAAGACACAGGGAAATGCTCTTTCAGCGAATTTGTCTTTGTGAGGTGAAGTATTTGTGGCATAAGCTAGGCAACCAAAAGATCTAAGACTGTGAATATCTGAACTGAGGTTAAAGAGAAGCTGATAAGGAGGATGCCATGAGAGAGTTAGAGATGGCAATATGTTTTTGAGATATGTAGCAGTAATAATTGCATCACCCCAAAAGACTTTTGGTAGATGAGATTGAAACATGAGAGCTCTAGCTACTTGAAGCAAATGCTGATGCTTTCTCTCAACAACTCCATTTTGTTGTGGAGTGTAAGAGCAATATTTTTTATGTATAATACCATAATCTGAGAAAAGATTTTCACATTCATGGCTTACAAATTCACTTCCATTATCTGATCTTAAAAATTTAACAGAAGCATCAAAATGGTTTTTGATCATGATTAGAAAAGTTTTTAGCAGAAATGGCACTTGATCTTTGGTCTTAAGAAGATAAGTCCATGTGCATCTTGTAAAATCATCTACTATTGTCAAAAAATATTTGCAATCTGTAGTTGAGTTTACTCTATATGGCCCCCAAAGATCAATTTACAACAAAGTAAAAGAAGAAAATGTGAAAGAAGTACTAGATGGAAAGGGCAATCTATGTTGTTTTTCCATAGGACAAACAAAACACACATTGTCATCTGAAAGTTCTTTAATTACATCAAAATGCCTTAATACATCAGAATACGGGTGTCCTAGTCGATAATGCCAAGACTTAAAAGATAAAGTAGTTTGACTAGTTGCTGCACTAAATTCAGGAGTTCTTGAAATTGATTGGGAGCAAGATGATTGAATTATTTGATGAATGATTTCTGACTGAAAAGAGTGAGGATCAAGTATGTATAAACCATTATTTTCCTTGATTACTGCCAGGGCTTTCTTAGTCCTGAGGTCCTGCATCAAGCAATGATCTGATGAGAATTTGAACAAGACTGTCATTGACCTAGACAATTTATTGACAGAAAGAAGATTGTACATGAAGTCTGGAACATGTAAACAATCAAGTAAAGTGACTGATGGGCTTAGACTGACAATTCCTTTGGCCTTGACTAACTTGGTAGTATAATCTGGCATATAAACTAGAGTGATATGGCTTACAGGTGATACTGAAGTAAACTGAGAGATGTCTCTGAACATATGGCTTGAAGCCCCACTCTCCACAATCCAATTGTCATCAATCAGAGAAAACACATTAAATGAGAAATTAGTGGTAATACTACCTGCAAAGTCATGATAATGAGCATAGTTTGCCATTCCTCCTTGATTCTATACAGGTTCTTTTGCTTTCTGCTTCTTCTCCAGTTGAGCTTCCACCATTTTTTTCAATCAGAGCTTGAAGCTTTCCATCCACATCACTGATCAGACTTTCTTCCTCCTCAGTCACTGCATATGCTGGAATTTTTTGATAAGTATGATTAGGTTGATATGGCTTCTGATAAGGTTGTTGAGTGAATTGTGGTTTTTGTGGTGGTTGAACCCTCACTATCATGTCTCTATTTTCTTCCCACCATTCTGGATAACCCTTGATCTTGAAGCAATTCTCCTTAACATGCCCCAGTTTTCCACAGTGATCACATCTCATATCTGTTCTCCTAACATTTCTCTTTCTTATGCCATATGTATCCTCATGCTGCTTAGTGGATCCATCTCTGAATTGATAAGGCATCTTTGTGTCCCTGTAAACTCTAGCTGTTATTGCAGAGCTGTTCTGAATCTTCTGGTAGCCTCCATGTACTGTTTTCTACTTCTCTATCCTACTGATCATCTGACAAGCTTTACCAACACTAGGAAATGGATCCATTAGTAAAATCCGATGACTGATAGAACTATACTCCTCATTCAATCCCATCAAGAATTGATGAAGTTTATCATATTTTTCTTCAGCAGGCAGACATATATAGTTTATACAATCTGCATTACATCTCTTTCTAGGTCATAAACAGGCATACTCATCCCACAAACCTTTCAATTCATTAAAATACACAGCCACAAAATCATTTCCTTGTTTCAATTCACATATGTCTTTCTTCAATTTATGGATCAAAGGTCCATTGCATTCACCAAATCTTTCCTTCAGTTCATTCCATAAAGTATGTGCATCTTCACAGAACATAAATCCTCTAGCTATCTTCTTAGAAATTGAGTTCAAAATCCAGGAAATTAAGGTCGAATTTACCTTATCCCATCTGTCATATAATGGATCATCATATCGGGTGCCTTCAATTCTCCTGTTAGAAACTTGAGCTTTCCTCTGGACTTGATTGCCACAACCATGGATCTGCTCCATGTGATGTAATTGTATTCATTGAGTGGCTCTACAACTAGCACCAAATTAGAGTTTTCAGAGCATTGAAAATCGAAATGACCATCTATTTCACTCCTTCTAGATCTAGTGAAACCTCTGTCATTTCTCAATGAATTCACAATTGAATTCAAAGACTCAGAATCCAAAGTTATGATCTATGAATTTCAGAAGAAGCAAAAATTTTTGAAAATGAAAGGGACAGCAACGGATCTACCCAGTGAGCTCTGATACCATGAAAATTCAGTTAAAGCAGAAACGGAAAAAATGAAAATCAGAAGGAGCAGAAAGTGATTTCACATGAACCATTTCTTCATAATTGTGCCAAAGTTACATAGCAAAGAATGAGCTGTGATTTTTGGTTTATACTAGACAAACAAAACACTTTAACCAATTACAAGAGGACACATGTACTGGCTATTAACAGAAAAGAGAAGATAAAGAAAATGACATTCTATGGTCGCGTTTCATCAAGTTTGAAGTTGGCGCCCAAATTGGAAACTGAAGAACACCCGCCAACTTGAGCTGATTTGAAAACTTGCTCAAAAACTTATTCAGTCTTCAGAGATGGTAGTTATATTTCAAAACAAATAGAGTAATTAGCGGATTATATATGGTAATAATGTATTGGAATTCGACTCTACAACCAAATCTACACAAAGTCGAATATACATAAATCTCTTTGTAGTATCTTCCTCTATCTTCAATATATTTGGCTGATCAAAGGCGGCAGAAAAATACTTGTAGATTCTTCAATGATGTCACCGAAGCGGACAAGAAAACATGGGATTCAGCTACCGGAAGATGTGTTGACGGAGATCCTGGTGAAGGTGCCCGTGGATTCATTGACGAGATTGAGTTGCGTATGCAAAGCATGGCGTGATTTGATCTGAAACCCCTATTTTCGTGGAAAGCACTCCGACAGTACTATCAAGAATAAAATGAAAGGTCAGACTCAAATGTTTTTCCAGCACAGTACCAAAGTAGAATGTTTATTATCGTTGTCTAAAAACAACAATCGTTTGCTTCTGTCGCGCCGTGGTCTGAGGTTGGATTCACATTGGAGAGTAATAGGATCATACAATGGAATCGTTTGCTTGAAAGAATCGCCAACTTGCCAGCTTCACTTGTACAATCCCATTACTCTCAAAGATGTGCAGCTTCCTCGTGGTAATCTTGGCTATGGATCTCACTGTTTCGGCTTCGGTTTTGATGCGTCTGGTGAGGATTACAAAGTTGTTGCATTGGGAAGAGACATAATCTGTGGGAAAAGACACGTTGAGATATACAAACTGAGTACAAATTGTTGGAGTAAGCATTGCGTGTATTTAGAATATAAAGATATTATCTTTGGCAATGGAGTGTTTGTGAAAGGTTCTTGTCACTGGCGGACATCCAAAGGGAGAATCCTTACATTTGACTTCGAGACCGAGATATTTGGCACCATAAGACTTCCTCATTATGAAGGGTGTTTTGAATGTATGGGTGTGTCAGTTTTCAGAAGAACAACCAGAGAACAAAAGGTTTTTGGTGCAGTAATCGTACTGCTTTTCGTCTTCATATCATTCCATATATATACACCAAAACTGTGACCCGATAATTTCGAACCACCTAGCACGTCTCATTCGTGCTAAGCCACAAAACACCAAGAAAAACAGAAACTGAAACACCCTACGTGCAAGACTAATTCAAACGGAAAGGAAAAACAAATTCCTAATTTAGATGACAGGATTAAGACATAACAAATCACCCCCTTAATCTTGTCGTCGCCTAACTTATGTCAGCAACGCCAATTCTGCTCCTTAGCGCCTGGAAACGAACACGTCCAAGAGCCTTCATCAGAATATCAGCAAGCTGTGCCTCCGTGTTGATGTGATCGATCTCGAGTTCACCCTGTTCCACATAATTACGAATCAGATGGTACTGAGTGTCGATGTGCTTGCTTCGATCATGAAACACAGGATTTCTGCTGAGGGAGATTGCCGACTTGTTATCCACCAGCAGCTTCGGCGCTCGTGGTGGTTCGTTCTGCAACTCTCCGAGTAACCTGCTCAACCAAATTCCTTGACAAGCAGCGGTGGCAGCTGCAATATACTCAGATTCGCATGATGAAATTGCTACTACTCGCTGCTTCTGCGATTGCCAACTTACCGGAGCTTGTCCGAGGAAGAAAATCAGGCCAGTCGTGCTCTTCCTGTCATCAACATCTTCGGCTAGATCAGCATCACTGTAACCTATCAACTCCAAGGTTCCGCTTCCTCTTCCATACGAAACTCCAAAATTCAAGGTTCCCGCCACATACCGCAACATGTGCTTTACTGCTGCATAGTGCACCGTTGTGGGTTTCTCCATGAATCAGCTTACATAGCCGACGGCGTACGTGATGTCCGGCCTTGTGTGAACTAAGTACCTGAGACTCCCCACTATGCTGCGATAAAGGGTGGCATCTACTGGTCCTCCATCGCCAACTTTGCTCAGCTTGAGTCGTGCCTCCATTGGTGCTGCACAAGGATTGCAATGCTCCATTCCAGCCTTTTGCAACAACCTCCTCGCATAAGATGCTTGACAAAGAGTGATTCGATCATCCCTCTGCTGCACCTGGATTCCCAAATAGTAACTAAGTCCGCCAAGATCGCTCATCTTGAAAAGACTAGACATTTCCTTCTTGAATTTGATCACCTCTTCGATTGATGACCCCGTGATTATGAGATCGTCCACATAAACACCAACAAGAATTAATGCTTCATTGTTACCTCGTCGATAAGCTGCATGCTCCGCTTCGCTACGTACAAAGCCCAAATTTCGAAGGCTTACATCGAGCTTCGCGTTCCACGCCCTCGGAGCTTGACGAAGTCCGTACAATGCTTTCTGCAGTCGAAGTACCTTGCGATCCTTGCCGTGAACGACGAAACCCAGCGGTTGTTCGACGTAAACTTCCTCGATTAGGTCACCATTGAGGAAGGCGGTCTTTACGTCCATGTGGTGGATCTGCCAGTCGTGATGTGCTGCAATTGCGATCATCATTCGCACCATCTCCAAACGAGCGACCGGTGCAAATGCCTCCTCGTAATCCACTCCCTATCGTTGTACATAACCTTTCGCCACCAGTTGCGCCTTGTGTTTTACCACATCGCCAGCTGCATCCCTTTTGAGCTTAAAAATCCATTTGAGCCCGATAGCTCGATGTCCCGCCGGCAGTTCAGTGAGCCGCCACGTCTGATTTTCCTCGATGCTGGCTAACTCTTCCGCCATCGCTGCTTGCCATTCCTCGTCCATCTCCGGTTCAGCCAGGTACGTCGGTTCCTCGGCGGTGAGGGGACACTGGTCGTCGTCTTCTTCAGTTTCTACGTTAACAGTTGCATCGTATAAACTGTCCAATGTGCGGTACCGGCGAGGCACCTCCTCGCCTGGAGATGGCTCCGGTGCACCGGTTGGTGGGGACACGAACTCCACCGTCGGCGGAGGTGGTGCAACCGGAGTTGTTGGAGTGGGCGGCGAATCTCCGGCGTTTGGAGGTGATGCGCGTTCCGTGTGCGTCGTGCTCCAGCTCGCATTAGTGCCTGTAATTGGAGATGCAAAACGCTCGAGGGAGAACGTTTCCATTTCTCTAAGTTGATCACCTCCTTTCTCTCGTCCCGAAAGTGTCCAATCCCATGCTGCATCCTCGTCGAAAACGATGTCACGGGAGACTCTGACTCGATCCGTGGCGGGGTCATAGACGCGGTATGCTGCGATGCTCGGCTCGTAACCCTGTAAAACCATCGGGATGCTCCTGTCATCCAGCTTCTTTGGGTTTGGATGTGCCGCCTTGACATGAGCGACCACCCGAAGACACGGAGGTGTTGCACACTTGGTCGGCGCCCGTGCCATGCTTCGTAGGGGGTTTTTCCGATGATGCTCTTCGTCATTCCCCGGTTCAACAGGTATCACCGCCTCACCCCAGAATTTAACCGGTACCCCCTTCGCCTTCAAAAGACAGTGCACCGTTCCGACCACTGTTTGGTTTCGGCGCTCCACGACTCCGTTTTATTGCGGTGTGTATGGCGCCGTCAGCTGCCGTTGTACTCCTCGCTCTGCGAAATAATCACCAAGTCCTTGAGAAGTGAATTCTCCACCGCGATCGGTGCGTAGCATTTTCAGTTTGCTCCCGCTTTGTAGCTCGGCCGCGGCTACAATCTTCTTGATTTCCTCGCCCGCTTAATCCTTCGTGGCTAGCAATGATACCCACATGTATCTAGTGTGATCATTAACCATTAAAAGGAAATAGTGTTTACCTCCTGGTGTCGCTGGATCAATGGGTCCGCACAAGTCCGCGTGAACAAGGCCAAGGCGCTCGTTTGTGCGGTTCCGCGCCTGATGAGGAAATGGCGCGCGCTTCTGCTTTCCGGCCAAGCATGCGTCGCACATGCGCTCAACATCATCAATCATCAGAAGTTCATGCACCATATCATCGCGCGCGAGTCGCCGGAGAGCCTCAAAGTGTAAGTACCCGTAGTGCGCGTGCCAGCGCCACCCGCTCTCGGATCCGTGCAAGGCAAGACAGACGGGCCGCGCCAGGTTTAGGTGGAGTAAGTAGAGTTGTCTGCGGCTTCTTGGCACTCGCGCGAGCAAGCGCCCATCTTGGTCGCGCAGTTGGAGCCAGCTATGTCGGATTCGAGTGTCGTATCCGAGTTCGTCTAGCTGTCCCAAGGAGATGATGCTACTGTGAAGGAACGGGATGTAGTAAACCTCTGAGAGCGTTAAATGCTCCCCATTCAGACATGTGAAGAGGATCGTTCCACGGCCTTCTATCTCTACCGACGTGTCATCTCCGAGCTTGACTGACCCGCGCACGTTGGTGTCCAGTTTAGAAAATAGCTCACGTCTGCCACACATGTGGGAACTAGCACCGGAGTCTAGAAACCACACCGTGCTGCATCTCCCGTCCTGTCCCGTTGCCTTCACCTGAGATCGCACCTCATTCAGAAGCACATGCTCGTCGGACACCTGGCTCCCGATCGTGAGTGAGTGCAACCTCGCCACCAGCAGAGCCGCCTCCTCCTCCTAATCTTGCACAAGGTTTGCCTGTTCCTTGCGCTCCCGTCGCGGTTCCGGGCAGTCTCTGGAGATATGACCCGTGAACTTGTTACAATTGTAACATTTTATTTTGGTCATATCCCGATCACGGCTAGAGGCTCGTTGGCTGCCATCGCGGCCGTGACCCTGTTGTTTCCCCTTCCACTTGGCCTTCCCCTTTGCGCTGGTTCCGGAGTTGGATCCTTGCCCTTGCTCGCGTTGTTTCCCGCGCGCGATCCACTCCTTCTCCGTGAGAAGAACTTGTCCGCCGGAGTTGCCCGTGGTGTTGATGGAGCACCGCTCAGAAGCCGACCGGAGCCGACCGATCAACTCCTCGACCGTCATGCCATCCAGATCAAGCAACATTTCGATCGAGCACGCGATCTGGGCGTACTGGCTCGGCACCTCCCGCAGAAACTTTTGGACCACCTCTATCTCCTCGACGGTGTCACCCAAAGAGCGGAGATTATTGACGATGCCGGTGATGCGCATGCCGAACGTGTCGAGAGACTCGCCATCTTTGAACGTAATCTGCTTGAACTCCTTGCGCAGTCGTTGTGCCGTCGCCTCCCGCACGCGATCCACCCCCTACTCGCATCATCCGGATTGCCTCCCATGCTTCGTGTGCTGTGTTTTTCACGGTGAGAGATGGCACCATCTTCGGTGGCACCGCACGGATCAGCGCCCAGAGTGCCGCCATGTCTTCACGTTCGCTCGGCTCTCCGGCGCCGGACGCAGCCTCCCAGAGACCCTGCGCCTGTAAGTTGATCTTCATGACCAGGGCCCACTCGATGTAGTTCATCGCCGTCAGAGTGGGGTAAACGATGTTGCCGCCGAGATTTTTCCGCTCCTGCACGATTCGTTCGTGAACGACGACCTCGTTGCCATTCCTCCGGATGACGCTCCATCCCCGGCTTCCTCCTCGTGCCCGTGTCGGCGAGTTCTCGGCGGACATGGTCTCCTAGATCTCAAAAAAAAAAAAAACAGAGCTCTGATACCAATTGTCAGTTTTCAGAAGAAAAACCAGAGAACAAAAGGTTTTTGGTGCAGTAATCGTACTGCTTTTCGTCTTCATATCATTCCATATATATACACCAAAACTGTGATCCGATAATTTCGAACCACCTAGCACGTCTCATTCGTGCTAAGCTACGAAACACCAAGAAAAACGGAAACCAAAACACCCTACGTGCAAGACTAATTCAAACGGAAAGGAAAAACAAATTCCTAATTTAGATGACAGGATTAAGACATAACAGGGTGTGTTGGATGGTTCACTCGCCATTTGCACTTCAATACTGTTGCAGGATGTGTGGGTGATGCGGGAACATGGCAACGAGAAGTCATGGATAAAGAAATTCTCTATACTACATTGGCAAATAGATTTGATCAGTATACTTTACTTCTGGCCGGTTCATGATACGAACCAGCTTGTACTATTTGGCCGCTCTCGCTGGGGAAAATTGGTAGCTCTTCTTGCTGAGGGAGACGGGGCCACAGCGGTGATAGAGGCTGGTGGCTTGCCTAGTATAGACGGTGTCCCTTTTCAACCTACTTTTGTTTCTCTCGCTGGAAATTGATAGAGGATCACAATATTACTTTCTCATATTATTACTTGTTAGGAAATATCAACATTCTCAACAGCTTACATGTAATGACTACAGACCTGGCAAGCGAGTCTCGTCCGTGGGGTACGGGTGAAACCCAAATAATTTGTGTATGATTCGGTAGATTATTTTATTTTCGGGTATTGGACCTTTATCGGCTGTGTTCGGGTTCGGGTGTCATTCAGTTGTTTTCAAAATTATCAGATCGGGTCAGGTTTGGTTTTGGTTGTTTCAATTTCGATACAATTCGGATATCTTTTTTTGAATCGGGTTCGGATCAGATTTGGTTCAGGTTGTTTCGGTTTCATGTACAATTTAGTTTTACATTTTTTTAATCAGATTCAGATCGGGTTTGGTTTGAATCAGTTTGGTTTTGGTACTTTTCGGGTACCTTCTCTTTCGGCTCGGGTTTGGTCGAATTTCAATATATTCATTTCGGGTCTTGCTCAAAATAAATATAGCAAATTGTCATTAAAATGAAAATAACTTTTTAAAATATATTACTTTGTAAAAATACTTTCGATGAAGTAATCTATTATATATGTATATATTGTATTTTATTTAGTCACTTTTTTTACGTATCCTTTCGATCTTTGGAAATGAAAAATGGTTCTCTTTTAAAGAATATTATATTTATGCAAGCATTGATCCATATGCGTTACCGCATAAAGATTATACTAGTATGTACTAATAAAATAGAATAGTGTGTATTTAGATTTTTTTTTCAATTTTTGTTGTCGATTAACTCATAAAACTCTAAACTTACAAGTTAATAGTTATATATACAATTTAATTATGTTAGTTATTATTTAAAGATATTAAGTCTAGACTTTGTGGCAAAGTTTTGGGAAAGACCGTCTTTCCGTAAGATTATGGAAAGATGAGGTATAATTAGAATATTAAAAATGTAAAAGATTTTAGTTGCAATATTTTAAAAAAATTATGCAACGTGTACTAGTTATAAAGTTTATGATCCAATTAATGCAGCTCGAAAATATTATCATTTCTTCTAATGGTTAGTACTTAGGTGTAAGATAAGACTTTATGTTATAAAATACTCCATATTATTTTCACACAAACATAAAATATTTTATTATTTTATCAATAAATATTAAAATTTACATAATTAGAAGAACCAAATTACTAGTAACTATTTATGATAATAAAATAAAATAAAAGTAAAACCAAAGTATATAATAATATCACTAACTAAGATAGTTATTGGTTACAGGATATACCCAAGTATATCATCAAACCCTATTTGTAATTAAAGGAATTTTACCATATTATTTACCATATTATTGAGTCATTGACCATATTTAGTATTCAACATACAGTTACGGGAAAAAAACATATCAGAACGAGAGAGTCCAAGCCGCATCGTCGATTCCAAAAGTCAGGGAGAAGAATATCAATTTTAATTCGTTTACAGTATTTTTGCACGGAAAGAAATTGCACAAGTACGGTTCTTAGCGCCCAAAGTTTTGTTCCCGCCTTATTTTACATTGAAGAATAAGATTTTGACACCCAAAGTCATGGTAATCCGTTGCAATTATCTCCAAATCCGATGGAATTCAGCCCCATATCTGCAACTAATCTCATATCTGGAGGAATATATAAGTGCGAAAGAGAGTTGTTCTGAATTAGTTCATCAATTAAAGAGGTAATTTTTAATATTCAGTGTCTGTTTATATTGTATGAGATGGTGAATTGATGGAGATAGTTTAATTTGCTGAAATTGCTTTGATTTTGCTAAAACCGAGTTGTGTTCACTTATTCAGTTTGAAATAAACCTCTTTTGAATCCTAACACAGATATACTTACCGGTTATTTTGGTTATGTTTATATGCATCTGTTGGTTCTTCATCAGTCATGAAAATGGTAACCAAAAACTTCACATCTGATCTTAAGCACTCATTTTCCATCTTCAACTAGAACTTGTATCATGCACACGTGTTTCTGATTCCCAGAACAAACTAAGGTTTAAAACTGCAAGTATTAGTCCTCTTAAAGTTTGTAACTTTTTCTTTTATAGAGACTCAACTTGTTTTCAATTTTTCTGGAGCTTTTGTTTTCCATTTAGGTTTACCAAATATGTAGTTTTCTCACTTTATGTCAACCTTATATTTACTCTGTTGTGAAACTTGTTCGGATGGATATTGTAGGACGTGCACAAGGCATAGATAGGATCACAGAGCCATCATATTCTTAGGTACTTATATTGATCATATCTTTTGTTACCTTTTCATTTTTGTCAATCTTGCTTGATTGTGGCTTTCTCTTTCTAAAGAATTATGAGCTCACTAAATGATGAAGTAATGGATGCAGTCACGGGACTCAGAGTTGATGGATATGAGGTTCCATCTTTTGAGGTGGGATCCGAGGGAGCATGAGCTGGTCGCAGGAGTAAAGTTTGGAAGGAGTTTATCCAAATCAGTAGAGCCGATAGTCATGATGGATATTTGAGAAGTCAATGCAAGCATTGTAAGGTGGGATCAGTTATTGCGGAATCCAGTAGAGGGACTACTAATCATACGAATCACCTTGACAAATGTGCAGCGTATCAAGCTCATCGATAGACTTTGAAGAAAGGAGGAGATCATGTCAATTTTTTTTATCAAAATATTTACCGAGACTTAGTAGCAAAAGCAATTATCAAACATGGTTATCCTTATTCTTGGGTTGAACATGAAGGAAATGGAGAGATTCACTGGTACTTGAATGATAAGGTTAAATGTATTAGTCAAAATACTGCAAAAGCATATTGCATGAAGATTTATAACACTCGGAAATATATCCTGAAAGCTATTTTGAAGCGTGCACCAGGTCGTATAAGTCTAACTAGTGATTTATGGACTTCTTGCCTAAGTGAAGTGTATCTGTGTTTGACTGCTCATTTTGTTGATGAGAATTGGAATTTGAATAGCAAAGTTTCGAGCTTCTGTCATGTCTCACCACCACATTCTAGACTAGAAATTTACAAGGTTATAATAAAATTAGTTAAGGATTGGGGCATTGATGATAAGCTTTTTTCCTTGACATTGGACGATGCCTCTAGTAATGATAGAATGCAAAGTCACATAAGGGTGATGCTTAATGATTGTGGATTCTTGTTGAATAATGGTAGTTACTTTCATGTTAGATATGCAGCTCATGTGCTAAATCTTATTGTTAAGGATGGACTTAAGGTGCTTGAGAATGTTGTGGTAAAAATTAGGGAGAGTGTGAAACATGTTAAGGGCTCTGAAGCAAGAAAAATTTCTTTTCAGAAAGTTATGGACTTGTGTAGAATACGAGAGACTAAGTCATTATGGTTGGATGTTTCTACTAGATGGAACTCTACATACATGATGCTTGATAGGGATCTTTTGTATAGAGATGCTTTTGATAATTTGCACACTGAAGATGTGACATATAAACAATGTCCAGAACCTTATGAGTGGGACATGGTTGCACAAATTTGAGATGCTTTGGAGCCATTTAATGTTATTACTGAGTTGTTTTTTGGTAGTGACTATCCTATGGCAAATTGTACTTTGAGAATGTGTGGAATATTGTTATGTTGTTAAAGGACTTGTTTCAAAGTGAAGATGAGGTTTTTGCGAAGAATGACAGTAGAGATGCAAAGTAAATTTGATAAATATTGGACTGAAAGTGAAGAATATTGCACCTTATTTTCTTTTGCAATAATTCTTAACCCTCAGTATAAACTTGATTTTCTCAAGTATTGTTATAAGAAGTTGTTTGATAGTGATGAGTTAAGCGGCGAGAAAAGTGAGTGACATATCTCTGAAATTGCGATGCTCTTTAATGAGTATTCTTCAAGGTCTTCAAGTAGAATCTTCTCCATCGAACACTCAAAGTAGATCCAACACTAATGGGACTGAACGATGCAAGCACAAGTGTGACTATTCCGCGGTAAGTTTGTTGTTTAACTTATTTTTTAGGTTAATAATATATATATTCATCCTTTTATTGGTTTTTTGTTATTTAAGTATTTTGAATATTTTATAATATGTAACTAATTTTTTCCGTAGGATTTTGATGTGGATGAGATGGATACTTTTATTTAAAAGACAAAGTTGCAAGTTTATTTAGATGAATCTAGAGTTCCCAGGAGTGGTGAACTAGATGTTTTAGATTTTTGGAGAGAACATGAAAAGAGATATGGTGTACTTTCTGAGATGGCTAGAGATATATTGGCTGTCCCTCTCACAACCGTAGCTTCAGAATCAACATTTAGCATTGGAAGTAGAATTTTGAACAAGTGGAGGAGCTCTTTCATTCCCAAAAATGAGGAAGTTTTGATAACTACACACAGTTGGTTGCACGACTATGAATGTAAGTGCTTTTTATTGGTCAATTGTCATGTTTTGTTTCATTTTTTTTTATACTTGAATAATTTTCTTTTGTTATCCATGAAGGCTTTGGAGAAGATGAATTTATTGGATGTCACGTGGAATGGATATGAAGGAATCTTATGATACATTTCTCTATAATGATTCTCTGGTTTTAGATTATCAAATTTAGCGTGGAATAATATCAACTTTGCTGTATCTGTTTAGTTGTGATGTTAGAAAATTTAGGTGTGATTTCTCTTCATGCTGGATGGTGTAGTGGATGTTGGGTCTTAAAGTATCTAATTTAAGTTCTTCAGTCTTCTATATTAGAACCAGATATGATATTGCAGTGATTAAAAGTTGATATTTGATATGTAGTGTTTTCTGGTTTAAGCTAGTATGGAGTGTAGCCATTCAATAATTACCATGTTTACATGATATGATGATAATCTTCCTCTCTTTTGGGTGCTTCTTTCTTAGACCAAGTCTCCTAATTTTCCTAATGAATGTATATGGCTAGTTGCATATGCAAATCTCAAGTTTAAATTATATCACCTTCCTTAATTTGGTTACCTCTTCTCTACTTGATAAAGATGTGTTATTGTTTGTATAGTTCACATTATGTTGTGGTATATATGAATCATTGCTAATATGAATTTCGCTCCTTGTTTTCAAGTTGAGAAGCAAGTTAATTTCTTTTAATACAGTACTGTTGTGTTCCTTTTTTTTTTCTAGCTTTTAAATCATTGATCTCTTGAAGGAAAGTGATGGTGAGGGTCTTATGGATTCTATGAGTGTGTTTCTATTCATATGCAAACAACTGTGATTATGAATGAAAACTTGTTTTACTGCACATTAACTACGTTAAGTTATAGTTTTATGCAAGTCGAGGCAAAGTGATTTTGGAACCACCAAGTATTTGGTAGTAACATGGTGCGATGATATTTATTTTCATTTTCATATGACAAGTAGTTGGCAACTTGTCATGATTTGTGTTTAAACCAGTGTATGTCTTTGTTCTCTACTTAGGTGGTAATTAGTAAAAGATTTACCATATTACTCTACTTACTTTCAACCAAATTGTATTATTTGCTTTACAACTTAATTTGTTGTGTGTGTGTGTTTTCTTTTTCTTTTATTTTATTTTACCTGTAGTGTTTTAATTAATTAAGTTGATGTGTCCAACACTTCACTATATATCTTTGTTGCTTAAAGACCCAAAAGAATGTGTTTTAGAAGAAAAAAGAAGATCCAAACTGATTGCTATTGTGAGATCCACAAGAATATTTTGCTTTGGTCAAATAATAATGCTGAGAAAAATGTGCGCATTACCCACTTTCTCCTTCTAATGATCCCGCGCGTAATCCTGTGCGTGAAGAATAAAAGGGGAGTTCTTTTTTACATTTTCTTAGATTTTCAGGACAAGTGCCCTTTCTCGATGCATTTCTTTAGACAAAGACTCCATTTTTCCTCTTTTCGGATGGTGAATATTTCTCAGAATATGGAGTGTGAATCAAACCCATTCAAATCCTCCTAACCATTATCCTACTGCAATAATTCTTGGTAAGAAGAATGCCCATGTTGTGGCAATTCCACCCAGAAGGTAATGGGTTACTCCTACAGCACGTCCTTGTACAATGCTCAATCATATTGTATTTAAGATCATATCACCATTTTCATGACATAAATCAACAAGTACTTTGTGAAATGAATCAATCCATTAATGTTCATTGCTTTCTTTTACTATAAACCATGCATTTAAAGTTTCGATATAAGGTTATGGTTTTTTCTGTTTTGAAAGAATGTGAAAATGTGGACATTGCAAGATATTAGTTTGCTGACATAAGGTCTAAAGTATTTGCACTTTGATAATCTTTCAGGTTTATTCGGGACACTACTTTTGCAAGACTGGTGGTTTAATTGTTGTGGTCGAATAAGGTTTTCTTATCAAAATAGAAACCCATATTCTCTTTGGATCGATTTTTTTATCAGCCTAGGTCATTGTGTGATGGAACATATTTTTTTTACAAGCTTTTGGAAGAATGTAGCATATTTTTTTACAACATTGTACTAAATTTCGATGATAAGTTAAAGCATTATTTGCCTATGATATGCAAGACAATTATTTCCTTTGTTATTAGTTGGTGAAATGAAAAATTATGGATGATAAAATTTACACAAATTCTTGCCATTGTGAATATTTTTTTTAATGAGAACACCCGAGGGTGGGGGAGAATATATTAGAGGTTCCCAAGCCTAATCAATGATGAATAGGATTTACAGAACAATACAATTTGATCATAATACAAGATGAAGCAACATAGTTGCCCCCAAAAGTCCTATCAATTCTAAATCTAGTACTTGTGTAGCAACTATCCTAGCAAAAAAGGATAGATGATGAAGTTGCGATCCGAAGGAGAGAATCTCCACCCCTTGTGTTAATTCTCTCCTCCAGCCAGGCAACTTCAATCACAAGAAGTAATAGCCTAAAATTAAGAGTTTCTGGAACTGAAGTAATAGCCTAAAATTAAGAGTTTCTGGAAATATCAGTTCCAGATCAAATGTGTGCCAAACTTGCGTTGAGGGGGACCATTGGAGTGTAACTGAATTAAGTGTAAGATCCAAACCCTCATCCACACCGTTGGAGAAGGTTAGCAGCCGACGACCGCTACAGTGTTTACTTTAGTGAGAACAGAATCGGATATCCAGCAGGTAAGATCAGAAGAGTAGGAATCCCTGAGCTTCCAAGAGCTAGTAGTAGATGATTGAGTGTAAGATCCAAACCCTGAACCTGCATGAAAAAATCTTGATTAGCAGTATCAATCCTTAGGCAAAGCATGTTTATGCATTCTAATTTGCGGAGTTTGTAACCTATCTAATGAAATCAGACCCTTGATGTGCTGGGGGATATTATGAAGATTAAGGCTCTGAAAATAGCTAGTGTGATGTTTAGCAATTGCATTTGCCACAGAATTACCCTCTCTGAATACGTGTTTAAGGTGATCACAACCGAATAGTGTTTTAACTTTATAAGCCAAATCAAAAAGATTCCAGTGTGCAGAGTAGGGATCGTTGATCATCATGACGGCCAACTTACAGTCTGTTTCAAGAATGCAATTTTGACCAAAAACATGTAAATTATTGCAAGCAAGTAACAGAGCCTTAATTTCGGCTTCCAGAGGTGAAGCAGCAGAAATGGTATTGCCATTGTGAATCTGTGTACATTGTGTGTTGCAGAAATGGTATTGTTAGCAAACTTATTAATTATTATTCCATGTATTTACTACTTTTGTTTTGACATGCTATGGTAAGGAGTAATTATACTAACAAAGCATATTTTAAGTTTATGTGTTAGAGAAAATTAGATTGTAAATGCAATATTATTTTAAATATTGTTTTATTTTCTTACAAAAGAATTAGGAGTCCGTCTCTTGAAAGATGGTCTTTCCATAAGTTATGGAAAGACCAAGGATTAAACTACAAATAAGGAGTGAAGATAAAATTTTTGGGTTGCATTAATCGGGTCATAAACTTTATAACTACTACATGTTGCATATTAAATTTTAATATTGCAACTAAAATCTTTTACCTTTTTATTATTCTAATTATATCCCGTCTTCCCATAAACCTATGGAAATCTGTCTTTCCTAAGACTTTGCCAAGAATTGGATGATTGAAAATATTGATTTAAAATATTTTGCAAAATTTAATGAAAAAAAGTTTTCCAAAATAATTAATAAGAATGACAATTAATATTGTATAATTTTTTTTCTAAATAATAAATAAAATAGAATCCGTCTCTTGAAAGACGATCTTTTCATAAGATCTAAAAAGACCAATGTTTAAAATACAAATTAGAAGAAATGAAGATAAAATTTCCGGGTTACATGAATCGGGTTATAAACTTTATAGCTGCTACACGTTACATAATAAAATTTTAATATTACAACTAACACCTTTTACCTTTTATTATTCTAATTAAACCCCGTCTTTCCATAAGACTATGGAAAGACGGTCTTTCCCAAGACTTTGCCAATAAAATAACTAACTAATATTAATTTTAGCTTACAAAAATAATTTTAAATTAATTAATTAATTACATTGTTTTTTTTAAAAATTTAATACTTACATTTGAAATATACTTTTAAAATAATTTCATCCAATGATGATTTTTATTACACATTTTAAATTTATAAATTTAATTTATTATGTGATATTCTAATATCAAATAACATATTAATAAATAATAATATAATTTACTGTTTATAATTGTAATGTTTTTTTAATAGATTTATAATTGTAATGTTATTGTCAACTTAATATCATCAAGTTAATATTTTAGACAGTAAAAATTATATACACACTATTCAATCATGTTCAGGTCTTATTCTGTTTGGGTTAACATTAATTTGAATCTCTTCAAATTCGGGTTAAAATCGATTCGGGTCTTGTTCGGTTTGGGTTAACATTAATTTGAATCTCTTCAAATTTGGGTTGACATCGATTCAGTTCATTTCGAATCGGGTAGTGGTCGGGTATGATCAGGTTTCTTTCAGGTACGGGTCCTTTTTGGGTTTAGATTCAGGCTCAATTTGGGTGCGGGTTTTTTCCGGGTTCGGGTTCAGGTTCGATTCGGGTTCAGATGTTGTTCGAGTTTGGGTCCATCGTGTCCGGCAATTTTAGTCCGGGTTCGGTTCGATCAGGTGATTTTGGTTTCGGGTTATTGATCGGATCTCGTTATTCGGGTGTCGGTTCAATTTTGGTTCGGTTATTTATTTTTGGGTGTTCGGGTTCGGTTATATTTTGCCAGGTTTAGTAATGGGCATAGCATTAACTTAATACAAGAAATACTGTAAGGAAGATACATTGAATGATACTCTCTAAAACGACTTCGTTGTTGGTTTGTTTTTTTTGATTTACTTTTTTGCTCCTTCTCTTCTTCCTCCACCCGACTAAATCCTGCTCCCATTAGGTTAATTGGCTCGGGGTTGTTGATTTCGAGCGAGATACTGTGTGTTTGTGTGTGGTGAAGGACAGAAGGAGAAGAAGCTATGTCAGCTCTCTATTTAATATTGGCAGATGGCTGTGGTTACGGTTGGTAATGAAGAGGTGCATTTAGTGGCAATGCTAGCTCTTGATTTAGTTCGGTAAAGTTTGTAGCTTTTTTTCATATTGCCTTTCTGGTTTGTTTGAAAGATGGTAGTATCAGGAGGAAACATGAATGGTGATTGAGTTCGTAAAGAGTAATTTTTTAGTATCAGTAGTTGTTGGTTCAAAATTCTTGTCAATGGATGTTACAGTATAAAGGGGTCTTGTTACAACACCATAGTAGAGGCAAACAAAGATCTTTTGATTGACTCGGGTCAGGGGCACGAACATGTATAACAAGTAGCCTTATGGGTCGTTTGGTTCATGTGGGAATTTAATTCTGCGGTAATTTGTATTTCATGGGAAGTTGTTTCCGTGATCAAATTTCTAGGATATACACAAATCGTGTTTGGTTGCACATGCGGATTCTATATTTCCTATGAATTAATTTTCTGCATGTTGTTTGGTTGACTTCATTTGGGTATGCGAGAAGACGATGAAGTAGAAGGAAATGAAAAATTGCCGCGTGAAGGAGGGAAACCATAACGTTTTACGCGCCATAGTTAGGATAAAAGTGTAATATCACACAAAAGCATCGCAGAATTGCATTCGACCGAGGAGGTACTCGGTAACATATTTCCCACGTTATGTGGGAAATTTAATTTCCTCCGAATTACAACTTCCCATGTATTTACCATTTTCCGTCAACCAAACAGTTCTACTAATCCTAAAATACGCAGAATTTATAATCACCGTGTATGGTACGCATACCAAACGACCTCTTATAGTTAGCAATTCCGAGCTCCTGCTTCCACAAATGCGGTTCAACAGTTTCTCTTAAGAATCAAAACTAATTAGATTCCTAAATTGCTGCCCTACGTCATTCGAAAACTTATAATCTTATACAGAATACTCTCATGCTACCCAGTGATAAGATGTATTTGCGTTATATCAATATTGTATTGCTGGCAGGAATATATAGAGTACAATAAGGTAATAGAATATGAGTATAACTCTAGCTTAGTCAACATGACTTATCTAAAATCAATTATAATCTAATTAGAAATATGATTTAATCTAACACCCCCCTCAAGTGAATCGTCGGATGTTCAGCGATGCAAAGCTTGGATCGGAAGAACTCGAAGAGGGGACGAGAAAGTCCTTTGGTGAAGATGTCAGCAATTTGAAGACCAGTGGAGACATGTGCAACACGTAGCTTGCCAGATGCCACCAACTCGCAAACAAAATGATAGTCAATATCAATATGCTTGACCCGCTTATGAGCAACAGGATTTTGAGCCAAGAAAATGGCACTACTGTTGTCACATAGCAGCAATGGGGAGCTCGAAAGCGGAAGACGATGGTCGCGAAGAAAATGAGTCAACCAGACCATCTCCTAGGCAGTGTTGGCAAGGGCTCGATACTTGGACTCAATGCTAGATCGAGAGATGGTAGGTTGCTTCTTGGCACTCCAAGAAATAAGATTTTCACCAAGAAAGACTGCATATCCATATGTAGATCGGCGAGTCTCAAGACAATGAGCCCAATCAGCATCCGAATACCCCCAAGACCTCAGGAGTACTGACCGAGCTAAAGGTGAGGCAGAAATGAAGAGTGCCTCTGACGTAGCGAAGAATCCGAGTGACTGCGGCATAATGGTCAGTGCGGGGATCCTGAAGAAACTGACTGACTGTGTTAACCGCAAATGCCAGATCAGGACGAGTAATCGTCAGATACTGGAGGGCACCAACAAGAGATCGATACAACGTCGGATTCTAAAATGGTGGACTGGTGGAGCTGTGCAACTATGAACCAGGAACAAAAGGGGTAGAGACCGGAACCGCATCGGACATACCTACACGAGTGAGAATATCTCGAGCACACTTAGCTTGTTCGAGAAGTAGACCCGAGGAAATGGGTGATACTTCTAGGCCAAGAAAGGAATGGAGAGCACCCAAATCCTTAATAGCAAACTCCCGATGTGTCCGATCAATAAACTTCCGAAGAAGATCAGAGTCATTGCCTGTGAGAATAATATCATCAACATAGACCAGGAAATAGAGCAAGGACGAGCCTCGAGAGAGAACAAACAGGAAAGTGTCGGCGGAACTGTATCGAAACCCAAGTTGAGATAAATAGATGCTGAACCGCTAGAACCATGCTCGAGGTGCTTGCTTAAGACCATAAATGGCCTTTCGAAAGCGGTAGACATAATCAGGATGAAGAGAGTCCTTGTAACCAACCGGTTGCGCCATCGTTGCAACCCAAGACGGATCCTTCAAGGCCGAACAATAATCCATGGGCTCGGACTCAGTGAAAAGGCCAGCAAGTAGGCCATGAGCCACAAAACCAGTATAGTCTCGACGCGGGATAGCTCCAGTGGAAGATTGAGTGGCCATTGGATGAGTATGATGCCGCAAAGACAAAGCCGGAGGAGAAGGAACTGGAGAGGGCATCAGGGATTGAATATTAGAGGTGGCCGAAGATGATGCAGCAGAGGAAGGAGAACTGGCCACCGATGACTGGGATGGAGTGGACAGGTCAACAGTAGGCGGAACAGAGTCCGTCAAGCAAATAACATCAGGCATAGGAGACGACTGATCAAAAGTCTAGAGGGGCAGACCCGAGCTGCCATCAGCGTCCAGGAAAATAGCCATGTCCAAAGTCTAGATAGGAGAGCCAGTGCCGAGGCCGAAGATGAGGCAAAAGGAAAACAGCCTTCATCGAAGCGTGCATGACGAGTGACAAAAATCTTGCTAGTGGCAAGATCAAGACATCAAAAGCCTTTATAATGCAGCTGTAACAGATGAAACACAAGGTATGCTCTGTGGAGATAACTTGTGAGGGGTCATAGGACGAACAGAAGGGAATACTTGACAACCAAAAGGATGAAAGTTCGAGTAGATCGGAGTACGATGGTAAAGAAGTCCATACGGAGAAGTCCCTTGTAACACCGGAGTTGGAAGCCGATTAATGGTGTAAACTACAGTAGCAAAATCATCATCCCATCTCGATAGTGGCAGATGGGAATGAAAGAGCACAGTGAGTCCCATTTCGACAACATGTCTGTGCTTACGCTCGGCCTGACCATTTTGCTGCGGGGTATAAGGGCACGAAACTTGATGATGAATACCTTTGGCGGCAAAATGGGAGTGTAAGCGCGTATTTAAGAACTCAGTACCACCATCACTCTGAAAAACCTTAATTTTGGACGTAAATTGATTCTCACCTAAGGCCTCGAACTGGATGTAAGTGTCGACAAACTCGAATTCTTGACACAAGGGAAAAAACCATGTAAAGCGAGAAGAATCATCCACAAACAAGGCATAATAAGAAAATCCATTAGAAGACAAAATTGGGGAAGCCCCCCCCATAAATCACAATGAATCAAATCCAAGATGTGCGCAGCATGCTTATTATTCTCAACAAAAGCTAACCGCTACCCCTTTGCCATAACACACGGAACACAAGTATGCGGTTTAGGTAATAAAGAAGAAACGGACAAGAGACCAGACTTCTGTAAATCAGAGATGATAGAGGCTAGAACATGCCCCAGCCGAGCATGCCAAAGCTCAAAAGACGCTCGTCCAGAATTCTGCTGCAGGAAGGAAACGAGTGCTGCGCTACCCTTGTCCAAAATGTACAAGCCGTCTTCACCGTGGCCCTTGCCCAAGACTTCCTTGGAAACTTTGTTATGAATCACGAAGTTCCGATCATCAAAAGTAACAAAGACATTTAAATCCCTGGTCAGTTTACTAATTGACAGTAAATTCTTAGTGATGGCAGGGACAACCAGAACATCAAACAATGTCAAAGAATCAGAAATCCGAGAATCACCAATATGAGAAATTGGAAAAGAAGCACCATTACCAACAAAAACATAGGAATTACCAGAGTAAGGTATGACACTGTCTAGGCCAGAAGCATAAGATGCCATATGACTGGTGGCACCAAAATCGACGTACAGTCGGATGTACAAGAGTGTGGCTCTATCTGTAACGAAGCTTGAAAATTGTCAGCCATGTGCGAGGGATCAGAATGGTGAGTTTGTGATAACATCTTGTAGCAGGTAGTCGTATAATGGCCCGGACGACCACACCAGGTACAATGGGGACGGCCGTGTCCAGAACTGGCCCTAGCCGAGAACTGATTAGGACTAGCGCCAAAATGATCGCCTTTGCGACCACCAGAACAACCTCCTCGAGGGGCATGGGAACCCCATGCACCACCACCCCTGGCTGGCGCGCGATCCCTAGAACGGCTAGAAAGAAGCTGTTACCCTGTAGAGAATGCCACTGGACCAGAAGCAGGTATCGAATTACCTTGAAGATTCTTTAAAAAAGCCTCATGATTCTTAGCACGAGACAAAACATTAGCATAAAGTGGGGTAGGGGAAGAATTAATCAGAGGAGCAGAAAAATCCTTGAACTCAGACCCGAGAGCAGTTAAAAACTAAATGATTTGATCAAAAATATCCTTAAATTGTAAATAAAGCTCATGAACAGAGCCACTCTTACGTATAACATGGGCATCGGCTCGAAGATGAAGAATGGTGGAAGTGCTGCTGGTCTGAAAAGTGGCGCAAAAGTTGTCCCAGATATCCTTGGCAGTCACACACGAGGTTAGAAGTTTGGAGAGGGCCTCAGGAGAAAGAGAGGAAAACAGTAAGCTACAGACCCTCTGGTCTTCATCCATCCAGAGATCATAAGCCTCCTTGGCCAAATTGTAAGCTGCCTGAGCAGCCGCACGATCAGGAGGAGGAGCGCGGAGGGCCATGGCAAAGGAGGAAGATGTCGAACTAGTCGTCGGCATAGTGGGCAGAGGAGGACGTGGAATGGACCCATCGAGATACCCGAAAAGCCTTTGAGGGCGAAGAACATATTCAATCTGCCATTTCCAGAGAAGGAAGTTGGTCTTATTCAGCTTAATTTGTAGCATATAAAATGATAAATTTTCACTGGCCATGATGAGAATGGAAGAAGGAGTTCGGCCGCTAGAGGAAGAAGAAGAAAGAGAAGAGGCGGCCGAAAAAATAAATGCCTCTTCCCCGGCAGCGGCGCCAAAATTTGGGAAGCCATCGCCGTACCTCTCAAAGTTAATATTTATAAGCCCTATATGCTTACTATCTACAACTAAGTAGATAGTGGCAAGTCGGGGTCGTCCACGAGGAAGAGGGATCTTCCTAAGCGTTTAGGCACAAAAGGTTGACATTAGGCTAGAAGTATATATATGTACACATATAAAAACATGTAAACGGGGGGGGGGGGGGAGGGGGTGGACGGTTTGTGATCCTAAGTTATGAAAGTTAAACGACAAGATAACTAGCAAGGCTAAGTAACTATGCTAATCATCAAACAAAACTAAGAAAAAACTCAAAAGATAAAGCCTTGGGGGCCATTGATATCCACTTCCAAACCTAATGTAGATCATTGAACCATTCACTCATTCTATCACATTCATTACTTGACTTAACATTGACATACTTATCTAGCAAGAATCACAATGCATTATGCACAAGAAGTTCTAAGTTCATGTTCATAGATTTTCATGCAAAGGAGCTGAGGAATTCGTCACTTTCCTAACACCCGAACACTCCAATCATAAAAACACTTCCTATTCTCAAATAACCCATGGCATAAATGAAGTGAAACATAGCATCAAGAATACATAAATGCTAAATAATAAAGGCTTCAAGAACGAATGAAACAATATATTCACTACTTCAACTACTTGTTGTGAAGATAAATATTCTATCCTTCTTAGATAGTAGTTTGCAAGAGTGAATTCGACATCTCTTGTCAAACCTCACCAATGACTCCCTTAGAACTAAGAGTATCCCATTGATGGCATTTAGCACGAAGAATCAACAAGCTTGGCAACACTTATAAATACTACACCGTATCTAAGCATTTAACCAATTCATGCATTTACACAAGATTAGTCAAGAACGATCGACATTCATAGACTTCTCTCATTTGCTACCTAAAACAAACATGACAACGAGTTCGACATCATCACATTCATCTAGCAATTATCAACACACTAATATCATTTAAGAAGCTCTAACTGATGCTCTTGGATTCCACATTAAAAGAGGGGAGAATTAGCTACTTTCTCCCAACCCTAACAAGTAATCATACTTTCTCCCAACCCTAACAAGTAATTGACGGGTAGGGAAGGCTTGGTCGTGACTCACGACAGTATCGTTGCGACTCGCGATGGTTCGTCGCGAAGCCGTCGCTGCTCGTGAAATGTTGAGGCCGGGAGCATAATTTTAGCACAAAATTTCTAATCACGTCGTGACTCGCAACCTCCCCGCGGCGACGCCGTCGTGGCTTGCGGAAAGCTGGTGCTGGGAATGGATTTTGTTCCCTTGTTCGTCGCGACTAGCGACGAGGCCATCGCAACTCGCGACGACAGGGTTTCCCACCACTTGGAAATTTTTTTCTTACCAAGCTCTCTTCCCTCTCTTATGGATCTTATTCCTTCATGTCCTACAATGCAATACACTACATTTTGCTACAAAATCATAGAGAAACACACAATAAAAAGAACAAGACTAAATAACAAAAACTAAACAAAAAAAACTAAAACAAAGGCCAAATTTATTTATGTCGTTGGCACGACAAAGCTCCGTATATTTAAGGTTGCCGGAACGACCCTAATGTTATCCATGTGGTGAAGGCTTGAACCCCTTCACCATGAGCTTCCAAAAGTAGAGAGGTGGGGGTACAAAACTTTCAAGAGGAAAGTTTTGTTGAGGTGGAGAAGGTTTGAAGGGAGTTGAGTGGTTAGGAGGCTTGGGATAATCTTTCGGCTCCTCTCTCGTCTCCCTCAAAACTTCTGAAAATGATAGAGTTAGCTCACTAGGTGGGAGAAGGGGTGACGATGCTAATGAATGTAGCACGATCAACTCTTCCTCCATTTTTCTATCCTCAACAACCAACTCCTCATTCCCTTTGAACTCAAAATCATTTCTCGTGGTGGCCTCACTCACCGAATCCTCGAGTTCGATTTGGGATGGTGTATTTTTAGAATCACGAGCTTCCATTCGGGCCAACACTTCTAATATACTCCTCACATGCCCCTCAATAGCCTCAACACTAGAGGAGAGCCGAGTGTCTGGCTCCTCACTAGTAAAGGAGTTCAAGTTTGCTATTGTATTCATGACTTCCTCACGTGTCAAACTTGAACTTCCTTGTTGGGCTTGGTTTTGGGGTACGGTATAAGGTGGTGATGGCCAACTATTTTTCTCGTATTGTTGGTTTTCTGGTTCATTCTCATACCACCAATCCGGACTACCACTCCATTCCGGATTGTAAGGATTGTGGTATGGATACCATTCTTGAGCATCTTGCCCTTGAAAACCAACATCTCCTACCTCTTGGTAGCACTCCTCATAATATCCTTGGTTTTGGAAACCAAGGGTTCTTTCTCCCTTATAGTGCTCTTCCCACAACAAATAGCAAGACTCGGTAGGATGATCGAAATGATACATACTACAAAACCTTGCTTGTTGAGCCTCTCTTCTCATCATGAGTTCCCTCAAGGTGAGACGCTCTATTTTTAAAAGATTTTTTTTTCAAAAGTCCGAAATCATATTGCAAGTGTTCTCGATAAAAGCTCACCAAGAACTCAAGCAATACCTACTCCAAAAAAAACAACCACCAAGAAGTGGAAATAAAAACAACTAGCTAATGTGCAACCAAAAATGCCCAAACATTTAAAAATAAATGCCTCTTCCCCGGCAACGGCGCCAAAATTTGGGAGGTCATCGCCGTACCTCTCAAAGTTAATATTTATAAGCCCTAAATGCTTACTATCTTCAACTAAGTAGATAGCGGCAAGTCGGGGTCGTCCACGAAGAAGAGGGATCTTCCTAAGCGTTTAGGCACAAAAGGTTGACATTAGGCTAGAAGTAGATATATGTACACATATAAAAGCATGTAAATGGGGGGGGGGGGTTTGGATGGTTTGTGGTCCTAAGTTATGAAAGTTAAAAGACAAGATAACTAGCAAGGTTAAGTAACTATGCTAATCATCAAACAAAACTAAGAAAACGGGTTTTAAAACTACAAAAGATAAAGCCTTAGGGGCAATTGATATCCACTTCCAAACCTAATGTAGATCATTGAACCATTCACTCATTCTATCACATTCATTACTTGACTTAACATTGACATACTTATCTAGCAAGAATTACAACACATTATGCACAAGAAGTTCTAAGTTCATGTTCATAGATTTTCATGCAAAGGAGTTGAGGAATTCGTCACTTTCCTAACACCCGAACACTCCAATCATAAAAACACTTCCTATTCTCAAATAACCCATGGCATAAATGAAGTGAAACATAGAATCAAGAATACATAAATGCTAAATAATAAAGGCTTCAAGAACGAATGAAACAATATATTCACTACTTCAACTGCTTGTTGTGAAGATAAATCTTCTATCCTTCTTAGATAGTAGTTTGCAAGAGTGAATTCGACATCTCTTGTCAAACCTCACCAATGACTCCCTTAGAAATAAGAGTATCCCATTGATGGCGTTTAGCACGAAGAATCAACAAGCTTGGCAACACTTATAAATACTACACCGTATCTAAGCATTTAACCAATTCATGCATTTACACAAGATTAGTCAAGAACGATCGACATTCATAGACTTCTCTCATTTGTTACCTAAAAAAAACATGACAACAAGTTCGACATCATCACATTCATCTAGCAATTATCAACACACTAATATCATTTAAGAAGCTCTAACTGATGCTCTTGGATTCCACATTAAAAGAGGGGAGAATTAGCTACTTTCTCCCAACCCTAACAAGTAATCTGATGTGTGATATTTAGTTGTCCATTCTTGATGGAATTTAGTGCTCTTTTATGTGATTTCTGGTACTTAATTGATTTATTTTGTTGATAGATCACTATTTTTGGAGCAAAGCGGTATTGGAGCGGAAGAGCTATTTTTGGAGCATAAGGATGCTGATTCAGCTACCCTTAGTCCGGAATCCTTCATGTGGCAGAGTTGTGTTTCGATTTCGATCACTATATTGCTCCATGAAGTCGACCCGGTTAAGGTGAAGCTGATGAAAGGGGGATCGCTATACTCTTTTTTCTCAAATGGGTTTTTAATGAGGTAGTGATTCCGATCCCTCGTTAGGGAGTTTACGGAGTTGATGTCTAGAAGAGCAAAGAAGGCCAAATTCAGCCTATTAATTGGGCCAAAAAGGAGTCATGAAGCCCAGGAAGAATTGGATTATTTATTCCAAGATGGAATTAGATTTTAATTAGGCTGTATAGAGCTGGAAAGGGAAGAATATTTCTCTTTGGATAAGGATTCTAATTTTCCAAAATTAGTTAGGATTTGGATTTTATTTTTAGTATATATAATCGTGTGTGATTAACGATTTGGGGGGATTAATTTTCTGGGGGGCTGGACGGAATTAATAAAAAAAGGAGGGAGGAAAACTTTGAGAGAGGGATTTTTTTTGGTTTCTTGGAAAAAAGAACGAGATCATCAAGAATTATTCATAGGTAATTTTTTTCTGCTGATTACTTTTTTATTGTTAACATGTTTAATTTTGAATTGCTTGTTCTATTTAATTTAATCATGAGTAGCTAGATTCTTAATCGGCTAGGTTAATTTGATGGTTCATGGATTGTGAGGCTTAAGGTTTTCAGAAATTTAATCCTATAAGTTTTTAATTGTTTATGCCTACAATCTATGCTTGATTGTTTGAGTTTGATCGCCTCAATCTTGTCAGGCTAGGGCTAATTAAGTAGCACCTCCTGTAAAAAACAGATAACAATTATGACTGTAATAACAGGATGATAAACAATTAATTGGATAAACTGCATGCAAATACGTGCTTATTGTCTAAATTGGGTTTCCTAGGTTTTAAGATCGTTAAGATATAACTGGTTTAGCAAATACTTGCTAGGAATATCTTAATTAGGAAGATCGCAGGTTAGCAAATACTTGCTTGCGACCGGAAATTTAAGGGAAATTTAGGGAACATAGCTAACACTGTTCCTGCTTATAACCAATTAATTCATAGGGGTTAAATGAATTGTGAGTAGTCGATGATCAAGGAATGAACCAAAGATTAACTTATGCCGGTTATTTGTTATCTATTTATTGTTGGTAATTTATCTCTGCATTTTTTAAACAAATCTCAAATCATAGGCGTGGTTGCTAAACCAAACCTTGTTGGTAGTTTGAATTTGATAGAAATTATACCGTTCTCTATGGATACGACCTGCTTCTACTATACTAATCTGTGTACTAGTTTGCAGTTTTCTTGGTGATAGGAACGACGTACACCAAAATGGCGCCACTGCCGGGGAGCGGTAGTAAATTTCTATTTATTTTGCTACTAATTTTTGTTCTTTAGTTATTGGTATATGACCAGGTCCCAGGAGCAGGAATTGTTATTTGATTATGAAGTTGAAAAGACAGCCGGGAAGAATTATAAACTCGCCAGGGAGAGGAAGCTGAAAGCTACCGCAAACTCTCTAGTTGGCCAAACAGAGGCAGTTTCCGGAGCAGAATCCGAATCTGAGCCCGAATCTGTTTCCGAAACTGAGATGGGGGACACAGTAGAGCCTGATCCGACCGCCGATAATCCGTACATGTGGGAATTGACCGGTCATAGTGAAGAGGACCCTCCCACTCCGATCTCATTGCCAGCAACTGCGACTCCTGTGGAGATTAAGTTGGCATTGCTGAACGTGCTTCCGAAGTTCTATGGGAAGAGTAATGAAGACCCTTACAATTTATTGAACGAGTTCATCAAGATTTGTAAGGTATAGAAAAGACCAGCTGGTGTCACAGAAGATCAGTTCAAGTTGGTGGCTTTTCTGTTCAGCACGTCAGGAGCAGCGAACCAGTGGTTTTCAAGCTTGGCTCCTAACTCCGTCACTTCATGGAGTGCTCTCAAGAGGCTGTTTTTGGACTATTTCTTCCCAGCCACTAAAACGGATGCCCCGAGGAAGGAAATTTTGAGCATCAAGCAGGAGTATAATGAGCCGCTGAGTACATTTTGGCTGAGGTTCAAATGATTGGTAGATCGTTTCCCTAACCATCGATACACGGAGGGGCAACTGCTACAGTATTTCTACCAAGGATCCACAGCTGCGAACAAGGATTTGCTAAATACCTCAAGCAATGGTGGATTTTTGGAAATCAGAGTCAATGAAGCAAAGGAGATAGTGAAGAAGTTGATCAATTCCAAGAAGGAGTATGACACTGATGAGATCCGAATCCTGAAAAGAGTGGCACAAACAGATCCCTCAAGCCAAGAAGATATTAAGGAGAGGATGGACAGGATGGAGAGGGTACTATCCAAGTTGGTGGATAAGGTCACCGTTGCTAGCACCTCAGTTGGTCCTCAAGAAAAACCTTGTGACATCTGCTGCAGTCCAAGCCACATCACTTTACAATGCCCTTTTGTAATGGATGAACAAGCTAATGCCATGGGGAATTGGAATGATAGGCAGCCAAAGAGGGACCCGTACTCAGCTACCTATAATCCGGGATGGAGAGATCATCCCAACTTTCGATGGCGAGATCCGGGAAATCCAGTACAACCATATGTTCCACCCCATCGAGCTCCTCACCCTCCATATTCTCAGAATCCACCACCTCCTCAAGGGAAGTCTATGGATGACAAGCTAGACATGATATGCTTCAAACCCAGATCCAAAGTTTGAAAAAGACTGAGGCCACCTTGGAGAAGCACACATGTCAGATTTCACAGCTGTCAAACTCGATGAATGAGCTCCTAATGAAGCAACCTGGATTGCCATCTCAAGTGCAACTCAACCCCAGAGAGACAGCCAATCAGATCACGTTAAGAAGTGTCAAGGAGCTTGAGCCACTACCTCCTAAGACCGCAGAAAAAGGAGCTAAGGAGCAGTCGGAGCAGTCTGCAGGAGGCCCCCAGTTGGCCAAACAGGGGCTGACGACAGAAACAGAAAGTGAGGTACAAGGGCATTTTGATCAAACCAAGGAGTAAAATCCAAGGTTGGGTCAGAATGATCCTCCAATTAAAATTCTCCCTCCTTTTCCTCGTAGTTTAGCTAGAAAGAAAGATGATTCTGTTGATTTCCTATATATCTTTGGAAAAATGGAGATTAACCTACCTTTCTTACAGGCTATAAGGCTTCCACCTGTGAGCAAGTTTTTGAAAGATTTTATTGCAGGGAAACCTAAAGACTCAAGCAAGGTCATAATGGGTGAGTCGATTTCAGCTGTAATTCAAAGAGATTTGCCTCAGAAGTGCAAGGACCCTGGTATGTTCTCTTTGCCATGTTTTATTGGAGATGTTAAGATTGATTCTGACATGTGTGACTTAGGAGCATCTATCAATGTGATGCCACTATCTGTTTATAATTCTTTGAATGGGGCAGAAATGGTAAATACTAGAGTAATAATCCAATTGGCAGATAGATCATGTGTATATCAATGTGCTCGTAAGAGTCAATGATTTTGTTTACCCTGCGGATTTTTATGTGGTAAAGATGAATCATGCTAGTGGTACAAGGACCTCAGGTGTATTGTTAGGTCGCCCTTTCTTAAGGACGGCTAATACGATCATTAATGTGGGGAAGGGAACTATTTGTCTCGATTATTATGGTGAAAAATATACTTTCAGTATTGACGATGCAATGAAAAAACCCATGGATGCTGAAAATATTTATGCCATTGATGTCATTGAGCCTCTTGTCCAAGAATATCTTGAGACTGAATTTCTGCAGGATGAGATAGAAATCCCATTACCCACTGGTCCGAACGATGTGAAGGTGTAGGATATGAGTAACGAGGAGATCACCGAATGGTTGTGTTCGATTTGCGCTGATGAAGAAGCAAACAGTACTGACGCAGACCTCTACTTGGCCAAACAGGGGCTGGCGGAGAGTGGAATAAAGTACGAAAAGCCCATTCCATCCGATATTTCACCACCTATCCTGGAGTTGAAGGATCTGCCATCTAATCTGAAGTATGTGTATTTGGGGGATGGTGAAACTCTTCCGGTGAATGTCAGTGCAAGGTTGTCAGATTCTCAAGAGGAGCAGTTGATTGCAATGTTGAGAAAGTACAAGAAGGCGATTGGGTGGACCCTCACAGACATTATAGGGATCTGTCCCGATATTTGTATGCATCATATTTTGATGGAAGACGATGCTAAGCCTGCTCGAGATGCTCAAAGGAAGCTAAACCCCAACATGAGAGAGGTTGTTCTTAAGGAAGTCCTCAAACTCCTTTCCTTGGGAATTATCTACCCTATTTCAGACAGCAAGTGGGTGAGCCCGGTTCATGTGGTGCCGAAGAAATATGGTTTTCAAGTGGTAAAGAACGAAAAGAATGAGTTGGTGCCTACTCGTTTGGTCACTGGATGGAGGATGTGCATACACTACCGGAAATTGAATGCCGTGACTCACAAGGATCATTTTCCGCTGCCCTTCATCGATAAAATGCTGGAAAGATTGGCAGGGAACAGTTTCTTTTGCTTCTTGGATGGATATAGTGGGTACTTCCAGATCTGTGTGAACCCCGAAGACTAGGAGAAGACCACATTTACATGTCCCTTTGGCACTTATGCATATAGGAGAATGCCCTTCGGATTATGCAATGCTCTAGGCACCTTCCAGAGATGCATGATGATCCTTTTCTCCGACTTGATTGAGAAAAGCATTGAGGTGTTCATGGATGACTTTACAGTTTATGGGAATTCATTTGAAGTATGCTTGGGTCATTTGGAACAGGTCTTGATTCGATGTGTGAAGCGGAACCTTGTGCTGAATTATGAGAAATGCCACTTTATGGTGAATGAAGGCATAGTCTTGGGACATGTGGTTTCGGAAAGAGGAATTCAAGTGGACAAGGCTAAGGTTGAGAACATAGAGCAACTTCCATATCCTACCAATGTTCGTGAGATACGTGGTTTTTTGGGGCATGCTGGATTTTACAGAAGGTTTATTAAGGACTTTGCAAAGGTTGCACAACCCTTAACGAAGCTCCTTTAAGATGATGTTCCTTTTGAGATGACCGAGGAGCGCAAACGGTCTTTTGATATACTGAAGGAGAAGCTCATCTCAGCCCCTATAATGTAACCGCCGAATTGGGATCTGCCATTTGAGTTGATGTGTGATGCAAGCGATTATGCAGTTGGAGCAGTCTTGGGACAAAAGGTAGGGAAAGAGAGCCATGCAATTTATTATGCATCAAAGACATTGAACCCATCTCAATGTAACTATACAACCACCGAAAAGGAGTTGTTGGCAGTGGTATTTGCTCTTGAGAAGTTCAGATCGTACTTGCTTGGATCGAAGATCATCGTCTACACCGATCACTCAGCCTTAAAGTACTTGTTCACGAAGAAGGAGTCGAAGCCAAGGCTTATTAGATGGATCTTGTTGTTGCAAGAGTTCGATTGGGAAATACGAGACAAGAAAGGTGCTGAGAATATCGTGGCAGATCATCTCAGTCGCTTGGTGAAACCCGAGGATGCAACCCCGATTCAGGAATCTTTTCCCGAAGAATACCATTATGCTGCGACAGGCCTCTACTTGGCCAAACAGAGGCTCCCGACGGAACCACTGCATGGTAAATCGGTGAAAGATCCATGGTTTGCCAATATTGTGAACTTCATTACCACTGGAGAGATGCCGGTTACTCTCAGTCCTGCTCAGAAGTTGAAGTTAAAGAGTGATAGCAAGCATTATATTTGGGATGAGCCTTACCTTTGGAAGATAGGCTCCGATCAAATCATTCAACGATGCATTTCTGAAGAAGAACAAGGTACAATTCTTTTGCATTGTCATTCTTTTGCTTGCGGTGGCCACTTTGGTCCTAAGCGCACTGCTCGTAAGGTGCTTGATAGTGGTTTCTTTTGGTTAACTCTTCATAGAGATGCTTATATTTTTTGCAAGAGTTGTGAAAATTGCCAAAGGACAGGAAACATATCTAAACGTGATGAAATGCCTCAAGTACCCATAATTGTGTGTGAAATATTTGATGTGTGGGGCATGGATTTTATGGGTCATTTTCCTAGTTCTTGCGGTAATTTGTATATTTTACTTGCGGTTGATTATGTTTCGAAGTGGGTGGAAGCAAAAGCCACCCGAACTAATGATTCTCAAGTTGTGGCAGGTTTTTTGAAATCTAACATATTCAGCAGATTCGGCGTGCCACGAGCGATCATTAGTGATCAAGGAACTCATTTCAAAAACCGCACCATTGAGGCCCTCATGAAGAAGTATGGTGTGCATCATTGGCTTGCTACCACTTACCACCCTCAGTCTAATGGCCAAGCAGAAGTATCCAACAGAGAGATAAAGCAAGTGTTGGAAAAGACAGTTAATCCTTCAAGGAAGGATTGGAGTAAGAGGTTGGAGGATGCTCTGTGGGCTTATCGCACCGCTTACAAGACGCCTATTGGAATGTCTCCTTATAGACTTATCTTTGGAAAGATGTGCCATCTACCAGTGGAGCTCGAGCACAAGGCATACTGGGCTGTCAAGGAAATGAACATGACAACAAGCAAGTGTGAGGAAGAGCGAAAATTACAGCTTCAAGAGTTGGAAGAACTGCGATTGGAGGCATATGATCATGCTATGTGGTACAAGGAGCGAACAAAGTTTTGGTATGATAAGAATCTGAGGTCTAAGGAGTTCATGGTTGGACAGAAGGTGTTACTTTTTCAGTCCAAGCTTCGGTTGATGCCAGGGAAACTTAGAACGAAGTGGATAGGACCTTTTGTGGTGGCTTCTGTTAGGCCGAACGGAACTGTACAGATTAAAAGCCTGGACACGGAAAAGACATTTCTCATCAACGGTCATCGCCTCAAGCCATTTTATGATGCTTCTCAGGTGGTAATAGTGGAAGAAATTCCATTATACCAACCCCACTTTGATTGACCGTATCGGAAAGTCTAGCCAAAGACTGTAAACAAAGGCGCTACTGGGAGGCAACCCAGAGTTCTTTTCTTTTCTTTTATTTATTTTTCTTCTTACAATTTTTCACATATAAAAATACAAAAAAAATTTAAAAATAAAAACATAAAAAAATTTAAAATTAATTTTGTGCTGATTCTTAAAATAACATGTGCAGGGATAAGGAATTGGCTAGATTAAAGTTTGGGGGCGAAATTGATATTTTGAGAAATTTGGGAAATTGGAGATACAATTCAAAGGAGGAATAGGATTTGGAGGACTTTGATGCAATATAAGGTATAAAACCTTATCCTTCTTCCAAAATGGGTCACTCTAGCAAAATCTTCAAGACTTCTTCCCTCCAGTAGCGGCCTCTCTCCGCCGCTGCGCCGGCGACTCCAGTGGCGGCCTCTCTCCGTCGCTACCGCCAGATTCCTGAGCTCTCTCTGCCGCTGCACCCAGATTCCCGGGCACCCTCTGCCTCTCTCCGGTGAGTCCCGAGCTTACCCATCGTGCGCCCAGGTTCCCGCACCTCGTCGGCAAAGATGAGGACCAAGAAAACCGGTCGGAAATCCAAGGCACCAGCTGCCGCGTCAATTTCAAAGCCGTCGGGAACCACAGAAACCGCCGCCAACCACCACCTAGAGCCTGCCGTTGAATCTGCTCCGGCCGGCCAGCAATCATCCGTCCCATCACCGCCATCCACCGACCATGAGGTGCCAAAATTCTTCACGAAGAAAACTATGAGAAAATCCATCAAACCGCTGCCACCGACCTCGGCATTGGCATTGTCCCAACAGCGAAAACTCACAACTTCAATCCTCATTGAAGCACCACTGGAGCAACCCTCTTCACCGCCATCTTCTCTGATGACAGAGAAACTGCCACCACCTCCCGTGCCCAAGCCGAAGAAGCCGACGAAACGCAAGTCCAAGAAACCTTCAGCTCCAGGGGCCATGGCGAAGAGGCCCTCTAAACGAAACCACCGAGAGACCGCTCCGGCTGATTCCACCACCGAGAAGATGCCGGATAACACGGGCAGATTGCGTGGCCTACCGCCGGAGATAGTTGTTGAATCCCGGGAGGAACTTCTTCACTTTAATGATGAGAAGCTGTACACAAAGATGATAAAAAAAGGAAAAAAACAATTTTCCTTAGGTTTGCATCTATGTGTTCCTGCTCTTCAATCCTTAGGAATTCATGATCAGTTCATGCAATATTTTGGTAATGTGGGATGGTCAAAATTGTTGAATTTGCACTCTTTGACGATGTATGCCCCGTTATGTGAAGAGTTGATGATTAGTTTTAAGTTGACGAAACCTGTGTCTCTACTTGATACTTGTATCTCATTTAGATTGGGTTTGCACTCTGTTTATTTAAATCTAAATGAGTGGAGTGTGGCTTTAGGTTTGGTCACGGTTGAGGATTTGAGTTCAGCCGCTTATACTGATGCTTTTATTGGTAATCACCATGATTTTCCAAATTATACGCCTTCTGATGCATGGAAATTGTTGGCACCAGCTTGCCCATTTCCTTATGATACTAATTGCCCTAAGAGTTGTAATGTGCATTGGATTGCTGATCCTGTGTTGAGATTGTGTTGCCATTATTTGTTGAGGAATGTTTTTGGGCGCTCTACTACGTTTAGTAAAGTGAATCACCCTGTGTTATTTGTGCTTTGGAGTATGATTCGTAAGGAAAAACTTAATCTTGGTTTCTATTTAGCTGACGCCTTACGTGATATTGCCAATGATAGTGGTCGGCATATGACTTTGTGCACTTTGGTTGGAGTCTTGCTTGATAACTCTGTGAATTTGATTGTTCCACCTTCCTTTGTGCTTTTGCCTGCGCCTGCAGTGTTTGACTTAAAGTATTTGGAAGAGAGCAACTTGGTTTACTTGGAAAACAGAGTTTACAGATTTCTTGAGCCGGGTCTACCAAGCCCGAGCACTGTTTTTTCATCTTCTCGTGCAGGACGTGTGACCATTTCCTCAGTGCATGATGAGGTTCAGTTGCTGCACGGCAGATTGGATAGTTTGGTTGCTCAGAATGAGCTTATTTTGAGGCAAAATGAGTTGATCATGCAAGCTTTGCGAGTTACCCACCCGGGCAGCCCTCCCCGCTAAGTTCCCTATCCCTTGTCCATTTTTTTTATTTTTATTTTTTCTTTCTTTTATGTATATTGTGTCTAGGAATCTTCTCGCTTTTAACCCGAGCTTGCTTGAGGGCAAGCAAGGCTTAAGTGTGAGGAGGTTTAGGTGTCGTTTTTACATTTTAGTGTCTTGTTTGTGAAGAAATAATTCTGAAAAAAAAATTCCAGACCTGAATTAGTCTTAAAAAATCAGTCCAGAAAATTGGTTTTGATGATGTGTATTTGCTGGAATTTTCTACTGATTTGTTCTTGAACATAAGTGCATGTTTGTATGAACCTTAGAGCCCTAGGATCTCACCAATGTTACAACCCCTAGCCCCGTTACAACCTTTAAAGACCTTTTTGGCTTATCATGAATTGGCTAAGGCTACCGCATGAATATCATTGAGTGATTGTCCTTACTTATTGAGTGTTTGAGTGAAAATCTGTGAGGAAGTTCTTACATATCTATTTTTGATCAGTTGATATGCAAGTTTGACCGCGGTAGGGGGGATTGAATTGAGGGCTCGAGGGGGGATGATGCACTTTGTTTACGAAAGGGGACTTGATCATGTTTTGGGAGTTTGTTGATGAGCCATGAAATGAAAACTTAATGCTGAATTGTTTGACCAAAGTCCGGGTAATAGAGTCTTAGGTGTGTCATGTATATAGTTGGTCTGGTATTTTTATTTTCGCTTTTCTGTTGAGTCAAAGTCAGTTTGGGGATGGGATTTTGAATGAAACCTGCTTTGAAATTGCTCATCTCATACTTGAGGGCAAGTATGACTCAAGTGTGAGGATTTGATGTGTGATATTTAGTTGTTCATTCTTGAAGGAATTTAGTACTCTTTTATGTGATTTCTGGTACTTAATTGATTTATTTTGCTGATAGATCACTATTTTTGGAGCAAATCAGTATTGGAGCGGAAGAGCTATTTTTGGAGCATAAGGATGCTGATTCAGCTACCCTTAGTCCGGAATCCTTCACGTGGCAGAGTTGTGTTTCGATTTCGATCACTAAATTGCTCTATGAAGTTGACCCGATTAAGGTGAAGCTGATGAAAGGGGGATCGCTATACTATTTTTTCTCAAAAAGGTTTTTAATGAGGTAGTGATTCTGATCCCTCGTTAGGGAGTTTACGGAGTTGATGTCTAGAAGAGCAAAGAAGGCCAAATTCAGCCTATTAATTGGGCCAAAAAGGAGTCATGAAGCCCAGGAAGAATTAGATTATTTATTCCAAGATGGAATTAGATTTTAATTAGGCTGTATAGAGCTGGAAAGGGAAGAATATTTCTTTTTGGATAAGGATTCTAATTTTCCAAAATTAGTTAGGATTTGGATTTTATTTTTAGTATATATAATCGTGTGTGATTAACGATTTGGGGGGATTAATTTTCTGGGGGGCTGGACGGAATTAATAAAAAAGGAGGGAGGAAAACTTTGAGAGAGGGATTTTTTTTGGTTTCTTGGAAAAAAGAACGATCATCAAGAATTATTCATAGGTAATTTTTTTCTGCTGATTACTTTTCGATTGTTAACATGTTTAATTTTGAATTGCTTGTTCTATTTAATTTAATCATGAGTAGCTAGATTCTTAATCGGCTAGGTTAATTCGATGGTTCATGGATTGTGAGGCTTAAGGTTTTCAGAAATTTAATCCTATAAGTTTTTAATTGTTTATGCCTACAATCTATGCTTGATTGTTTGAGTTTGATCGCCTCAATCTTGTCAGGCTAGGGCTAATTAAGTAGCACCTCCTGTGAAAAACAGATAACAATTATGACTGTAATAACAGGATGATAAACAATTAATTGGATAAACTGCATGCAAATACGTGCTTATTGTCTAAATTGGGTTTCCTAGGTTTTAAGATCGTTAAGATATAACTGGTTTAGCAAATACTTTCTAGGAATATCTTAATTAGGAAGATCACAGGTTAGCAAATACTTGCTTGCGACCAGAAATTTAAGGGAAATTTAGGGGAAATAGCTAACACTGTTCCTGCTTATAACCAATTAATTCATAGGGGTTAAATGAATTGTGAGTAGTCGATGATCAAGGAATGAACCAAAGATTAACTTATGCCGGTTATTTGTTATCTATTTATTGTTGGTAATTTATCTCTGCATTTTTTAAACAAATCTCAAATCATAGGCGTGGTTGCTAAACCAAACCTTGTTGGTAGTTTGAATTTGATAGAAATTATACCGTTCTCTATGGATATGACCTGCTTCTACTATACTAATCTGTGTGCTAGTTTGCAGTTTTCTTGGTGATGGGAACGACGTACACCATAATCATACAAGCAATTCATATACTCAAGCTTCCAACAACATCAATGCAATTAACAATTCACATTCAAAGCTCAATAAATGCACAATAGCAAAAACACCAAACAGATAGATATAATGGTTCTTACTACATAGATATGGAAGCGTCAATCCATTGCTCCCAAGATAAAACTAAGCTAGAAAACCAAAAGACATAATTAATCTACAAAAACTAAGAAAAGAAAGAAGAGAAAAACCTAGGGTTTTAACCCAAAACCGCAGGAAGAAGAAGGGGCCAAAAGATGTTGAAGATGAGAGGATAAGGGAAGTATTTATAGCACGAAAATCAAGAAGAAATTCAGACCACTCGTCCATTGCGAGTCACGACGTGCTCGCGACGAACTATCACGTGTCGCGACGGTCTCGCGACAGACACAAATTCTGGCATTATTTTTTCTTTCTCTTTTATATCTCATATCCTTCTCTTCTCTTCACTTCTTCATATCTTCAAAAAGCTCAAATCCAAGTCTTCAAATCTTCAAAGATATTCTTCAAAGCCTTCAAAGTTTTCAAAGTCTTCAAACAAATTACCTTGTCACACAAAATTCTCTAAAATGCGATAAAAATGTAAAAGTCGCTTTTAACCCTCAGATAATTTCAAGGCAAAATGTCACATTTAGAGCATAAAAGTGTACATAAGTTAATCCCAAAAGCCATAATATAACCGTATAAAATGGGCACATCAAGCGCGGAGGGCCGTGGCAAAGGAGGAAGATGTCGAACCAGTCGTCGGCATAGTGGGCAGAGGAGGACGTGGAATGGACCCATCGAGATACCCAAAAAGCCTTTGAGGGCGAAGAACATATTCAATCTGCCGTTTCCAGAGAAGGAAGTTGGCCTTATTCAGCTTAATTTGTAGCATATAAAACGATAATTTTTCACTGGCCATGATGAGAATGGAAGAAGGAGTTCGGCCGCTAGAGGAAGAAGAAGAAAGAGAAGAGGCGGCCGGAAAAATTTAGGTTTTAGAAGGTAAATCAGAACACTGCTCCGATACCATGATAAGATGTATTTGCGTTGAATCAATATTGTATTGCTGACAGGAATATATAGAGTACAATAAGGTAATAGAATATGAGTAGAACTCTAGATTAGTGAACATGACCTATCTAGAATCAATTATAATCTAATCAGAAATATGATTTACTCTAACCGCCAGAAACTTGGGAAAAGCGAAGATTGTTGCAGTCGGATAGCATAACTGAAGAAGCTCTAAAAGACGCTGCTGCAAATCACAAGAAGAATCTGGCTCAATTGTACATAGTTTCCTTGCCCAAGCAAAAAAAAAAAATCCATTGTTACATAATGGCGTAATACTAAAGAAAAATAATGAGTCTAATATCCACATAACCACAATCTAATTAGTCACACATAGTAAAATATACATACCGGACCCCTCTAATTCGCACAGTAGTGCCACAAATATTCTCGCAGAAAGTGTTCTACTCATTTTCCTAATCCCCTTGGCTACCTAGTTCAAGGTGATGCACACCCCCATCAAAATACAGGGAAAAGAAAGAAGGAATTGAAATAGAATGTTATCAGGCTTTCCATAAGTGTCATTGGAAAACGTTTCTGAAATAGGAGTCATTGCATCAGCAGCTGTTTTCCTCCTCTTTCATTCAAGAGAATGGGGACCTGGGTCTACCATTTTCCATCTTCCTAGTTTCTTCCACATCCCTTTTGACACTTTCATCGTAGTGCGACGTCTGCCGCGCGGTCCAATGGAGGATCGTTTCTTGGGCCGAGGTAAATAGAAGGGCGTCTGATAAGTTAATCCCATTTGGGTTAGAATTCTTATCGTTTCCATTCCTGTTTATGTTTTGTTTGCATCAATAAGTAAACCAAACTAACAGCGTCACAAAATCATCCTGATTTATTCTCTGCGTTGTGCTTCTGAAAATACCTTCAGATTCTGTGGGAGAGCTTCGGATGATGAATTTGCCGGAACATCTGTGGCCGGAGATCCTGGCGAAGGTGCCCACGGAGCCATTGGTGAGATTGAGTTGCGTATGTAAAGCATGGCGTGATTTGATCTTCCGAAGCCCCTATTTTCGTGGAAAGCATTCCGACAACATTATCAAGAACAAGAATAAATTGAATGGTCCGGCTGTAATGTTTTTCCTCCGCAGTACCAAAGGAAAGGCAGTGATTGAAGACCTATCGTGGTTCTCTGAAAACAGCAATCGTTTGCTTCACTGCTCGCGTCCTAATCTGAGCTCACGTTCTTCATGGGTAGCAATAGGATCATGCAATGGAATCGTTTTGTTAGAAGGTTTGGAAACTGGCCACCTTCACTTGTACAACCCTATTACTCGCGAAGATCTGCGTCTTCCTCCTAGTAATCTATACTGTGAAACTTACAGTTTGGGCTTGGGTTTTGATGCGTCGAATAAGGATTACAAAGTCGTACGAATAGGAAGTAGCAGATTAAACCCCAAGAACCGAGCTGAGGTTTACAAATTCAGCACAAATAGTTGGAGTAAGCTTTGCGGGGATTTGAAATATGAAGGGAGATTTCAAATTCATGGTCCTGGAGTGTTTGTGAATGGTTTTTATCACTGGTGGACAACTGAAAAGAGAATCCTTACTTTCGACTTCCGGACTGAGATATTTGGCACCATAAAACCTCCCAATTCAATGGTTTGTCAATGTATGGGTGTGTTGGATGATTCACTGGCCATTTGCGGTACAAGTTGGCCGCCATCACGATGGGAGATGGATTGTCTAACATTGGATGTACGGGTGATGAGGGAACATGGCAACGATGAGTCATGGATGAAGAAATTTTCTTTCAAATACCCAGCAATGTTGTATCATGTATATGCCTTCTGGCCGGTTCATGATACGAACCAGCTAATAATAGTTGTCCAATCTCCCTGCAAGCGACAATTAGTAGCTTGCCTTTATGAGGGAGACGATGTTAGGACCACAACAGTGATACACACTGATCGCTTGAACAACTTGTTTAGAATGCGCGGTATCCCTTTTCAACCTACTTTTGTTTCTCTTGCTAGAGATTGATGAGGATTATTACATTCTCATATTATTACTTGTTAGGAAAGAATTATATTATTGTTTGTGTTATTCCTTATATCTTCTCATTCAAATATATTTTACTTCCTCCCTCTATCTCACCTGAATTTGCACTTACATTTTTGGACACAATTCTCTATTAAGATTTGACCACATATTTGAATAACTATATGAATAATAATATTACCATATATGATATTGTTTAATTCGTTGTAACAACTAGTTTCTTAATATCAACTTTTTATTTGCCGCTATTATACGTAGGTAAATATATTTACGGTCAAACATATTTCTTGAACAACATGATAATGATGAGGGTGCATATTCAGTTGGGACAGAGGGAGTGCACCTATTTTCTTTGTTGTAGTATTGTAAAGTCCAGATTTGGTTAATCGACAATTTGCAGTAATTATGCAAATATGGTATTATTGTGTTGTAACATCAAAGAAGGATTTCGTGATATATGGAATGTAATCCGAGAAGAAGTATGTCTCGTCCAAGTCGGTTTTGATTTGATTTGATTTGAAAAATATGTCAATTCCTAGATTTGTGCGATTGGATTAAAAATTGATTTGGAAGTCTCGGCTATGGTATGGGAGATGAGGGCGAGATATTCTAATTCCTATCTCCAAGGGATTATAGTTGGTAATTGTATCTCTAAGGGATTTGATTGTTACCAAGAATTTTCCGAACCCTCCCAATTCTTTCATACTTTATCGATAATTGATCAATTATAATTAACCAATTGTTTCTCTTACCAAGATGCCCCGAAAAGTATTCGTTAAAGCATATACACACCTCGATAATGTTAAGAATGAAAATAACATGATACAACAATTACCAAAGTAAAAGCAAATAGTAATGCACACTTAATTGTTCCACATCTTGCTGTTATAATCTTAACTAGTTATCTGTATAGCTTCCACAAGATTTCGCTACTTACTAACCATTTCCAACAATTACGTATTAGTGGAATTAGATAGCAATATCCTAACACCCACGGGTGTACCCCAGCGGTTGGGACAAGTTGATTCAGGGGGGAACCCTGAGTTCGAGGCTCGCAAGCGACCGTGTGGGATGTCCTTGCTCAAAGCATGGCCTTCTGGGCCATGTGGCGGGTGGGCTCCTGGTGCGCGGTGAGTACGGGCTCCAGCTTGGGTCCTGGCGTTGGGCTACCGTGACTTACCTCTCACATGATAGCTGTGGTGTCGGCTGGTGTGGGCGGCCCAGGGCTAGCCGAAATAGCCTTTAGATAGCAATATCCTAATAATATTCAAGTTGGTCAGGATTAATTAAACATATTAAGAATTGAATTAAACCAAGAACAATCAAGAACACATACGAATCAATTATAAAACAACTATGCCCCACGATTCATAAAACCAATGATCATTATTCCATTTCGATATATAAATTAGCTACTCATAATAATTAAATTAAATTAATAAATAATATAATATACAAACATAATTAAACAATAAACTGAAGACGAAAGCGGAAACCGTGATCCAATTCTCATGCAAGATTCCCAGGTAATGAATATATATTCCTTCCCAGTGAATGAAGCTTGCGCAGCCCTTGAATCACTTTAAATCATATGTTCAATATTCCAGTAATAACAAAAACCTACGGTTGTATAATGTAGAATAAAACTAATCATCAATGTAAAGTGAAGTGATTTTCATTAATTATTTAATTGTCAATTTGTGAACTACTATAGAAATGAAAAATGTTCCATGTTGGAACATACAGACAACAACCACAGCCGTCTAAAAGGATTTTATGAAAGAACAAAATATTACAATCATGTTGATTTATGAAAGTCTGAATATTCTACAATATATTTGGCGGTGGTATACGCATATTAGAATTATGGAAAATTCTTACAAATATGGAATTAGATTTATGGAATATAGGGGATATATTGTGATAAGGAAAATCTCTTTATTTATGGGATTTTGATATGCTTCAGAAGCAGATAAGGAATATGAATGCTATGGAGATAATCATGGAGAGTTCTGATCTGCTCATGGCCTTTAAAATGGGGACATCACAACTGCAATATACTCACGAACTTAATTGCAAAAATTTGCACACGAATTTTTTATCTTTCCAAGAGTCTTACGAAGAGCCACATTCATATGTTCCAACATACGCGACATGCTGTTCATAGTTCAGAATCGTATACCTTAATTTCTCGGGAGGAGGAGATCCAGTGTCGACGAGTTTTGAGGTCAGAGGGAGTCTGATGAAGACGAATCGGTAGCTAGGGGAGCTAACAGAATTCACACGTGTAATTAGTAAAGATGATTATTTTGTATGGTGTACTATGTACTGTATGTTTCTGATTAGTGGATTGATTCTGAACTGGGCCAGGCCCCACAGATGTAGGTGGATTTCACCAAACCGCGTAACCAATTCTTGTGTCTTTATGTTTTTATTTATTGCATACTTGGTTAGGTCGTTTATGTTGGAACATAATAGTACTAATTAAGATAATTTGGTAAAACCAAATTTCATTTGGTATCAGAGCTTTGTCACTTATTTTTTCCCTTGGTTGTGTCAAGGAAAGTGTGATCTAGTTTTACCATGGCGACCAAAGAAGGAGCTTCGGTATCTCGGTCACCTCTGCTAGAAGGCAACAACTATAATTATTTGAAAGCATGCATGAGAGTCTTCATCAACTCATTGGATGAAATTGCATTACACTTTGTTGAAAATGAGTGGAATCACTCTACTGAAAATGTTGAAACAAGCTCTAAGGAAAAAGAAGGAGAGTCAAGTCAGAGGGAGCAAAAACTCAAAGACAAATCTACTTGTTCTCCTGATGAACTCAAGGCCTCATTGGCAAATTCAAAAGTATTGAATGCTATCTTCATGGCAGTTGATGAAAATCAGTTCAAACTCATCTCAACATACCATCAGGCCAAGAAAGCTTGGGATATTCTGCAAACTGTTCATGAAGGAATTAGTCGAGTTCGAGAATCCAAATTACAGACGTTGGCTACAAAGGAACAAAAGATGGAGGAGGATGACACTATTGCTGTATTCAATGGGAAACTTAGAGACATCTCCAATATGGTGTATCAACTTGAAAAAGTTTACAAAGAGTCAAAATTGGTGAAGAAGGCCTACTTCCTAAAAGGTTTGCAATGAAGGTTACAACAATAGAAAAAGCAAGAGATGTAGCCACCATGAGCTTAGATGAATTAATGGGATCTTTACAGACTTATAAGATGACATTCCAACATACTACAAAAAGGGTTCAAAAGAAGTTGGTGTTCAGAACATCATTAGCCAAGGACAATCATGAAAGTGACAGTGATGATGAATTTTAATTGCACTTATCACAAAAAATTTCTCAAGAATACTGAAGAAAGTAGTGAACAAGAAATCACAAGAAAAATTTGGTGGAAATAGACCAAGGCCACAAGAATTTGTAAATAACCGTGGGACACGGTTTGAACAAGGAAATCAACAGTTCCCTAGAAATTAATGTAGTGAATTAAAACAGCCTGGACGAATTCAATGCAGAGAATGTGAAAGATATGGGCATATTCAAGCTGAATTCACAAATACCCGGAAGAAACAGGGAAAATCATATGTCACCTCATGGAGTGAAGATGAAGAAGACGAGAAATACGAAGAGGAACTTACGAGAAACTATGTGGCATTTGGAGCAAAAATTCATGATGGATCAGATGATGAATGTTCCAACATATAAGAAAAAATTGAAGCAGTATGTTCCAACATAGATTCGGATGATGTGTCTAGTGACGATGACAGACTTGCTGTGAGTGATGAAGAACTCTACAGTACATACGAGAAGATGTATGCCATGTGGCTTCAAGTTTTTGATACAAACAAATTACCGAAGGAAGAGAAAAATCATTTAGTTGAGATAGAAAAGGAGTTGCAAGTTTTAGTTGTTGAACTCAGAAAAAAGAATGATGAGTTAAATTTAAAGCTAATTTCAGCAACCAAGAGAGCTGAGACATCTGAAGCAACTATTACCAAGTTGAACACTGGAAGGCGAAACTTGATGATATTCTGATCATGGGAAAGGGCTTTGGAGATCGACACAGAGTTGGGTATGACAACCTACCTAGGAGCATAGTCATTCATAAGTCAAATATCCAAGAGGCAAAAAGTTGTTTGAGGAGGCGAGGAACTAACATGTGCCAGTCTGTGATGTTGGCAAAGCATAACACTCTAACTCCTGTTACGTTTGAGTTCCGTGGGAACTAAGCGGTATGCATTAATAATTGGTCATCGTGGCACTCTTATGGCAATTACGCTTTCTGGTGCCGTATCAGATTTGGCTCATACGAACACTGGAGCAATGTCCCTGAAGATGTTAAGGAAGAGGCATGGAAGGATGTTCTGGTAAGACTCTCGACAATTGTAATTTAAAATCTTTATTCATGGTAAATTCTTAGTGAAGACGTGATTAATGACATACCTTTACATATGATTCGTTCCAGGAGAGCTTCACAATTGACGTGGACAAAGGTATCAACAAAATAGCAATACCAGCATGGGAGAAGTACAAGTGGATGGATGAAGACGAATGACACTTGTTTGAAAAGAGGTGCAGGCATCCAAATTTTCAGGTATAATGAAAAAAATAATACTTGTTAAGAGTTATGTTGCCCACAAATTCTATTCAACTAAATTTTTATTTATAACAATATCAGAGGCTCAAGGTGAAAAATATTGAACGCAACAAGGGTAGGGTTACACGCACCACACGGCAGAATGGAGGTAATCGATACATCCGTGATAAATTTACTAAGGAGCTGAAGGAGAAGGAGAGAATGAGGTTGACTGCAGAGGGATTCACTGACGAGGAGACTAAGCAACAACTCAGTCAAAAGGATTTCACACCCGACAGATCTCTTGTCTACCTTTAGGCAAACAAAGATAAGAAAGGGTTATACACATCGAAAGAGGTTGAGAAGATTGCACCTGACGTTGTAAGTTACGCCAAAATTGACCATTTAAATTAATCTTTAAGTGTATTTCACATTATTCATATTAACAATTCCTTTCCTATGTGATTCTCAGTTGAAATTGAACGAGCTTAAGGAAAAAGGAGCATTGGAACTGCAGCGGGGTGAAGACATCCTCATAAAAGTGAACAAAATGACCACCAGGGTAGGTACAGGGGAACTCAGATGGATCTACGCACCGCAGTGGTTGTTCCTCATCTTTCCCGCAGCAAGTGTGGTAGCAGTTCCTCAGCCAAAGAGAGAGCCCAGAGGAGACCATCTAACAATCAACCGATCGTGAAAGCCATGGCATTGTACCTGGAGAAATTGGTGAAGGGCTTAGCATCTAGAAGCGGTGTTCAGATTCTGCCAGGCCTTAAAAATCCCAAAAAGTTTATTGAGAAGGCGATGAATGACATTGTTGCAGCTGCTAAAAAGTTCCTTGAAGAGCTCAGCGACGGAGAAGGAGATGAAGAGGTACACCTTCAATAATCTATACATGTCCTATACATTGAAATACACATCTGAAATATCTCCATAACCATTTTATCTATTCACTAAAATATTATACAAACAGGATGGAGAACGCGTGACTCTTTTCATTAAAGACATTGTCAGGAACAAGAAAATAGTCGCCCATGGGCTGAGACAGGTATCTAGTCGTCTGGATGCCCAACAAGAAAGTGTTGCTCGAGTGAGGGTATGCAAGCCATCCTACCCGTCCTAGGGCGGGATTGCCCTCAATGGACCACCACTTCGATAATGTTGGAGAGGCTCTCAATAGCATCATGGATTGGCCGGTGTTCTTAATAGGGAAGGCAGATGAGCAACCGAGTGACATCGATGATGTCAATGGCGGAGGTGATACAAACGACGATTACGAGCAGGTTATGATTCTCACCAGCAACGATGAGGTACATTCTTGCAACACATTATTTTTCAATTCCTCAAAGTACTTTTGCGTATCCGTATTCATTAATGCTTGTAACAGGATACTGGCAAGCAAAAGTCCCGGTCGATGGCTAATTTTTGGCCATCTAGAAGACCAAGATTAAATAGGCTGCCAAAACAGGTAATACACTAAAACAAGTACCATTATTATTCATTAACAACGACAGTTCAATACTACATGCTCAAGTGATCATTTCGTATCATTTCACGTTCACAGATTATTAACAAACGAGACCTGACAGATTGGCTAATCATAGGGAAATTCATAAAGGAAACAAGTTCTTCTATCCTAGAAATGATAAAGAATAAGGACTGCATGTTTTTCCCAGTGTTCCGACCATTGACATTTGAACGCCATTACACCTACGGTGTTGGAATAGAAGTTCTAGTCGAGTTTGGGAAGAAACTGGGGAACATGTGTTCGATGACCTGGATCGATAATGTGCAGGTCGATGTGTGGATGGGGTGAGTTTCAAAACTTACAGTCTTAATGTTTTTTAAATTATCAGGAATTCATTTTCAGTATCATTAACGTTACAGGCACCTGTGGGAGAAAATATGGGAAACTAATTCAGGCCGCATCCAATTCTGCCCATCCAACTGTGGCAACCTGAACAACTTTGAGCAGGTGGTCGAACTCCGTTTCAAACTAATTTGGGAAACAATGAAGGCAACATATGCTGAGTTCTACATCGTACCCTACATAAGAATGTAAGTATTTTTTCCTGATAGTTACATTCACATTTCAAACCACTTCCATTTCATTAATTTTTTAACATAATTTTCCTACAGCGATCATTGGTACCTCATCATTAACCATCCCAGAAGAGGAGGTTTTCACTCTGGACACAATGCCAGGGGGTATCAAACCAACAAACTTGGTCGAACTCAGGGTCATTTCTAGGTATTTCAATCAATAAAATAAAAAATCCTAGTTTGGTAATATATGGGAAGAAGTAACCATTTTAATTTACTTTCTTGACAGGCTTGCTTGCGCATACCAAAGAGAGAAGAGAAAGACGGAGCCAAAACCCGACTACACTTGGAAAGTCAACAACATTATTGTAAGTCATTCTGTCATTTCATCCCTCAAATTATATGTTTAGGTTTAGTTATTACATTTACCTTTCCTGTGCAGTACCGAACCCAGAATGGTTTGTGGCAATGCGGGTACTCTATCATGCTCTTCATGGAAGAATTTGTTAATCACCCAGAGACAAACAATATTTTGGAGATTAACCTTGCATCTCAAAATTTGTTATTATTAATCTCAAGTAAATGCAATATTATTGACTAACAGTGTAAGTTTGAAAGTAATAGATTTTCCCGGAGGTCAAAGGGTCGTACCATGTGTACAAAATTCAAGGTGTAGCAGAGATATGGTGTGGGGCTAGCCTCAGAGAATACCAGCAGCAGGCGAACACTACGTTGCAACTTATGGATGATAAGAACGACATAATAGGCTGATGGTTTATTTTGAATGGCTGATGATATTAGAATTCTATGGATGGTGTTAGGTTATACTAAACTTGTGTGGTTTTTTTACTTTGTTTCATTCCAAGCTTAACATACCTCTTCTATTTCATAGTTAGAATAATGTTTGCGTATTTTGCGAGCGATATTTTCGTAATAGAATGTTTCAAATTTATTATCGATTCAAAGGTTTGCAATTTATAATAGTTCACAAGTATCTCTGGCTGTCGTTGCCCCGGAAATGATCCGGGAGGGACCATTGGAAAAACAATTGGGCATCGCAAAATTTAGCCAAATAACACACCAGTATGAAATGAATGTACTGGTGTAAAAATAAATCACATTTTAAATAATTTATTTTAAATAATATCGGTGCTTAAAGTATAGTAATACCGGTGTAAAAAAATACCGGTGTAAAAAAATACCGGTGCAATCTATTCCGGTGCAAAAATATAATGTTCCGACTACAAAAGAAAGACCAGTGTTATATTTAATACCGTTGCACAAATTACAGTTTCACACAGGTTCGTATATTAAATACCCGTGCAAAATATCTACACCGGTGTTCCAAACAATACCAGTGGAGATATATTGTGATTCCAAAATTTATACACCGGTCTAAGATGCCTGTGCAAATAATTTTCTACACCGGTTCATTTTACCAGTACAAATTTGTCGCATTTTTACACCCCTATACATACGCATCGGTATTTTGGGGGCCAAAATACCGGTGCTATTGCCCTAATTACTGGTGCAAATACCTCTGTCCTATAGTAGTGTGTTAACAAGTTATGATTGATTATATATAGTAAGAATTAAAATCAGTAACATATTATAATATTTGAATGTTATTTTTAGTCAACTTAAGTTTAGGTTAGTTAAACTGACTTCAATAAAAGCAAAAAAAATTCTATTATATTTTTTATGTGTTTCATTGGATTTTGTTCAGTGATATATATATATATATATATATATATATATATATATATATATTACAATAAGATATTTATGGTTAAAAATATATCTTTAGAAGTTATTTTTCATATAGTAAAGAATTAAAAGCAATAAAAAATCATAATATTAGTATGCTAACTAATGATGAGTAGTAAAAAATTAAAGTCAGTAACATATTATAATATTAGTATGTTATTTTATGACAACTTGGGTTTATGTTAGTTAAATTGACTTCAATATAACCAGTTGAAGAATTATCCAAAGCAAACAATTTCTATTATATGGTGATTGAGATAAATAATTAAACGCGGTAAAAAATTATATTATTAGTATGCTAACAAGTTATGATTGATTGTATATAGTAAAAAAATTAAAATCAGTAACATATTATAATTTCAGCATGTTATTTTTAGACAATTCAGATTTATGTTAGTCAAAATGACTTCAATATCCCGGTTGCAGAACCATCCAAAGCAAACAATTTCTATTTTATGGAGCTTAAGATAAATATAAATATACTAAATTGAATATGAAATTAAGTTTTACCAAAATTTCTTAATTATTACTACTATGTTCCAACATAACCTCTCTAACCAAGTATGCAATAAAGTAAAGCATAAAAACACGAGATTTGGTTACGCAGTTCGGTAAAATCCACCTACATCTGCGGGGTCTGGCCCAGTTCAGAATGAATCCACTAATCAGAAAGATACAGTACAAAGTATTCCATACAAAATACTCATCTTTACTAATTAAACATGTAAATTCTGCTAGCTCCCCTAGTTACGGATCCGCCTTGATCAGACTCCCTCTGACCTCGAAACTTATTGACGCTGAATCTTCTCCTCCCGAGGAATTAAGGCATATGCATGTCATGTATGTTGGAACATATAGATCTGGCTCTTTGCAAAACTCTTGGAAAGATGAAAATCTGTGTGCATATTTTCTCAATTCAATTCGCGAATTAAATGCAGTCATGATGCCCTTTTAAAGCCATGAGGGGATCGGAACTCTCCATTATTATCTCCATAATATTCATATTCCTTATCTGCTTCTGAATCCTATCCAAATTCCATAAATAAAGGGATTTTCCTTATCACAATATATCTCATATATTAGATAAAGTCAATACCATATTTGTAGGGATTTTCCATAAACCTAATATGCTTCTACCACCATCTAACATATTGCAGGATATTCAAATTTCCATAAATCATAAATACCATAATATTCTAATCTTCTTCCATTCGATTCTGTAAGCGTAAATGTGGTTGTTTGCATGTTCCAACATGGAAAGTATTTTGTTTCCAAATTTGTTCACAAATTGCCAATTAAAATATTAAATAAACACCACTTGACATTACAATCCCCCCCTTTGGCATTTTTTGGACCCAACCATTTTGGAAATAAGCCCTAAACCCCTTTCAACCCCAAACTTTTGTTTATCCTGGCCGCCGAGAAATCAATAATTTTTCCCATAACATAAACCATATCATACCATGGGGAATCAACTTTCAAGTTTCCAGCCATCAGGTTAGAATACACTTCAGTAACAACCAGCTTGTTGCACTGAAGTTGTACTATAGCAGCCATTTTCATCCCAATTGTCTCCAAAAAATCAGAAAAACCACTGGCCTTATATGCCTCTAGATCTACTGGTCTCTCAGAGATTATCTTCCTCTCAGCAAACATCTCTCCCATCTTCTCATAATTTATATCAAAATATGAAAAAGACAGTGCTTCAGTTACAGGAGGAGGTGGCAACAACTTCTTCTTGGGAGTAGCTTGGGTTTTCTTGGATTTCTTAGTTGGCGGGGAGTCCTCAGCAACATGCATCTTCCTCTTAGCCCTTGCAGCCTGGAAGAATTCATCCAATACTTCATCGCTGGAGTAGTTCAACTCAGGTTCCTTAGTTGGAACATACTCAAATTTTCCAGCATCTTATTCTTGCTCAGCAGTCTCTGCCCTGCCCTGTGTTCCAACATTCTTTTCTTTATCTGAATCTTCTTGTGTTAAATCAAATCCTCCAGTTTGTCCTCCGTCTGAATACTCCAAGTTATCATATGCATTACCAGTGACATCAAACTGGTCTTGACCTCCCATGTCCACATCATCAATCTCCATATCTTTAGCCTTTTCTGAATCTGCCGTCTGTGTTGGAACATACCCAATACTGTCTCCCTCTTTGCTGTCAGTTATCTCTATTATCATAGGTTTTCTAAGTTCTTCATTCCTCTGGGTAGCCTCGGCATCATAAAATCATACAGCCATCCTATCTGTGGACTTCACCACCTCCAGTCCCTCAGCCTCATCATCACATATTTCTTCAATATGAACGCTATTAGGGCCAGGGATAGACGAGTATACATGGTACCTATCCTTCCTATTGTACACGCCATATTTCCCCCTCAATAATTTAATTTCATAATTTTCAATATCCTCCAGATCACCAATATCTCCAGAAAAAAACTCTTTGGCATTTACATTCAGAAATTCCCCTTCTAAGTTCTTAAATTTAGATAGATCTACTGTGATTCTATTGGTTTCAAGCCACTCAAAAATATCATCTACAGATTTAAATTCCATTCTATGCAACTTTAGAGTAGGAGGATCCGAGCCTGTTACCTTTTGATAGAGACCTTTTCCTTTGTCTCTGAGTTCTTCACTCTGGCCATCATCACAGCTTGGGTCTGCCTCCATATTTTCTCCCCTCTGCTCAACATTGTCATTCTCTGGAGGTTGGGAAATTTCTTGAGTCTCCTTCTCAACCATGGAAATTTTAGGGCTTGAAGACATATTTTCGGCAGAGGTTTGTTGTGAGAAGGAATATAATGCTCTAGCCTTTCCAGGATATACATGCACAACATATTTCGGCAAAAAGAATCCGAAAACACCAAGTAATGTGGGAGAAAATGCCAAAAAAAGAGGGATATGGAGAGATGGAGACAATTTTGAACAAACACAAGCTCTTCACTTTTTTACCTTCTCACTTGTCAACTCAGGCACACCTTGAACTTCCAACATACCATAACATTTCTTGAACTTCCAATTTACCAATTTTGGTTTTTTTTCTTCTCCTTTTTTGATTTTTTTTATTTTGCAAAAAAAAACATTAGAATTTTTTTTACAGCTACGTAAAGGCAAAAAAAAAATCTCAAGTATGACAAACACCTAGGTGTTTTATGAGAATTCCAAATGTGGCAGTGTCCAATGATTTTGTAAAAATATCTGCAAATTGCTCAGATGTTGGAACATGGACTACCACAACTTCCTTCCTTTCAACAAGATATCTAATAAAAATGATGTGTGATGGCAATATGCTTAGTTCGTGAGTGCTGGACTGAATTTTTAGAAATATCAATAGCACTTGTATTGTCACCTAAAATCTTCAAATGGCTTTGATGAATTCCATAGTCGTTCAACATTTTCTTCATCCACAATAGTTTCGCACAACAACTTCCAGCAGTAAGATATTCAGCTTCCGCAGTAGATAAAGAGATCGAATTTTGTTTCTTACTATACCAAGAAACTATATTTGTACCAATGAAAAAATATCCACTTGTAGTGCTCTTACGATCATTAGCATTACCAGCCCAATCAGAATCACTGTATCCAATTAGATCAGAATCTTAATTCTTAGAATACCAGACACCATACTCAGAAGTCCCACTTACATATCGAATAATTATTTTGACTGCAGTTAGATGAGATTCCTTTGGATCAGCCTGAAATCTTGCACATATTCCTACACTGAAACATATATTCGGTCTACTTGCTGTCAAATACAATAGACTCCCAAGCACGCCCTTGTATAACTTCTGATCAACTGTGACTCCTTTCCCATCTTTTACCAGTTTGTCAGAAACCCCCATAGGTGTTCGAACTGCTCGGGCATTGCTTAAACTGAATCTCTTCACTAAATTCAGGGCATACTTACTCTAATTTATAAACAGACCATTTTTCCTTGCTTAACTTGCAGTCCTAGAAAATATGTGAGTTCTCCAACCATGCTCATCTCAAATTCAGAATGCATAATAGTGATGAAATCCCGTACCATAGATGGTGAAGTAGAGCTGAATACTATATCATCAACATAAATTTGAGCAATTAGAATTTTGATGCCTTTTCAAGCACAAATAAAGTGCGATCTACTCCCCCTCGATGATAAACTTTCTTAAGAAGAAAGTTAGTAAGTCATTCATACCATGCCCTTGGTTCTTGCTTTAAGCCATATAAAGCCTTCTTGAGGTGATACACATGATGGGGGTAATGCGGATCCTCAAATCCTTTAGGTTATCCACATATACTTCTTCATTTACCACACCATTTAGAAATGTACTCTTGACATCCATTTGATACAGAGTAAAGTTCATACAGCAGGCAATAGCAAGTAAAATTCAAATTGACTATAGCCTGGCAATTAGTGCAAATGTCTCATTAAAGTCGACTCCTTCAACTTTTGTATATCCTTAAGCAACCAATCTGGCTTTGTTTTGAGTGATTTGTCCATCATCATCAAATTTATTCTTGAAGATCCACTTTGTGCCGATAAGATTTACACCTTTAGGGCGAGGAGTGAGATAACATACATCATTTCGTGCAAACTGACTGAGTTCTTCTTGCACTGCTGCAGTTCAGTATTCGTCCAGTAAGGCCTCGTTGTAGTTCTTGGGTTCAATGAGAGAGATAAACCATTGTAATCCTCTTAAATTTCTGTAATCAACCCGAGGAATTGATCGAGTACTCCTGGTCATTGGTTCAGGTTGCTCATGTGTTGGAACATAGGATAAAACAGTGGGGGATGTTATTCCAACATACTCAATATCTTCTGGTTCAACAGGATAATCAGTTTGTTCAGATGTTCCAACATGTGATGGGCCTGGATTATTAGGTTGATTATGCTGCGTTGGAACATGGTCTTTATCAGGTTAATCTTTTACAGCATTTGAACCTTGTCCTTCATCAGAATCATCCACAATAACATTTATGGATTCCATGAGTGTGTTTGTCCGAAGGTTGTGAACACGATAAGCCCAGCTATTCACAAAATAACCAAGAAAGATTCCAATATTACTACGATTGTTGAATTTTTCCAATTTCTCTCTATCTCTGAGAATGTAGCACTTGCTTCCAAACACATGAAAGTATGAGACATTTGGTTTCCTACCCTTCCAAATCTCATAAGACGTTTTGCTTGTGAATGGGCGTAGATATACTCGATTGATTGTATAGCAAGCTGTGTTAATGGCTTTTGCCGCATTTTTTGTGAATTTCTTTCTAGGCTAACATAACTCGAGCCATCTTCTGAAGAGTTCTATTTTTCCATTCAACAACACCATTTTGCTGATGGGTGATTGGTGCAGAGAACTCATATTGAATTCCAAGCTCATCACAAAAATCACTGAATTGAGAGTTTTCAAACTCCCTACCATGATCACTACGAATTCGAACAATATTTTCAGCTGACTTCCTTTTTCAGTCTGTAATTTTATCACAAAATTTCTAAACACATCCACAATATCATATTTTTCTTTAGAAAAGCTACCCATGTAAATCTGGAGAAATCATTAACACATACAAAGATATATTTCTTCCCACCTATACTAGGTGTATTGACTGGACCCATCAAATCCATGTGCAATAATTCCAAATTTCTTGAGGTAGTTATATATTGAACTAAAAGAGTGGGGAGATCAAATTTGTTTACCTTGTTGACATGGTCCACAAACAATACCACCCTTGCTTGTCAATGTAGGCATACCTCGTACTGCCTTTGCATTTGAAATTTTCACCAAGGTTTTGTAATTAATGTGACAGAGTTTTTTGTGTCATAGAAATCCTTCATCTTGTTTAGAGTTCATGCACCTCACTTCTTGTTCCAGCAAATAGCAATTATCTGATGATCGAATGCCTGAAAGAACTTTGGCTTCTCCGTGTTTCATTATACGTTTGTCTTTCTGAAATTCCACAGTCATATTTTTGTCACACAGTTGACTTATGCTCAGCAGATTTGCCTTTAAGTCTTCAACAAACAAGACACTGGTGAATACTAGGAATCCTTCAATTTGTAGTTCTCCTTTTCCAACTACTCTACTCTTCTTTCTATCGCCAAAGGTAAAAAAACCACCATCATATGGTGTGATGTTTGTGAGGAATTCATGAGTGCCAATCATGTGCCGAGAACAACTACTATCAAAGTATCACGAACCTCTAGAATGTGCTATAATAGAAGTATGTGCAACAAGGAAAGTAGTGGAGCTTTTGAAAACCCATACCTTTATAACTATCTTTAATTTTTGGACATCGTCTATGTTGGAACATACCAAGGGTTGACGTCCTGCCATGATGTCTCTAAGAAATTTCTGACATTGTTTCTCTGTGTGCCTTGGTATGAGCAGTAGCTACGGATAAGAGGTTTCCTTTGATTAGGATTTTTGAACTTTCTCTTTATCTCTCGAATCTTTGACTTGAGCCAGATGATTTCTTTCTTCCTTCAGTACTTTGTTTGTATCAACAACTTAGAGCCACATAGCATACATTTTTTCATATATACTATAGATTTCTTCATCACTTACAGCAAATCAGTCATCATCACTACACACCTTATACGAATATATGTTGGAATATACAGCTTCGATTCTATCTGATGTGTTGGAACATCCATCATCTGATGCATCATGAATTTTTGCTCCAAACGCCACATAGTTGCTTGTAAATTCCTTTTCTTCTTTCTCGTCTTCTTCATCTTCACTCCATGAGGTGACATATGATTTTCCTTGTTTCTTCCGGGTATTTACACATTCAGTCTGAATATGACCATATCCTTCACATTCCCTGCATTGAATTCATCCAGGCTGTTTTGGTTCACCACTTTGATTTCTGGGAAACTGCTAATTTCCTTGTTCAAACCATGTCCCACGATTATTTCCAAAATCTTGTGACCTTGATCTATTTCCACCAAACCTCTCCCACGATTTCTTGTTTACTACTTTCTTTAGCATTCTTAAGAATTTTTTTGTGATAAGTGCAATTTTTTCGAATTCATCATCAATGTCAGACTCGTGATTGTCCTTTTGTGACAATGTTCTGAACACCAACTCCTTTTGGACCCTTTTTGTATTTTGTTAAAATTTCATCTCATACATCTGTAATGATCCCATTAATTCATCTAAGCTCATGGTGGCTACATATCTTGCTTCTTCTATTGCTGCTACCTTCATTGCAAACCTTTTAGGAAGTGATCTCAAGGTCTTTTTCACCAATTTTGCCTCTTTATAGACCTTTCCTAGTTAATACACCATATTGGAGATGTCCTTGAGTTTTTCACTGAATACGGCAATAGTGTCGTCTTCCTCCATCTTGAGTTCCTCGAACTTTGTAGCCAACATCTATAATTTAGATTCTCGAACTCGACTAGTTCCTTCATGAATAGTTTGCAGAATATCCCATGTTTTCTTGGCCTGATGACATGTAGAGATGAGTTTGAACTGATTTTCATCAATTTCCATGAAGATAGCATTTAATGCTTTTGAGTTTGCCAATGAGGCCTTGAGTTTATCAGAAGACCAGGTAGATTTGTCTTTGCGTTTCTGCTCCCTCTTACTTGACTCTCCTTTTATTGCCTTAGAGCTCGTTTCAGCATATTCAGTAGAGTGATTCCATTCATTTTTGACATAGTGCAAAGCAAGTTCATCCAGTTAGTTGATGAAAACTCTCATGCGTGTAATAAGGATTACAAAGTCGTCGTAATAAGAATGCCCCAAACCGGAGCCAAAAAAGAGGTTGAGATTTACAAACTGAGTACAAATTGTTGGAGTACACTTTGCGTGGATTTAAAAGATGAAGAGATGATCTACTATCGTGATGGAGTGTTTGTGAATGGCTTTTATCACTGGTGGACATACAATGAGAGAATCCCTACTTTCGACTTCCGGACTGAGATATTTGGCGCAATAAAACTTCATGATACAGCGCATTATTATGAATGTATGGGTGTGGTTGATGATTCACTGGCCATTTTATGTTCCAGTAAGAGGCAGAGGGGATCTCCAGTTGATGTGTTGAAAGCTGTAATCGATGTGTGGGTGATGAGGGAACATGGCAACGATGAGTCATGGATGAAGAGATTTTCTTTCAAATCCCCTGAAAGGTTGCATGATATACATGCCTTCTGGCTGGTTCATGATACGAACTAGCTAGTACTAGTTGGCCAATATCGCCGGGGACGATCGGTAGCTTGCCTTATTGAGGGAGACGATGTTAGGGACACAGCAGTGATATACACTGATGACTTGTTTAAATTAGACGTCAATGTCCCTTTTCAACCTACTTTGGTTTCTCTTGCTAGCTAGAGATTCATGAGGATTCGTACTTTCTCATATTATTACTTGTTAGGAAGGAATTGTATTCTTGTTTGCGTTATTTCTTTGGCAAAGTCTTGGGAAAGACGGTCTTTCCATAGGCTTATGGAAAGACGGGGTTTAACTAGAATAATAAAAGGTAAAAGGTCTTAGTTGCAATAATAAACTTTTAGTATGCAACATGTAGTAGTTATAAAATTTATAACCCGGTTCATGCAACCCAAAAATTTTATCTCCATTTCTTCTAATTTACACTTTAAACCTTGGTCTTTCCATAACTTATGGAAAGACCGTCTTTCAAGAGACGGACTCAATTTCTTATATCTTCTCATTCAAGTATATATTTCTTATAAAGCCTATATATGGTAGAGGACTTTGTGTTAATCAACTCGTGGAGTGGTACAAAGATCGGTAGCTAGCTCTTGAAAAATAATCACTTGTATTTCAAACCCTATATGTTAAGGAAATTGGAAATATAACCTTCAATTGTTTTTCAGTGCAAATATAACCCTGATTATTGAATGAAACTGCAAATATAACCCTCCGATCATAATTCTGGCATTGACTAACGATATCCCGACATTGACCAATTTGAAAAAACTAAAATATCCTTCTGCCCAAGCCTTAAATGAGAAGGACAATTCTATCTTCTCCCCCAACCACCACCACCACCACCACCCATCAATCCACCACCACCTTTCAACTACCACCACCTTCAAACCGCCACCACCATTCAACCACCGCCATCCGCCAAGCCACCATCATTCAACCACCACTACCCACCGAGGCACCACCTTTAAACCACCACCACCATTCAACCACCACCACAATTCAATTTGGTGAGCGTCGTTTAACTCGCCAAATAATCTGCAAATTCAGATCAATACTAATCAGTACAATAGTAAGCAGGGTCGATTTCACAAGGAGCAAAAGCAATAATCAATAATTATTTTCCTACTAATTTTTGAAAACCTTTTTGGTGATGCCACCACGCCTCAAATTCAGTGATTTTACTAATATTAAAAGGCAAATGGCGACTCTAAAGATGAGAATAAATATATAAATGAACGATATCGGCTAAGAATAACTCATGCTAGTTATTATCGATCAAAGACGCAATAATGAATAAATTCCTACACATCTATCGGTTATAGGAAAGTAGGCATGCTTAACCCCCCAAATTCTTTCTTACTTTATCGACAATCAACTAATTATAATTAATTATCTGTTTTCCTTACCAAAATGTCCCCAGAAAGTATTCGCTAAATCAGAACACATTTTAATAGCATTCAGTATTAAAAGAACTCGATATAGCAATTACCAAAGTAAAAGCAAATAGTAATGCACACTCAATTATTCTCTATCTTGCTATTACAGTCTTAGCTTGTTAGCTGTTTTTCACATTATTGTGCTACTTACTAATCCTATCCAACAATTACGTATTGGTGGAAATTAGATAGCAGTATTCTAAAAACATTTAAGTTGATCAGGCATAAACATATTAGAAATAAAATTCAACCAAGAACAATCAAGAATATGCAAGAATCAATTATAATGCAATTAAGCCTCACGATTTATAAACTAGTATTTATTAATCTCTACCCATATATGAATTAGCTACTCATGATGATTAAACTAAATAAATTAATAATATAAATAATAAACATGATTTATGAAATTAAAGAAAAAAAATGAACAAAACAATCTCTCAACTGTGGGGCACCAATGGAATGTAACATTTACCAAATTTGGATTGCCTCCACGAATCCCTAGTAACAAAAAATATGATATAATGTCTATTGTAGAAGATCAAGGGAGAAAAAGCCAAAAGCAATTAAGTGTGCTCCTGGTTTCCCTCAAATGCCTGCGTAGAGAACAAAGAAAACACAAGGCCCCTAAGAAAGAATTATCTGGAACCCTCTGTTAAAACTAAAACTGATATCCCGAAATTAATGACTTTTCTTCTTCAGTCTTGCGTTTTGCGTATATACACGCACGTACAGTGCTTACAAATTTTGTCCACATTGAACTCTTCCAAATACAATAGAATCCTTTCCAAATTTGAAAAGACACAAGATGGAAAAGACACAAGATGTGTAATTTGAATTCGAGAGCCTCGAGACCTCGAACCAGGCGGCGAAGAAGAAGAAAAGACACAAGATGTGTAATTTGAATTTGAAATCTCGAGACCTCGAACCAGGCGGCGAAGAAGAAGAAAAGACACAAGATGGAAACCTGTTCAAAACTAGATTTCCATCACTCGAACCCTTTCTTAATTAGAGCTTTTTTGGAGATCTGGTCATTTACACATGTTAACACGAGGGGTGGAGACATGGAAAATGGAATCATCGATAAAAATGTCCTAAGTAGACTTTTGCTCAGAAATTTCGACAACCACATATGATTTTTTTGTACAAAGTCTAAAAAATTATTATGAAGCAAAACTTTGTAAAAGAATCTTTTACCGTCTTCATGTTTGGGAAACGTAATACATATCTCTCCCATTAATATGGGTTAATTTTTTTAAAAAAATAATTCAAAAAGATAAGATCTAATCAAATCTCCATAATGTCTCCACAAATATCTTCTTAAATTAGCCTTCTATATTTTCCAATCAGTTCCAAATATTTCTCTAAATAAGCTACACACTGTTTGCATTCTTCCAGTGCCCATTTTGACAGCTTCTTTTTGCCATAATTTCCCAATACTCCTTACTCTCCTCCAAATTCCTCACGAGCCCAAAAACTATGATATGTTACAAAAAAAAACAACAAAACTGCACATTAATCCAATAAAATCACAGTTAATCCCAATAAAATAAATAACATAATTTGATAGAATGATTTTCCGTAATGAATTGTATTATTGATATCTAAATATATAGAGAGTAATATAGAGTTGTAATAAGAAAAGAACTCTAATCATAATAAATCATAATCTAATTAGGAGTCTGATTTATTCTAACACCCCCCTCAAGCGAAGCGTCGGATGCTCGTCGACGTATAGCTTGGACCTGAAGAACTCGAACAGCGGACAAGAGAGCCCTTTGGTGAAAATGTCTGCAATCTGAAGAGAAGTCGGAACATGAGCAATGTGCAGCTTTCCGGATGTCACCAACTCACGAACAAAATGGTAGTCGATGTCGATGTGCTTCACCCTCTTATGCGCCACCGAATTCTGAGCCAAGAAGATAACACTACCATTGTCGCATAACAACAGTAGAGAACCAGAAAGCGGAACCCGAAGATCACGAAGCAAATGAGTTAGCCATACCACTTCTGAAGCAGTGTTGGCCAGAGCAGGATATTCAGACTCAGTGCTAGAGCAAGAAACAGTGGGCTATTTCTTGGCACTCCAAGAAACCATATTCACACCAAGAAAAATAGCATAACCATAAGTGGACCGACGAATCTCCAGACAGCGAGCCCAATCAGCATCAGAGTACCCTAACACATCAGGAGTACTAGCAGAACAAAACCTGAGACCAAAATGAAGAGTGCCACGAACATACCGCAAAATCCGAGTCACAGCAGCAAAATGGTCATCTTTGTGATCCTAAAGATATCGACTCACCGTGTTGACCAAGAATGCCGAATTCGGGCGAGAGATGGTGAGATACTGAAGAGCACCAACAAGAGAACGATAAAGTGTAGGATCCCGGAATGGAGGACTGGTAGAGTTGTGAAGCTGAGAACCAACGACAAATGGAGTAGAAATAGGTGCTGAGTCAGACATACCGGCCTGGATTCAAAATATCATGAGCAAACTTTGCTTGGCCAAGTAGTAACCCTGAGGAGGTAGGCGAAACTTCAAGACCAAGAAAGTAATGAAGAGCACCAAGATCTTTGATCGCAAACTCTCTGTGTGTCCGATCAATGAACTGGCAAAGAAGAGTCGAGTCATTGCATGTAAGAATGATATCATCCACATACATAAGTAGGTACAGTAACGACGACCCTCTCGAATGGACAAATAAAGAAGTATCAGCTGATCTGCACCGAAAACCAAGCTGTGTCAGATAACTGTTGAAATGCTGGAACCAAGCCCGGGGAGCCTGCTTAAGACTATAAATGGCCTTTCGCAAGCGATAAACATAGTCTGGATGGGCAGAATCCTGATAACCAATGGACTGCTTCATGTAGACTGGAACATCAAGAACACCATTAAGGAAAACGTTCTTGACATCCAACTAATGAAGTGGCCAGGAACCATGGTGGCTATGGCGAGAACCGTCCTAACAGTGGAGGCTTTGACCACAGGACTGAAAGTGTGGTCAAAATCAAAACCCAGAATCTGTGAGAAACCCTGTGCCACAAGTCTAGCTTTGTGATGCTCAATAGTGCCATCTGGTCGATACTTGAGCCTATAGACCCATTTGGAGCCAACAATGTTAACATTCAAAGGTCGAGGCACCAAATCCCAAGTGTGCTGACCACGAAGAGCGGACATCTCATCATCCATGGCTGAAACCCAGGCTAGATCCGGAAGAGCAGAGCGATAATCAGTGGGCTCTGTCTGAGAGAGGAGTGCGGCAGTGAGACCATGAGCAATAATATCCGAATATTCCCGGCGCTGAATGGCACTAGTAGAAGACCGAGTGGCCATCAGATGGGTATGAAGCTGGGGTGGCGAAGCTGGAGGAGTCGAACCAGCTGACGATGTAGAGGAAGATCGAGTTGCGCTGACCGAAGAGTGGCCATTGGAAGTCGCTAGAGAAAGGATGGGCGGTACTGGTTGAGACGTGGTGGCCGGTGGCTGAGACGGTGGCTGAGGAGTGATGACCGGTGGCTGAGGTGTGGTGGTCGTGGGCCGAGGAGCTGGGTCCGAGTCGGCCATCTAGATGGAAGATGGTGGTGAAGGAGGGGCGGCTGGAACAGGCACAGGCATGGTGGCCCAATCGATGAAATAACAGTTCCATCAAAAAATGATGAAATATCCAGATCTGAAATAGAGCGGCTGTCCGCGGAAGATGAGACATAATGGAATAAGGTTTCATCAAAGCGAACGTGGAGAGAAACATAGATACGCCTAGAAGTGGGGTTGAGACACTGGAAGCCCTTGTGACGAGGGCTATAGCCAATAAAATCACACGGAATGGATTGCGGTGCAAACTTATTAGTAGCAGTGGCACGCAGGCATGGAAAAGCACGGCAGCCAAATGGGTGAAAGAGGGTGTCAGGCACATGACCAAAAACAACCTCAAAAGGTGATTTTCCACCAAGAACTAAACTTGGCAGACGGTTAATGATGTAAACCACAGAGGAGAAAGCTTCCACCCAATAACAATGTGGCATAGAAGAGTGAAAAAGCATGGCAAGACCAGTCATTGTGATGTGACGATGCTTCCGCTCAGCTCGGCCATTCTGAGCAGGTGTATAGGGTGATGACATCTGATGATGAATGCCACATGATATGAAGTGAGCCTGAAGTCGATGATTAGTAAACTCTGTGCCACCATCGGTCCAAAAATTTTTAGCCCTAGTAGAAAACTGGGTCTCAACGAATTTGTGAAACTGAATAAATGTGTCATAGAAGTCTGACTTATACCGCATTGGGAATAACCATGTGAATCGCGAAAATTCATCGATGAAAATGGCATAATAAGAAAAACCACCTGCCGATAAGACAGGGGCTGGTCCCCACAAATCACAATGCACCTTGGCACTAGTGGAAAAAGGTAAACGGCTACTCTTGGCCATCTGACAAGGAGAACAACTAACAGAAGCAGGCATAGCAAAAGTGACAGAAATAAGGCCCCATCGATTCAATAACTAAACAGTATCATGAGACACGCGGCCGAGGCGAGAATGCCACTGCTCAAAAGAAGCATGAAACTTACTAGAGTGTAATTCACCTAAAAAGCTGGAATCACCAGTCTCAAGAAAATAAAGACCTGAACTATGACAGCCTTTACCAATTATCGTCCTTGTATGCTTGTGCTCAATGGAAAATGCATCGGAATCAAATATAACACGGACAGGTAAATCACGAGTAAGCTTACTAATAGACAATAAACTTCTAGTAATCTTAGGGACCACAAGGACATCATTAATAGAAAAACCAGAGAAATAACATTGGCCGATGTGAGAAATAGATAATGATTCACCATTTCCAATAAGAATAGAATCAGAACCACGATAACATTGTACCTTATCAAGGTGACTGGTGCGAGCAGTGATATGAGATGTAGCACCTAAATCCACGATCCACTGATTTGACGAAGAATGATGGTTGGGACCATTCAAACCGGCCTGAAACAACACCTTGTCCGCAATCTAATTAGTGGAGCAATCTTCCCGAGATATAGGGCCCAAATAAACCATAGCAAAGGATCGAAAATTGTACAAAAATTGATTTGGTGCTGACGAGAATTTGAGCAACTCGTGAGAAAACGCTTCAAATTGCGAGAATTTGAGCAACTCGCGAGAAACTGGTTCAACTTGTGAGACAGTGGAGGACGCGAGAAATACTCTTGTTGCACGAGTCAACTCGCACGTGATTTGCACGCGCCAGATTCTTCTTCTCCTTCGTGGGCGCATAGATCTCGTCGCTGAAAACTTCTTCCTCTTCCGACGTCGGCTGATGAGGTCCACTGATGATTCTTCCTCTTCGGACTTTGCCCGTCGGCTAATATCTTATTCCTCTTCGGACGTCGCTGCACTGTGCCAACGAAGAAGGTCACCGATGAGGTCCGGGATGACGAAGAAGTCCGCTCAGGCCGCTGATGATGAAGGACATCGAAGAGAACGCCGATGGAGGCTCGCCGGAGACGGGAGCAAACTGCCGATTGGCCGAGAACACCGATGCGCAGAGAACGCTGTAACAGTGAGGAGGAAAGGACGCCAGAGGTCACCGGAATATGGCCGGAAATTTACGGTGATTTTTGGTCGAAAAAGGAGAGGGACGGAGTCGACAAAAAAAATAAAATGAAAATAAAAATTAGGGTTTAGGATTTAGAATTAGAACTTGCTCTGATGCCATGATAGAATGATTTGCCGTAAAGAATTGTATTATTGATATCTAAATATATAGAGAGTACAATAGATCTGTAATAAGAAAAGAGCTCTAATCATAATAAATCATAATCTAATCAGGAGTCTGATTTATTCTAACATAATTAGCACACATCAAATATCCTCACACTTGAGTCGTGCTTTCCCTCAAGTATGAAATGAGAATGAAATCATGTTTTTTATCACAAAGTCCCATGTATCCCCCAAAACTCTAAGAAAGGCTCAAAAGAAAATCAAAGACACTAACTACAACCCAACAAACAATCAACTTCAGCATATCAATCCTTGATTTCCCGATTCATAGACAAACTTTACCTTACTAATAACAAGGGCTCATGTATAACACACTTGACACTCTCACACCTTTCAAATGACATTGGTAAACTCATTCTCAAATCAATGCAAACCAACCCTCAACTTAGTCAAAATCAGACAAGCATCAAACATTTCTCACGTTTCACACATTCGCTCTAGATGTAAGGGACATTCACTTAATACATGAATTTCACATGGCAATACTCAAATCATTCAATGAAAATCAAAAAGATCTTTATTCAATGTTGTAAGGAGGCTAGGGGGGATAAAAACGAGGTAAGGTTCTAAGGGTTCTAAGCTAAAAAATATATAAATATACATGCATGCTCATTTCAGCCCATCAATTTCTCAATCAAATAAGTAATTTTCAGCCATCATAAAGTGGAAAAAATCTGCTCAGAACTGGTTGTAGTTACTAAGTGTTTGTGCTGGAATTTCTTCATTTTTTATTTTTCTGATTTTTTCTGTTTTTTCCCTTTTTTCTGGGCAATCAGCCCCTTTTTTTCTGAATTTTCCAGCACCAAATCACCCATTTTATTATCATTTTACTGCACCTTTGAAATTAGTACCGTAATCACTTTATGCATCGAATTCAAGATACTCACTCATGTTTTTCAAGCATAATCAGCAGCAAATAATCTGAGAAATCAATATAATCATAAGCATGCATATATAAGGGACACAAAAGAGGGGATAAAAATAGGCTTTGGCTTCGTTTTTTTGTGGCTCAAACAAATACAAAGGTCAAGGCTTTAAGGGGTTTACAAAGGGTGATGTATGGTAGGCAATATAAGCTGTGAGGTTAAATCATAATGTCTTTCATCATTTTCACACCAAGTAATTCACGTAATGCAATGACTCTCAGAAAAAAGATTGATGTAGATACTGCTCTACTCTAGCTCAAACCTCACTTTTACTGTGCTCAAATGTTCAATTACTTGTCTTTTTTCATCATCCCAAGTCTCATCTAAGCCAATTTTTACCAATTATTTTGGACTCATTTACCAAGTAATTTTAGAGGTGCATAAAGTAGCCAAATATATCACACAAGAGCTTTATCACTAGCAAGTTCAGTCCATCAAAGAACAATAGTATCAAGAATAGTATGCTGAATTGACTCGACTAAAAAAATTTAAAAATCTTTTTGTTTTTTTAAATTGACACTAGCATATAAACACATAAACCTCCTCACACTTAAACCTTGCTTGCACTCAAGAAAATAATGCAAAGCTCTAATGGGAAAAAAGTCTCACACATAGTCAAACATCATGATAAATGAAATAAAAGGGAAAGAGGGAACTTATAGTGGGGGGTTCGGAGGAATTTCCAACAAGAAGAGAGTGTTGTATCCAAATCAAATTCTATCACATACCTCTAGATTGGCCAAACAGAACACTGCGAGTCCCAGCTCTCCAAAGGTGTGAATCTCCATGATGCAAATTCAAGTACTTCAACTCTGTAGATCGAATTGAGAGTAGTTGAGAAATTGAAATTCCTAAAAGTTTAAAAAAACATAAAAGAAAGAAAAAAATGAAGAAAATTGGGTTGCCTCCCAATTAGCGCCCTTGTTTATAATCTTTACACTACCACAGAGACCCCCTTCTAGCACCGATTTTTTAGCACCAGTTTTTAAAACCGGTGCTAAAAATCTCATAGCACCATTTTTTTTTAATTTTAACACCAGTTTTTAAAACCGGTGTTAATTTAACACCAATTTTTTAATTTTAACACCGGGTTTTTAAAAATTGGTGCTAAATTTTACAATAGCACCGATTTTGGAAAACATTAGCACCGGTTTTTAAAAACCGGTGGTAAAAATTAGAAAATTTCATTTTCCCGCCAAAGAAATAGCCAGAAATTTTAAAATAGCCCTTGTTTCAGAAATATTAGCACCGGTTTTTAAAAACCGGTGCTAAATATTTGTAAAATTCTATCTTCCCGTCAAAAATTTAAAATAGCACCGGTTTTAAAAGCCAGGACTAAAAATTAGAACTTAGCACCGGTTTTTGTAAACAATAGCACCGGTTTTGTAAAATCGGTGCTAAAAATTTTCAAAATTCATTTTCCCGCCAAAGAAATAGACAAAATATTTTAAATAGCACCGGTTTTAGAAAAATTAGCACCGGTTTTTTCCAACCGGTGCTAAAAATTTAAAAATAGCACCGGTTTTGGAAGAAAATAGCACCCGTTTAAACCGTTGCTAAAAATTTTAAAATCTTAAAATTATTCCCGCCAAAGAAATCGCCAAAAATAAATTTCCCGCTAAAATTTTTCAAAATACATTTTCCCGCCAAAGAAATAGCCAAAAAATTTTAAATAGCACTAGTTTTGGAAATATTTGCACTAGTATTTTCCAATCGGTATTAAAAATTGAAAAATAGCACCGGGTTTGCAAGAAAATAGCACCGGTTTAAACCGGTGCTAAATATTTTAAAAATTTTAAATTATTCCCGCCAAAGAAATCGCCAATTTGTTTTCCTATCGAGGGCTCGAGAGGCTTGAGGCTCGAGGTGCACGATGGTTCGAGGGCTCTGGGGCTCGAGTGGGTGGAAGTTCGAGGTCTTGAGTTGATCAAGGTTCGAGGTCTCAAGTGGGTTGAGGTTCAAGGTGTTCGATGGTCACAATTCCCTAGGCTCAAAGGCTCGAGGGTCTCGATGGTTCGAGGGGCTCAAGGGCTCCACAGGCTCGATGGCTTGAGGGGTTCGAGGGGCTTGTTGGTTCGAGGGCTCGAGAGGCTCGAGGGGCTCGAGGGGCCAAGGTGAACGAGGTTCGAGGGCCCTAGGTGAATGAGGTGAGAGGGGCTCGAGGTGAGAGGACTCTAGGGCTCGAGGGCCTCGAGGGTTTGAGGGTGTTAGATTAAATCAGGATTGATTTGATTGATTTTTTATAGGTGTTGTTGACTAAGCCAGAGTCTTAGTAGGACTCTATTTCCTTTTGTATTCTATTTATTCCTGTTATCAATAAATTATTTTCTTACGGTAAATACATCTTCTCAGAGGGTTCAAGCGCGAAGTTGTCAAAAATCACCACATTCTGGATCGAGGGCTCAGGTTGAAGTTGTTTAAAATATGAGGGCTGATTTCCAAAAATTATATTATTGTTAGAGTAAATCATGTTTCTGATTAGATCTTGATTGATTATGGATAAGTCATGTTGACTAAGCCAGAGTTCTACTCATATTATGTTTCCTTATTGTACTCTATATATTCTTGTCAGCAATACAATAATTGATTACGGCAAATACATCTTGTCATGGTATCAGAGCACTTCTGGATAAGTCATGTTGACTAAGCCAGAGTTATACTTATATTATATTTCCTTATTGTACTCTATATATTCTTGTCAGCAATACAATAATTGATTACGACAAATACATCTTGTCATGGTATCAGAGCACTTCCGGATAAGTCATGTTGACTAAGCCAGAGTTCAACTCATATTATGTTTCCTTATTGTACTCTATATATTCTTGTCAACAATACAATAATTGATTATATCAAATACATCTTGTCAATTATGTATAATATATTCATAAGTCAAGAAATCAATGTACATATCAGTATTCTATATACACTAGTTAACTATATATGATCGTGTTCAATACAACTAAGGGTTGGTCAAACCCTAGTCTATCACTTGACAACCCATACGGTTGTTTACAAGTTGCCTGTAGTAAGTGATTGTTCCATGTACACTGGTTAATCGACTATAACTAAATTGGCGATCCGTATACACTAGTTATATGCAATCCGTAAACTTTAATTTACTCTCTCTCTATCTATAGAAATACTAGTGACTAAGCTGACCACAAGAAATTCCAGAACCAGATCATCTTCCATTTTGCTCAACTCATTGAAGAAGACTTATCAAAAAGTGGTTGAAGTAGCGAGGAGCTCATCGTCAACTAATAGTAGCAAAGGCGGCGGTCCGAGGCCAAAAGGGACCTTCGGTTCCCAATGAATGCGGCCTGCCTCAACATCAGGGGCCTTGGCGCCCCGAAAAAAAGGAGATGGGTGAAGAACATCATCTCTGAAAACAATATTGGTCTACTGGGTATTCTGGAAACAAAGGCAAGTGAATGAATGCTGAACATTTTCATGAAGAGTCTCGAGGGATGGAGATACACCCACAATTTTGACGTGGCACCCAACTCTAGGATTCTCATAGTTTGGGATCCCAAAAAGTTTATTGTTGAGATAACAGGTAGAATGGCGTAGCTGATTCACCTTAAAGGTACGCAGCCTGACGTTGACCGTGCAATTTCTATGCACTTACACATATGGGAATAGTGTAGGAAGAGTACACAGATTGCCCCTTTGGGCAGAATTAAAGAGATACGGCATATACCTAGACTCACCATGGATGGTACTTGGCAACTTTAATGCCATCCTCAGTGTCAATGATCACATGGAAAACACATCCCCCAGGATCTACCAAATGAGGGAATTTCAAGAATCTTGCACCGCATGTGGTCTCAGAGACGCTCCAGCACTGGGTGAACACTTTATGTGGCACAATGCGGATTACACAATTAGGCACAAACTGTACCATGTCCTACTCAACCACAAATGGGACGGTGACTCGTGCCGCACCACCTTTCTTCCTGAGTCGGCACTCTCTGACCACCTATCATTCGTAACATCACTGGCGCAAGATATAGACAAGCTAAACAGGCCCTTTAGGTTCCAAAACATGTGGAACGCACATCCGAGGTACAAACAGGTGGTACATGATCACTAGTCCCCAGAGGTATAGGGATTCAAACAATATGCTTTATGTCGCAAGCTACAGAGGTTGAAGAAACCCCTGAAGGAACTGGGGAAAAAAGATTTCAATCACATTTCAGAAAAGGCAAAAAGAGCAGATAAGAAGTATGCGGCAGCATTGAAGAATCTTACATCGGCAAATGCATCACCCGTGCTGGTACATCAGCTGACTGTCTTAAAGCAAAACGCACTGCTCCTCTACACGGCGGAGTCGAAGTTCCTTTCCCAAAAGAGAAGAATTAACTTTGTCACCATGGCGAATAAGGGAAAAATATTTTTTCATGGTTTGGTAGCCAACAGGAAAGGGGGTGGGATTCCGGCAATCCTGGACGATGAAAACAGGATAGTCACATCCAGTGAAAGAAAGGGGACACTATTCGCTGAATTTTACAGGGGATTGTTCGGTACAGATGTTCCACGAACTTCTATAGAGCTAGATACACTCTGCTCAGGTCCCTTACTCAACGATATGGAGAGAGCAATATTGAGCCAAGATATAGAAAGACAAGAAATAAAGTCTTCCCTATTCTCCATGTCTGATGACAAAGCACCAGGCCCCGATGGTTTCACAGCAGCTTTCTTCAAGAGTCATTGGGAGACCGTGGGTCAAGATGTCACGGAATCAATCTTGGAATTCTTCCAAAATGGAGATCTACTGAAAAGACTCAACCATACAGCCGTTGCACTCATACCCAAGAAGGAAGACAATCTAAGGGTGGGCGACTTCAGACCCATCTCCTGCTGCAACATCATTTATAAAGTCATCTCCAAAATCATCGCCAACAGAATCGAACCTTTCCTCCCCGATTTTATTTACTCCTGCCAGGCTGCGTTTGTGAAAGGTAGGAAGCTATTAGATAATGTAATGTTGGCCCAAGAGATGGTAAGTGGATACGGAAATTCAAGATCATCCCCCCGCTGTATGATTATACTCGACCTTGCAAAAGCATTCAACACGGTGTCTTGGGACTTCATACAAGAGGTACTCACCGGCCTGGGCTTCCCACACTGGTTGGTTGACAGAATTATGGAATGCGTAACAACTGCAACTTTCTCCATTGCGATCAATGGAAAATTATGTGACTTCTTCAAAGGCAAAAAGGGTGTTCATCAGGGCGACCCGCTCTCACCCCTACTTTTTGTCATTTGCATAGAATACCTCTCCAGGCTACTGAAAAGGAAGACAGAATCCACTCGGTTCTCGTTTCACCCCAGATGTGAAAAATTAAAAATCACTCATCTAGTGTTTGCGGATGATTTGACGCTCTTCTCGAAGGCGGATCGAGACTCAGTTCATACCCCCATGTCTGTTCTCAATGATAACAGACTTCCTGCTTGGCCATCAACACCGTAAATTTGCAATTCTTCAGGGTGGGTATTAAAGACGACTTAAGCTTCACAGGCATACCTTGGGATACCTTCTCGGTCAGATATTTGGGCATCCCGCTGGACTCCAGTAAATTGAAGGTCTCTCAATTTCATAAGCTCCTCGAAAGCGTCGACAACGAAATTGGAAAATTCAAAGGGCACACGCTATCATATGTGGGAAAACTGGAACTCATCAAATCTGTGGTTCAGGGCATTATTGGTTTATGGATACAACACTTCATCATACATAGGTAATGTCATGGAATCACTAGAAAATAAATGTTAACATTTCTTGTGGGGAAAAAAGAAATAGAATAAGGTATCCTGGAAGAGGCTATGTACTCCGAAAAGTAATGGGGGCCTGGTAATTCGGGACTTCAAGATATGGAATATGGCCGTCATCGCACAACAGTTATGGGATATACACTCAAAGAAGTATTCGCTCTGGATCCGATGGGTTCATTCACAATTCCTGACCACCAACAGTATCTGGCTTGCACATCCAAGGGCTCCATGTGGCAGAATCTCAGAAAAATTCTCACTCTACTTCACGAATCACTGCGAACTCCGGGACAATCTGCTCATCATATCCGGTGGCTCAGTCGACTCGGTCAAGGACATGCTGGCGGTTTGGGCAAGATCAGGCAAATTCATGGTGACGGCCTATGATCACATACATAGGTCTACCTACCCTCACCTATATGATATACCCACCCTCCCAAGGGCCAGATTTTACAACTCCCTTTGGCATGGATTCATTCCCCTCGGTTTTCGTTCATTACCTGGCTTGCTTCCCTTGGTCGACTTCAAACCAAAGATAGGTTCCATGGAGGTGAAGATGCACACACAAATCATATTTGCTCCCTATGTCGTTCGGAGGTAGAGATGCACAATCACTTGTTCTTCCAGTGTGATTTTGCCCGAACCTGGATAGGTTTGACAAGAGCCACAAAGTCTATTGCAGCCTCTGAAAAATGGATCAGAAGACAGGTCTGAGGATCGCAGCTGAAAAGGAAGATGGGACCTCTGGCTTTGGCAACTATTGTATACTATATATGGAGTGAAAGGAACAAAGTTCTCAAGAAAGGTCTTCGACCGGATTCAATAAGGGCATTCAAGTTTATTCAAAAATATTGCTACCTCATCATCAACAGACTATTTCCCCATGAGTTGCTGTTCCAACAAATGGCACAATTGTGGCCAACCTTGGTTGGCAAATTTTTCAAAATTTTATTTTGCAGGTAAGCTCATTTGCGGACTTCGGAAGGCCACCCGGGGAGTAAATATTTTGTGCAAGTAAGTAAAAGGGAGGTAAATATTCCTTACGGTTTTGACCTCCTATTTGCCCAGAGATTGTTTTTAGAAGACCAACAACACTACAACCGATTTAGGTGTATATGGTATAACCGGTCTACACCACTTCAACTTTTTACAGAAGAGGCATGAAGACACCATCCCATCCAATCTTTTTGCAGGACTGGGATAAGTACCAAAAAGAGAGAGAGAGAGAGAAGGGGGGCAGTTCGAGGGTTAGGGTGGTCCGAGGGGTCGGGTGGTGGTTCGAGGAATTTGGTGGTTCGAGGGTTATGGAGGCTTCGAGTGCTTGAGGAGGCATCCGAGTACTGGAGGCCTTTCAAGTCCTGGAGGAATTCAAGGGGTATGGTGGTCCGAAGAGGCATTTGACTCCTGGAGGACATTCGCGAGATGGAGATGCTCATGTGGTGGAGGTGTTCAAATGCTCGAGGGATCTTTCGAGTGCTGGAAGTCCTCGAGTGCTCGAAATGGCATTCGAGTGCTGGAGGCATTTCGTGTACTCGAGAGGGCATTCGATTGATAGAGGTGTTTTCGAGTGCGCGAATGGGACATTCAACATATGGATGATCGGTGAGTATGGTGGTTCGAGGACATTTTGAGTTCAGACCTCAAAGGGATTACACCCTCGAAGGGGCTTTACCCTCGAATGGGTTATACCCTCGAAGGGGCTCTGCACTCGAAGGGGATATAACCTCGAAGGAGCTCTGCCCTAGAAGGGGTTATACCCTCGAAGGGCCTCTGCCCTCGAGGGAGTTAATCCCTTGAAGGGGCTCTGACCTCGAAGGGGGTAATCTCTCGAAGGGGCCCAGCCCTCGAAGGGGCCCAGCCCTCGAAGGGGTTATACCCACGAGGGGGCTCTACCCTCGAAGGAGTTTTACCCTCGAAAGGGTGATACCCTCGAAGGGGTTACACCCTCAAAGGGGCTCTGCCCTCGAAGGGGTTATACCCTCGAGGGGGCTCTGCCCTTGAAGAAGTTATAGTCTCGAAGGGGCCCTGCCCTCAAAGGGGTTATACCCTCGAAGGGGTTTCGCCCTCGAAGGGGTCATACCCTCAAAGGGGCCCAAAGAAAAAAAAGCCTCTCTTCATCCACAAGGATTCCCACTGCTACTTGCATGGCCATTCGGCTAGGAAGGCCAAGTTCACTCTCAATTTGGAAGGCCGTCGCAGCACCTTATCGACGATTGGGCTCACACCCATGGGGAACAAACCACGGTCCAGAACTGGTTCACACATCCGGTTGCATGGAAGATGTACTGTTTGGTTACGCTATTTTCCAGGGTCACAATGCCCGAGTTTGCGCTATTTGCCTGCGTTGCACTAAAAAGTGCAAAATGGCATCAGGCTGTCCATTTGCCTAAAATGGAATGAACGGTTACAAAACCCTTACGCGGGGTGTGCGCGGTAGAAGTCATGCCCGGTCTCTTCATCATTAGGAGGTCTACTGGAGAGGAACACTAGGGAGCAACACAGACTACGGTCGAACTACTCCCAACCCCATCGAGAAAACCTCGGCACTCATCCAGAGATTGTTATCGAAGGCCAATAACACTTCTTTATCTTCATCTTAGAGGTTTACCTGGTAGAAGCGTTGTACTAGCTCTTCCTGGAGAAGACGACATACTGCTTCACTTGAAGGTCGAGACCATTCTCGGCTTGGAAGACACCCGTGGGGAACAAACCATGGTTGAAGAGCCGGTTCACACAACCGGTTGTATGGAAGTTTCATGGACTGAGGGGCCACTAAGTTCATTCTCATGCCCCTCGGTAGTTTCATGCAAGATTTCTACAGACCCATATCATCACGAAGGGGTAGCATTTTTTTGGGCCACCTGGTTACATCTAGACCAGGGGTAGCTTCGTAGATATCCTGTATTTATAGAGTGGGACAAGGTCCCCACCATCGCAGACCTTTTTGGTTGTATTTTCTTTGAGCCACCTGATTGTACCATCTAGATCAGGGGTAGTTTAGTAGGTTTCATTGTATCACGGGAGTGGGATAATGTTCCCACTCCCGTAGACTCTCACGGTTTCTTTTTATTTACCATTACCTTCGACTAGTGACTAAGCTGACTTTAACTAATCAATGGTCAAACTTTACTCGGCTTTCAATTTATAAACACTAATAAATAGGTTGACTTTGTCTAATCAATGGTCAAACTTTACTTGACTCTCTCTCTATATATATATATATAGAAATACTAGTGACTTTAACTAATTAACAGTCAAAATTTACTTGACTTTCAATATATAAACACTAATAACCAGGTTGACTTTAACTAATTAACGGTCAAACTGTACTTGACTTTAACTAATTAACGGCCAAACCTTACTTGACTTTCTATATATAAATACTAGTGGTAAGTTGACTTTAACTAATCAATGGTCAAACTTTACTTGACCCTCTCTCTGTATAGAAACACTAGTGACTAAGCTGACTTTAACTAATTAACGAACAAATTTACTCAACTTTCAATATATAAACACTAATAACTAAGTTGACTTTGACTAATTAATGGTGCAAATGGGCTCTTCACAGGTCCATTTGAGTGCTAAATAATCAGGCCCATTTGAGTGCTCTTCACGCCTCTTCGTTTCCCACCTCTGATGGCGATGCTCTCCACCGCCTCCGCACCGCCTCCGCACCGCCCCCTCTGCCGGATCTCCTATTGCTACCGGATCTCCCATCACCAGTGATATGTGCCCTCTCCGTCGGAGCTCCCATTATCGTTTCGCTAACCACCGCATGCCACCTCTTCATTTTCCACCCTCTCCGCCACCTCTGCACTGCCTCTCTCTGCCAGAGTTCCCATTGCCGGCCACGCTTACCAATGCACACCACCTCGTCGCTTTTATCCCTCTCTCAACTCAACTCAACTCAACCAACCCCAAAACCCTAGATCTAGGCGTTCCCAACTCCATGGTGTCTAGCATTCCTGGCATTCGGTCTTCCGGTGTTCAGGCCATTTTAACTCCCCGGTATTCCTGACGTTTCAACTTCACAGCATTCCCGGCGTCGCTGCGGCGAGACGATGTTTCTCATGCATCGCTGGAAGTCCAGTCCACAGTGGAAGTCTGCTAAAGTCTAGTTCAATATGCCTCTTCCTTTCTTTGTTTTCTTATGCTTGCTCTCCAAGTGTTCGATGTTTTGTCTGATAGAGAAAAAATGCTTGAATTGCAGGGGAAGAAGAAGATAAAGGTGGGGACGTTGAACCAAATGATCATAATGTGTGGGAGGAGGAATAATAAGTTGAGTGTGAGGTATATGTTCTGAAAAAATCTTTGTTGTACATAATCAAAAGTTCTCTCCTCTCTCTATTTGTTTGTTGTGTTTGCTGTTTTTGCTATGTTTGCATTTTAAATTAATGTGAAAATTTAAATTGTGTAACTTAAGTTCGGATAGAGGGAGTAACACTTGCATCAATTGACGAAACATCTTGCATCAATTTTACCCTACTGCCTGCATTTTTTAGTGAAAATTTATGTGTTCTGATTAGTTCAAATTGGTGTTCAAATTAGCCTGAGGTATATCTTGTTTTCCTGTTGGAAGCCTATAATGATGAGAACCTTGATGTTCGATAAGTTTGACATGTTTAATTTCTGTGATTTAATTTTAATTGATGTAAATTTGCTCCATTGCTAGATCTGTTATGCATTATTTGATTCACTATTGCACCTATCTTCTAGTCTTTGAGAACTGGTGTAGCATAGGGTGAATTGACTTGGCTTTTAGCTAGTCACAAATGTAATTGTATAGCTTACACGACCTTCTAACTTATCCATGCCAAGAGGTGTAACTTTTATTTTATTCCTTGTCACTTGGAATTGTTTCCCATACAGTTGGAAACTGAATATAACTTATGGCTGATCGGTTGGTTTGTGCATTCAGGTGGAAGAAATAAAGCGAATGTCAAAACACAAGGCCAAAAAGGAGAAGAAAATATTAGGATCTAATGTAAGCAGTATTTATATGTACTCATGTTGTCAAATGATTGTTCCTAGCTTGTAATGCTCATTTGATTTAACATGCAGCTTGAGGTAATGCTAATTGTGGAAAAATTGCAAGAACTACGAAATTGCCAATCTCCCCTATTCTTAATGTGTTTTTGGATGTCAATTCAATAGTCAAATCCATCAACAGAAATGGCCAATATAGGCACTTCTTCAAGCATTCTTTTTTTTTGCAAAACTTGCTAAGATTGAATAAATCTCAATGTTCTAGTGAACGTCACCTCTAAAAACTAGGCCAGAAAGCTTCGGTAGAGCAAGATGGCTAAGATTTTTCCAGTTGATCACTGACTTTTGCCATTTTTATGCAGGTTTGAAGAGCATAGGATGCATACATTAGACCTGGTGGAAGGTTAGCGTTCTATTTAATTGGTAAATTGGACGTCACTTCAAATTGTGAACCCTTCTTAGTCTTGAGTAAAGCAATAAGGGCATTAGTAAAGTCAATGATACTGAATGAACCATTTCCCTTTTCCCCTTGTGATTGTTCATGCATAGTACTGTATTTGGTAGTAGAATGGACATTAGATATAACTAAAGACTTGCTTGAACAACTCCGGCGTTGGTTCAGAGCATCTATATAGAAGCTTAATCTTTCTAACTTATAACAATAGTGCTAGTAGACCAAACATGATACATGTGTCACTTTTTACGCATTAGAGAAGCTTTGAATTTAAACCTATGCTTATATTTGTGATTCATATCATGTTTCTGCTAAATAGTTCATGGTACTGTTAATTCTCGATTTCATTGTGAACTATGTAGTTGCTCAACAAAACTAAGAAATTGCCATGTTGGTGGAGGAGGCACAAATGAATAAATATCACATGTATATGGAACCGAGATGGAATTGTACATCTGAGCATGGAACTATGGTCTTGTATATGTATATGGAATGGTACATCTGAGCATTTTTAAGGATCATAGATTGAAGATTAGTTGTGTGGCTTAGCCTTGTGATTTGATGTGTATATGTCACATGATTCAATTGCTAGTTCAAGCTAAAGTTATGTTTAGTCCCGTAGATAGTTATGTTTGTGATAGTTATGTTTAGTCCCATTGATTATTAATTTTGTATCATAACTTTTTTCCGTTTATTTCTATATTATCAATTTTGAGAAGTGGATTTTATTATTAAATTAATGTGGAAATAAAGTGTAAATTTTGGGTCTTTTTCCCTTTCTCTGAAAGCGGCAGAGTGCTGCTGCTTTCAGAGGAAGGGATTTTTTTTCAGCGTCGTAAACCGGTGCTAACAAAAAAAACTGGTGCTAAAAGTAGGAATTTAGCACCTATTTTTTCCAACCGGTGAAATCGTTTCATCGGTTACTTAGGCACCGGTTTTTTTAATGAAAAAACCGGTGCTAGAACAAAAAACACCTATGCTAAAAGGGGGTCTCTGTGATAGTGTTAGCTTGACTTTCAGATGCAATCAATTGATCGGGGTGGTGCACAATGGAATTTATTCCTCACACTTGAATGCCTGCATATTCACTCGAAGAGTATCATCATCTTTGTGATAACCATACTTCAGATAGGGTGGTAAAGACTTCAACTCCCAATTTGAGACTTTCACATCTAATGGGACTCGTCTGGCGGATGGGTCCGGTTTGGCCTAACCGGACTCTGTACGCGCTTCAGAATTTTTTTGAACATCCGACACAAACTGAGTAGGGCTGGGCATTCTGTGTTTTACCTTAATATTGGGAGCCACTTTTTGAGAGTACACAGAACACAGCAATTTGCAGAATTCCTTATCCCTCAAACTTCGAACATCTACCTCTTCTGGAATTTTCATCATATCCTGTAGAATTTTAGTCTCAAATGATTGATGGAAAACACATTCTTAGCATCTATAGGTTTCTTCATGGGCTTATCAATGTTGAGTGTGTACTTATCACCAAAATAATCAAGAGAAATAGTTCCATCACCAACATTAATAACTGTGTTTGCTGTCTTCAAGAATGGATGACCCCTAAAATACCCCTTGTGTTCCCTTATCATTAGTATGATTCATTTTTACCACATAAAAATCAGCAGGGTACACAAAGTTATTGACTCCCACAAGCACATTTTCCAACAACCCTTCAGGACATACACAAGATTTATCTGCCAATTGAATTACCACTCTAGTGTCTACCATTTCAGCTCTATTCAAAGTTTGATACATAGATAATGGCATAACATTAATCGAAGCTCCTAAATCACACATGGCAGCCTCAATCTTCTTATCTCCAATGTAACAAGGTAAGGAAAACATACCAGGGTCCTTGCACTTTTGAGGCATTTTCTTTTGGATCACAGCTGACACAGATTCACCCATCATGATCTTGTTCCTTTGGCTTTCCTGCAATAAAATCTTTCAATAACTTACTTATTGGTCGTAACCTTATTGCCTGCAAGAACGGAAGATTAATCTCCATTTTTCCAAAAAAAATGATGCAAAATCCATAGGCTCTTCCTTTTTCTTTTCTAATCTACGAGGGAAAGGAGGCAAAAATTTAAGTGAAGGATCATTTAAACTCAACCTCTTACTTACCTCCGCTGGTACCTTGGATTTACCTTTATCTCTGGTCTCAGTATGCTCATGATTCTAAGATTTTATGGTGGTTTCGTTGCCTTTTTCCTCCATTTGTTGATTCTAAAATTCTGCTGTAGGGTTTGGTTTAGGCAAACCGGAACCTCCGCCAAATAACTCCTTCGCTTCTTTGCTTGCGGATTTCAATGGTAATGCACCAACTACCTTTCCACTTCTGAGTGTGACCTGATTTACCATCTCATGAGGGTTCAATTGGACCTGAGAAGGCAATCTAGGCTACTTCATCCTAAGTTCATTTAGAGAATTTGACAGATGGGGCAATTTGTCGTGCATGCTCCTCCAAGGTTGATTCGGTCTTCTTGGATTGCTTCACCATCATGTCCATAAACATATCCATATTCTCATTGGGAAAAAAACTGGAGCTTCTTGTTGCATTGGTGGAATATGTGGTCGTTGGTAATGCTGAGGCTGCTGCAGAGGGGAACCGTGTTCTCTCCACTGGAAGTTATGGTGATCCCTATACCCTGGATTGAAATTTTGGGGATGTGGTCCACCTTTTTTTTGCCTCATTGAAATTTCCCATAGCATTTGCTTGGACAGGTATCTCTCCCATGGTAAGAATGCATTGCGACATCGTATGGTTCACTGCTCCACACGTATTGCAAGGTCCTTCTTGTACAGACGCAACCTTGTCAATGACCCTGGATAGCATTTTCTACATTCTTTCCATCATTTCCTTGATCTCATCTTGTTCGGGAGTGGATGTCTGTGCCACCTTCTTCAAGATTCGTACTTCATATTGATCGTATTCCTTCTTAGAGTCCACAAACCTCTTGATGATCTCTCTAGCTTCATTCACTCGAAGGTGAGAAAATCCACCACTATTGGAAGAGTTCACCAAGTTCCTGTTTTTGGATGTCATCCGTTGATAGAAGCATTGAAGAAAGTGGCCTTCCGTCACTCGGTGATTAGGGAAACTATCCACCAACTTCCTGAACCTCAGCCAATACATACTCAATGGTTCATCATACTCTTGCTTGATGCGTGTGGTGTCCTTCTTCAAAGAAACTATTCTTGTGGCTAGAAAATAGTATTCCAAAAATAATTTCTTCAATTCAAACCACGTCGAAATGGAGTTGGGTGGCAAGCTTGAGAACCATTGATTTGCTGCTCCCGTCAGACTGAAGGGAAACACCACCAACTTAAATTGGTCTTCAGTCACTGTAGATGGCCTCTTCTGAACCTTACAAATTTTCACAAATTCACTCAAAAAGTTGTAGGGGTCCTCAGTGCTTCTCCCGTGGAATTTAGGAAGTACATTCAGGAATGGCAACTTGATTTCGAAAGCAGTGCTTTAGGCCGCTTTAAATAATTTATTTTATCTAATCCGACCCGAGAGTAAATTTTACAATTTTTTCTAAGTACCCAGCACCAGTACAATTACCGGTGCAAATGTTACAAAAAGCAGCTGCTTTACGCTGCTTTAAATGCCAAAAAATTGATATTGTCGGACCAGAGAGAAAAAAGACCAAAACATTTTCTAAGTATTGTGCACCAATAAGAGTACCGGTGCATAAGACAAAACAGAGTCCCTCCCCTGTTTTTCTACACCGATAATTTCATCTTTACCGGTGTAAACAAACAACACCTACTAGAAAATTGAATCTCAATTTAAACACATTTTCACCGGTTCAATTCATAAACACTCCATTGAAATCACAGATCATACCAACCAATTCATAAAAGAGTATCAATTAAATACATTATATGATAAATTGCTGAATGATCATACAATTTTTCACAAAACAACCTCACAAAAATAACGGTCGGGAACAACCGATCTATCGCTTCTGCTTCAAGACATTGTCCCCACCTACTATTTCACCTCTCTCATCAACCCACAGCCCATCGCCATGAGAACGACTTCCAATAATGGGTCCCCTAACATCTTCCAAACCGGTAAATACCGATGGAAACTCAGGATTATCAATTATGGCGGGCTGATCAATCTCATCATCAAAGAAAAACCTCTTCCCATGCAACACCACATGATACTTCTCATTCGAAGGGTCTTTGATGTAAAAAAACTTTTGTGCTTGGGTAGCTAAGATGAATTTGTTATCTTCATATCCTACACGATTCAAGTCGACTAAAGTGAACCCCATGGGCTTCTCAACAACAACACCGAAACCGTGTTCCACCCAACGATACTTGAAGACATTAACCTTGAAATCTACATAATCCAACTCCCAAATTTCCTCAATCGCCCCATAGAAAGGCATCATAACAACAACCGGATGTTTATCTCTCTTGCTTGCCTGCCACATGGATTCAGATTCAATATATACACCACTATTTTGAGTGGTGCTCTTCTCGTCCTTTGCCAATGTTGAGAAAGTGAAGCCATTAATGTCATAATCAAGTTATCGTCTAACGATGCAGTTCGGCATCCTTGCAAATGCCCATAAGTTACTGGGCATCCTGTCAACATTACAACGATTGTAAAACCAATTAATAAAACCTTAAAGAATACACGACCTAAAATTTATTCAGGGGCCAGTCTAGATGAATCTCTTCCAAAAGGGAAACATGCTCTTCAACATATGTTACAGTCTCACTACTATTACGCAATACATACAGGTGAACAGTCATCAACTCAGCGTGATAGGATGTATGAAGCGTACCCTTGGAACGTGGAATCTCATTCTGCCTTCCACATTGGGGTCCTCCAGGAACACTAACTGCTTTTCTTCTAACAAAGTTTGCTGTAAAATAATCAATGATCTCCTCAGTGACATACCACTGAACAATGTAGGCATTGGGCCGACTACGATTATGAACATAACCCTTGAAAACAGCCATGTGACGCTCAAAGGGGTACATCCAATGCATTCCGACAAGCCCGCACCTACGTATCTCCCTTACCAAGTGTACAACTAGGTGCACCATAATGTCAAAGAATGATGGGGGAAAATACTTCTCCAAATGGCATAGAACAATAGCAGCCTCTCAATCCAGTTCATCAAGCTGTGGCCTGCTAATATTTTTCCTGCATATCGAGTTGAAGAAGAAACACAAGTGCATTACAGAAAATCTAACTTCCTCTTCCAAACACTCACGTATTGCTACAGGAAAAAGTTGTTGCATAAGGACATGACAATCGTGTGATTTCAAAGTATTAAGACGCAACATGTCATTCACAAACCGACTAACATTAGAGGAGTAACCAAAAGGTACCTTCATTCCTTGGATGCTCTAACACACCGATCTCCTCTAGCAACTGAAACATTGTAAGGAGCAGGGGACAGGTACGTTCGCTTCCCTCTTACCACTGGTGCCAGATCCAACCGTAAACCAAGGTCCACTAAATCTTTCCTCGTATTCAAGCTATCCTTGGTCTTCCCGAGAATGTTTTGAAGCATCCCAATTAGACTCTCACAAATGTTGTTTCAATATGCATGACATTTAAACAATGGCGAACCTCCGAATCTTCCCAGTACGAAAAATCGAAGAAAGTGAACTGTTTCTTCCACAATCCGTCTACAGCCCCACCACCATTTGATAATTTCTTACCTAGAACAACATTCAATTCTTCACCTTGTTGTGAATAGCTACATCAGTCAAAGGTTTGGGTGCCTTTCTCCTCTCCTTGCCACCAACAAATGCAACCACATTCTCCCGCAACATGTGACCTACATGCAGGAATTTACGGTGACCTAAATAAATAGTCTTCTGCCCATTCCTCAACTAATGGTAATCTGTCTCATCCTCACAAAATGGGCAAGCCTTGTGACCCTTAACCACATACCCGGAAAGGTTACCATATGCTGAGAAATCATTTAAGGTACAAAAGAGCATCGCTGTCAATGTAAAATCTTCACCACTACAACCATCAAACATTAAGGTGCCTTCCGACCAAAGCACCTTCAAATCTTCTATCAAAGAGGCAAGATAAGTGTCTATGTCGTTTCCAGGTTGTTTCGGGCCTAAAATCATGATGGGCATCAACACATAATATTTTCCCAAAATTCTGGTAAGTGGCACGGGTTCAATTCATAGGTGGTCCAATTTGCCAAAACACACCCAAAATCTAGGAGTGACTTATTTCTTTAGATTATTTCAACATTATGTTTGCAATTTATTTATTTTGCGATTTATCCTTGCATATCACGAGTAGCTAAATCATATATCGATGAGAAATAACGAGCATTAGTATTAGTGTCCCACATCGACGGTTAACAGAGTTACAACTCAATATACAAGATTATGAGTCACCCCTACATAGTACCAATTAATTTTATGATAGGAGCCATTGATTTTAATAATTATTTTATAAATCTGGTGAAAGTCATTTCACTCACCAAAATAATCTGCAAACTCTAATGATGAAATTAGTACAGTAGCAAGCAGAGTCAGTCCAACGAGGGACGGGCAAAAACTATAACAAAATACCTATTACTACAGAACGCTTTTGGTGTAGCCGCGACGCCTTAAGTTTTAGTATTATCTAACAACTAATAATGCAACTAACTAATATAAAATATGAAATAATAATGCAACTAACATATACAAAAATCTATAAAATATATGAATAAGGTAATCGGCTCGGAATAACTCACGGTAGTTAAACATCGATCAAAGGCCCTAAGATTAATCAATTCATATGCATCTATCAGTTATATGATGGAAAATATTTGCTAAACCCTCTCAATTCTTTCTTACTTTGTCGACAATTGACCAATTATAATTAACCAATTGTTTCCCTTACCAAAATATCCCCGAAAAGTATTCGCTGAACCAGATACAATCTTGATAGCATTAAGAATGAAAAAACCCAATATAGCAATTACAAAAGTAAAAGTAAATAGTATGCACACTTAATTGTTCCCATCTTGCTATTACAGTCTTAGCTAGTCAGCTGTTTTTCACAAGAACTCATTACTTACTAACCCTTTCCAACGATTAAGTATTGGTGGAATTAGATAGCACCCAATTATATTCAAGTAGACCAGACTTAAATACATTAAGAATAAATTAAACAAAAAACAATCAAGAACACATAGAAATCAAGAGTTTGTCTCTTGAAAGACGGTTTTCCATAAGTCATGGAAAGACCAAGGTTTAAAGTGTAAATTAGAAGAAATGAAGACAAAATTTTTGGGTTGCATGAACTAGGTTATAAAATTTGTAACTACTACACGTTGCATAATAAAATTTTAATATTGCAACTAAGACCTTTTAACTTTTACTATTTTAATTAAACTCCATCTTTCCATAAGGTTATGGAAAGACCGTCTTTCCCAAGACTTTGCTAAGAAGAGTCCGTCTCTTGAAAGACGGTATTTCCATAAGTCATGGAAAGACCAAGGTTTAAAGTGTAAATTAGAAGAAATGAAAATAAAATTTTCAGGTTGCATGAACCGGATTATAAATTTTATAACTACTACATGTTCCGTACTAAAATTTTAATATTGCAACTCACGCATTTTACCTTTTATTATTTTAATTAAACCTGGTCATTCCATAAGCCCATGGAAAGACCGTCTTTCCCAAGACTTTGCCTTTCTCTAAATCCATATTTCTTCTAATTCAAAACCAAAACCAAAACCAAATCATCTTCTAATTCCTTTTCTTCTTACGGGAGAAATAAGGAAATAAGATAATATTTATTCTAGCTCTAAATAACTAATTCCTACAATTAAGGAGTTTCAGTTGGAAAGAGATAATACAATTTTATCAATAAAGGAAGTAAATATCTTTATTTTCTTTAAATCCATATTTCTTCTAATTCACTTTTCACCCCATAAGTTCAGCAATTCTGCTTTCGCCTCTCTTCCTTCATCCTTGGAAAAACTGTCTTATAAAATAAGAACATTTTCCATTAGAGCACACCGCCTCATTAAAAACCTTAATCTGGAAAATCTAGTGGGAAAAATCATTAGTTAAGGGAAAAAGAGTACTCCCTCTGTTTCACTAATATTGGCACATATGTTTAGGTGTTTGGATTTAGGTAGAGGAAATGAGTGGATAAAATTGGATGTAAAAAATTAAAATTAAAATGAATGGATGCAATTGAAGGAATCTTGCCAAAAATGAAAAGTGTGCCAATATAAAAAAAACATCCAATTAAGGCAAGTGTGCCATTAATAGAGAAAGAGAGGGAGTACAATGTATAGGTCCCTCTCAAACTCTCTAGTCAATGAATTTTTGCATCAAAAATACCTAAAAGTGCAAATTATATCTCAATAAAATCACAATAACCCCACAAAATATGAACACAATATAACACACATCAAAATCGTGAGAACTATTTATAAGTTTGTATATTTTTTTACGTTTTTTATGTTTAATATATATGTACACGTTCTATATATGTTAATATCTGTATTAAAATGTCAGCACAAGTATTGATGCATGAGCTCTAGAATGGAATTTGTATAACAAAGAGGTGTCTGTATTCTCAACGCTAATAGAAGTCCTGAGTTATTGGATTTGGCAATTGGTTGTTATGAGAAGTTTTGGTGAAGTACAAATATTGTTCCCGAGTCATGTATCAACCTTACTTGATGTCAGACTTGAAAGTGAAAATAAGGAGTAATCGAAATCAAACACGAGAAAGATGACATAGATTTCATAATTTATTGATTTTCGATTGGGTGACTTGTAATTCTCGTTAATTTTCTATTTATTGCTTAAAATAATATGAGGCGGCAAATTTATTACACAAATTTATTATATTTTATATTGATTTTTTAGATATTTGTGGAAATATGTAATGGTGAACGTGTATTTTCTTTTTCTTTTGCGTTAATTACACACATTTTTAATGACAAGTTTTATTTATGTTTCTTTTATATTTTACCTCATAATCTCGCTATATTTTAATTATTCAAAGGTTATAATCACTATAAATATATTTATTACTTTTATTGTTTAATAAATTATAGTTAAATTGGTTACTTTATAAATTTGGTTTGATCAACTCACGACTTACCTAGAAAAATTAATGTTGCACATTTTCGTTAATTTGGATCGATCAACTAAGTGAGTTCATTAATTTGGATCGTTTAACTCGCGACTTGCGATCAATTCGCATAATTAACATGGCACACTAAAACACTCAAGTATAATATTGCACGTTATGCATGTGATCAACTTAATTTGGCACACTATTTATTTATCTATTATAATTATGATTACGATTATATCCCATTTTATCTTTTAATTCCGCCCATTTTAGTAAATTTAAATATCAGAATATTTTTTTTTCTACCGGTTATGAAAGTGATGGAGGAGACAGAAGCTTAAAGCTTACAAAGTATGATAATATCATTCCGATATTAAATAATTCTAACATTTTATTGTTTTATTGATTCTTACTTTTCCCTTTTAATATATAGATATCCAATTAAACTCAACTACAGATTCGATTATGAGGTCATGTCTTTTTACCTAGCCACTTGATCGTACTTCATGAGGTCATGCCTTTTTACCGAGCCACTTGATTGTAGTACGGTTACTGACATGACATGGCAGCCACATAGTACGGCTTTTACTGACATGGTAGCCACCACTTGATCGGGTAGAGTCCTGGATGACGAGGATTCGGTAGATTGGAAAGCATTTATTGCCTGACTGTAAAGTAGTCCATACGCACCAATCACGTTGGGATAGGAAGGTTTAAGGCCATTTACTGCTATATAGGGGTTATATTTATGGTGTTAATATCCTACTTATTCCTATAGTTACTTCACGTGCATACTCTTTTTTTTATTGCTCTAAGTAAATTTATAGATGTTCTTGCATGGTATCAACTCATGAGTTCATTAATTAATTTGGATCGGTTAACTCCTGACTCGCAATCAACTCGCATAATTAACGTGACATACTAAAACATTAAGTATAATGTTACACAATTTCATTAATTTCTATTGATTAACTGGCGGCTTGGGATCAACTCGCATTATTTGATACACTGTTTATTATAACTATCATTATATATATATATATATATATATATATATATATATATATAAACAAATCACTGTTTATGGACTTACCGGCTTTACTAATTTCTCCAGCTAGATCCCCATATATTGCTTCCCTAATCTATCCTATTTACCAAAAACTTATTATAATATTAGTTTCTCGTGCTAGATCCCCATATATTGCTTCCCTAATTTATTCTAGATCCCCATATATTGCTTCCCTAATTTATTCAAGACTTTGGCAAAGTCTTGAAAAATACAGTACTTCCCTAATTTGTCCTATTTACCAAAAACGTATTATAATATTAGTTTCTCGTGCTAATCCCCATATATTGCTTCCCTAAGTTATTTAATACTTTGGCAAAGTCTTGGAAAATACAGTATTTTCATAGGCTTATGAAAAGATGTGATTTTATTGAAATATAGAAAGGTAAAAGATCTTAGTTGCAATATTTAAATTTTATTATACAACGTGTACTAGCTATAAAGTTTACAACTCGATTCATGCAATCCAAAAGTTTTATCTTCCTTTCTTCTAATTTGCACCTTAAACCTTAGTATTTCCATGACTTATGGAAAGACCGTCTTGACTCTCTATCCAATTTACCAAAAACTTATTATAATATTATTTTAGTAAAATTGTTTATGCCATATAGCATAAGAAACGTGGATTCCTTACTATTTTTCTTTAGTGAGAAGAAGAGTAAGCATGGCTCTTCTACTACTTAAAACGCCTTAGTATTTCAGACTTATGTTTCCTGACTTCAAACTTGCTCATCACTTAAATGATCAAATAATACTGAATCAACCGGAAAGTGCATTGCATTGTATCTAGTCATAATTAATGCTAGAATCATAAGTAAATAAACTCCACAAACCAGAAAAGTAATCAGATGAAAAAACATCTAATTTTGAGAATGAAAAGCTCAGAAAATCTAATACAAAAACAAACCTAAATCTTACTAAAAACACCCGGTTATCTTAATTGATCTGAACTAAAATAGTAATATATGATTAAACTTAAAGTAAAAATTCACCAAAATACACTGAACTAAAAATGCAGAAGAGATTTGAAGAACAGGGCCTAAGTGAGCCCGTCTCATAAAAATCTTTCTAAATCTAATAAAAATAAAACTATGTTCCTCTGAGCTCTTCTTGCCTTGTAGATACGGCCCAAATGGCATACAAGAGGAGGAAGAGTAGGTAACAGTAGACCATCGCTTGAGGAAATTCAAGCACGCGCATCAAAATCAAAATCATGTCCCAAACAAAAGGACCATAACCAAGGAAAGAAAGACACGATGCACCTTTGATAGTCTACTTATGACTTCTATTTCATCTTTAACTATGTTAACCTTCTCGGTCAAATAGGATACTAAAAGCGCGGCTAGACACAACTATCAGTAATACGGGTACGAAAGCTCCACTTTCTCCCTAACGGTATGAATAACGAAAACCAATCACCTGGATCCTTTAATACACAAGAAAGTACTGCTTGCACCAATCAAGATTGTTATCCCCACAATTCCGAGGACCGATGTCGGTCTACGATCCAGTATCGGTATCGACACATGATCCTCAATCAAGGTCTGGATTAGGTCAGCCATGAATAATTGTAAAATATATTCTTCATTGTAAATATGAGAAAGAATATTTTGATTGTGGAAAGTGTTGATTTCTTCCATTGATGAATGTAGGTACTTAAGGTTACAATATCTAACTAATTCTCACCTAACGCGGGATACATTTTAACAACTCTATCTAGAATCTTTGACTAGCAACTAATTCTAACCACTATGGTAAATGTACATGTGGAATGGTAAAATGTATATACGGTTAACAGCCCCCCGCAAGCTCAGGGTCGAGGATGGACATGAAGCTTGGACCGTAGAGTCGCAAAATGCTGATTTCCAACAGCCTTAGTGAAGATATCTGCGGTTTGATCAAGAGACCGGACATGGCAAACTGTGAGATCGCCCGAGGCAACCTGTTCCCGGACGAAGTGGTAGTCAATCTTGATGTGTTTGGACCGCTGATGAAAGATTGGATTTGCAGTTAGGAAAGTTGCACTCAAGTTGTCACAGAGAAGTATGGGAGGACGCTGGACAGAAACCTGCATTTCCTGAAGAAGTTGCTGAAGCCACATGAGTTCAGCAGAGGCGAAAGCAATGGCACGGTACTCCGCTTCAGTGCTTGAGTGAGCAACAACATTCTGTTTGTGAGAGGACCAACTGATAAGGTTTCCACCAAAGTAAATAGCAAAGCAATGCTGAGAACGATAGTCATCAGGATCAGACGCCCAACCTGCATCACAAAAGGCCACAAGGCGAGAATCATTTGCCTTTTGCAGTAACAAACCAGATTAAAGCGAGCCTTTAAGATATCGGAGAATGCGTTTGACTGCACACCAATGGTCCTCAGTAGGAGAATGCATGAACTGGCAAACTCTGTTAACAGCATAGGATATCTCAGGCCGAGAGATGGTAACATATTGGAGAGCTCCAACAATGCTACGATAAAGAGATGGATCACAGAGAACTTTTTCCAGAAGCAACCAAACGAGAGCCAGGCTCAGCAGGAGAACATATAGGCTTAGCGCCAGACATATCACTCCGTTCTAGAATGTCACAAATGAACTTCTGCTGAGACAGGTGAAGGGAGGACCGTGTCGAGCTACCTCAATGCCGAGGAAGTAGTGAAGAGAGCCAAGGTCCTTTAAAGCAAAGTCACGATGTAACAGGAGGACAAACTCATCAATGAATGGTGTGTGAGACCCGGTTATGACAAGTCATCCACGTAAACAAGAACATAGACCACATGAGAGCCAGAAGTCTTGACAAAAAGAGACGGGTCTGAGATACATGCCTTGAAACCAAGGCAAACAAGAGAGGCAGTGAGCTTGTGGAACCAGGCCCTGGAAGCTTGCTTTAAGCCATAAAGAGCTTTCCGAAGCTTGCAAACATGAGTGGGTTTGTCAAGAGCAATGAAACCTTGTGGTTGCTCCATGAAGACAGTTTCTGAAAGGTCACCGTGGAGGAAGGCATTATTCACATCAACCTGTCGAAGGGGCCAACCTGCAGAGACAGCCAAACTATGCACCAGACAAATAGCAGTGGGCTTGACCACGGGACTAAACGTGTCAAAGTAGTCAATTCCTGCTTCCTGATGAAAGCCCTTAGCCACAAGACGTGCTTTGTAATGCTCAATGGATCCATCATATTTCCTCTTGACCCTGTAAACCCACTTACAACCAACAACATTAGCATCCAAGGGACGAGGGACTAAGTCCCAAGTCCTATTAATCATTAAAGCATCATATTCAGATTGCATTGCATGCTGCTAATTGGGATCTTTACAGGCTTGATGAAAGAGTTTGGGTTCAAGAGATGTAGTAAGTGCTACAGGAAGCGGATATTTGGTGGATAAAAGAGCTTTGGGTTTAAGGGAATGTGTGACAGAACGAGTGGTCATGTTATGAATAGACCGATCAGAAGGACGAAACCAGGTAGGTGCATTGTCATAGGGTAGAGGTGTAGCCAATGTGAAGTGTGGAGATGACTTCGAAGGTGAAGACTCGGACGGTGATAGGAGTGAAGAGTCGGATGGTGATGTAGGAGGAGGTGGAGGAAGGGACGGGGACGGTGGAGAAGAGGTAGGAGATGGTCGTGGGGAGGGTGAGGGTGGAGTGGTATGAGTGGGGGTTAAATATGTGGAAGGGGAATGATGAGTAGAAGATAGGGGAATGAAAGAAATTGGATTGGAGGAGGACGGGGGAGATGAGGTAGATGACATGTTAGGATAGGGAAAAGCCATCTCGTCAAAGGCAACAAAACGAGAGATGTATGTGCGAGAGGTGGGTAGGTGAAGACATTGATATCCCTTATGCTTGGAACTGTAGCCAAGAAAGATGCAGGGAAGAGATCGATACTCAAGCTTGTTGGCAGTGTATGGACGGAGAAAGGGATAGCAAAGACAGCCGAAGGATCGAAGAAGACTGTAGTTGGTACTTTGTTGTAGAGGCATTGATAAGGAGATTTGTGAGAGAGAATGGGTGTAATTGTGCGGTTGATGAGATAGACAGCAGTATGAAAAGCTTGCTCCCAGTATTTGGTGGGTAGTCGAGAGTGGGCAAGGAGAGAGAGGCCTTTCTCAACAATCGTGCGATTACAACGTTCGGCAGAGCCGTTTTGTTCAGGGGTGTGAGGATAGGAGACTTGATGTCGGATTCCATGGGAGGCGAGTAGTGTAGAAACATTGCGGTATTCACCGCCCCAATCAGACTGAAAGGTTTTGATTTTGTTGAAAATTGGGTTTGAACAAGTTTGAGAAAAAGCTCAACAGTGGCATAAACTTGAGATTTGGTTGACAAGAAATATAACCAAGTGAATTTAGTGCAGTCATCAATAAAACTAACAAAATATCAACAACCAGAGGTGGATAAATCAGAAGATGGTCCCCAAACATCAGAATGAATTAAATCAAAAGGTTGTGATGAAATACTAGTTCGAGAGGGCAATGGGAAACGGTGACTCTTGCCAAGTTGACAGGAGCCACAAACTGGATCTAATTTATTACAAGAGACCGGAAGATCAAAGCTAGAGATAGTACGACGAAGAACAGACTCATGTGGATGAGCTGGACGATGATGCCAACATTGAAGTGATGTGCGATCCGTGAGAAATGCATGCGGGGAAGAAGATGAAGACATGCTTGGTGATTGCAAAAAACAATAAAGGTTATCCTGAACGGTTCCCTTTAGCAGGATCTGTCCCTGCAATGTCTTAACAAGGCAATGGTCTGAGTGGAGTTCAACGAAGACAGGATTATCACGAGTTAGTTTAGAAACACTAAGTAAAGATTTAGTGATTTTTGGGACACAAAGGACATCATTCAATTTTAAGGGAGAAACAGCATGCGAAGCAGTCAAAATAGAATTGCCATAATGAGTAATAGGAAGAGATGTACCGTCACCGACGGTGATGCCATCATTACCATTGTACTGGTTTTGGACAGTGAGATTTCCCAAGTTAGCAGTCACATGATGAGTGGCGCCCGAGTCAATGTATCATGGATTAACAATGTTGGACAGACTTGAAGCCGAGGCAAAGAATGCCGATTTTCTACCATTTGCACCTTTGAAGCGAGCAATAGCTTTGGGATTTGTGGCAGGAAAACGTTTTAGATCAAATCGATATTGTGTATGAAAGGTTTGATCGATAGCTATAGTATCTAAATTTAAACGAAAGGTATAGTAAAGTCCAAACAAAACAAATGACTTGTTGCGGCAGATTATAATTGGCATCAGTATTTGTATTGCAATTATACCATGCATATTTATTATTATTCAAATTAAAATATATGATTCCGTCTCTTGAAAGACAATTTTTTCATAAGTCATTGAAATATCAAGGTTTAAAATATAAGTTAAAAGAAATTAACATAAAATTTTTGGGTTGTATGAATCGGGTATAAAGTTTAGAATTACTACATATTGCATATTAAAATTTTAATATTACAACTAAAATATATTAATTTTTATTATTTTAATTAAACTCCGTCTTTAGCAAAACGTAATCGTATAGCATTCTTCTATAAATACGTACTGGAGGTTTTTTTTCCAAAACTAGATCGTATTCCTATTTTAATGGCATGTGCTATTTTGGTTACTTGATATATCAACATTTTTATATATGGTATTAGCATCTCTTGTGACACTGATTATGATCACAAGCAATTAAAGTCTTTTCCAAATTTTTTTTTCCCATACTTGAACGAGAAAAGTAAAATATACTACTCCTTTTAAACATGAGTGGGTCTCCTGACAGGCGCTTTTTCCATAAGCTTATGGACAGACCACTTATTTCTTACCTTATACACTGTATTTCTTAAATTACACACAAAATTTAAAATTTTTGAAAATATTTTTTTATATTTCACATTCAAATACATATTATTACTTATTTTAACTTATAAAATGCAATATTTAAATTTTATAAAAAATTATAACATTTAAGTCAAATACCCCTGAGACTGTGCATAAGCTTATGGAAAGATCGCCTTCCCTGAGACATTCTCTTTTAACTATAGGCTTGGAAAGGTAAAAACAAACATGACCGAAATATCTAAAGAATGTGAATGCCATTAATTACGTACTCTTTTTTTAATGATTGTTCACACAATATCTTTCTTTTTTTAATTTAGTGGGGGTGTATATAAAGCTCTCCAAACCCAAGATAAACTCCATAAAGGAGGCAATTTGTGACAGAGATCTAAAGATATGACTGACTATACTATCTCTGTGTCTAAAACTCCACGCAGGGAGGCAATATGAGAATTCTCCACGCAGGGAGGCAACATGCAAACCTAAAACCTAAAACCCAAAAAAAAAGGGTAAATATCCTGGTCGTAGCCAGCAGGATGCGATCGCATACTAGCTACAATACTGAACTGACGTCCCCAACAATATGATCACTCCCTAGAAAAGTCTCATTCCTCGCTAAAAGCTAATCGTCCTCGCTCTGCCGGATTAGTCACTGTGTGGCTCCCTATGACAGTAAGAGACTTTCCCAGTTCATTTACACACTATCAGAACGCCGGTGAGCTGCCCACCCGCATCAAGCAGTGGTGTCAAAGACACCTCAACCTGTACGGACTACAAATCTGATTCAGACAGAGTCGCCAATGGGAGAGTCAATACTTCCCTTGACTAGGATTTCTCCTGTCTATCTATTGAATCAGATCAGAAGCCAGCATAGTTTTTCCAAACTGATCGGAAAATGTATGGTGGCGGACAACAGACGAATCCAGTACTATATCAAAAACCTAGCATCATAGCACGTACCCCATAAACCGTATTTAAAAACAGAATCCGAAAACCTAACACTGAATGAGCCTAAAAACAATAAAAATTCATAACTATATAGTCTTAGAAGTCATCTGAACGGAATCCTGCAGTGTATTCCGAATTTGGAATCCTGTCCGTATTTATAAAAAAAGAATTAGGGATCATCAATTTTAATTCCACCTCAACATTGTTGAAGAAGAGTGTTCTTCTATTTCTAGTGAAACTTTGAGGGAGAAGCAAATGTAATACATTAGAGTGCGTCATTTTGCATTGGTGAAGGTAAATGCATATGAATTTATTACTTGAAATTAGGGTTTGAAATGTATATATAGAATTAGGGCTTGTCTTGTATTCATTTGTGGTTGGTTATGATTATGGTCGTGTGAATATTAATGGGCTGCATTGTAATTCACTTGTAGTGTTGATGAATCTCCAAACCTGAGCCGCAAGCCAACCTTCGATCTGTCAGCAGACCTTGGCAACCTGCAAAACAAGCCCCGAGGATTCCAAGGAAGAGAGCTCCGATGATAAAGTCAGTAGACGGCCGTTTCACCAATGAACAAATCTTAGTCAAAAAATAACTACATACATTTCTATTTATACCTTTTAAACCCTAAGTGTGGTTTCCTAATTCTTGGACTTCCTTTTCCCTTGCCATAAGCCCAACCTGGTTGCTAAGTATTTAGCCTTGATGGGTCGTGCTTGGGCCTTTCCAATTGTTGGGCCGAGGACCCAACGAGATCTTGGTTTAGTTCATCATCATCAAGAGGCCCCAGAAAAGCTAAGTTATCGTATGCTATCGAAGCGCCATGCTCTCGAGCCATCGTATCAAACTTTGACTTGTCTTCGATAAGGATGACCTCGAATGCAGCACCAGTGTTTCGATTGAAGCGGGGCACTTGGTTTTCTTAGGATGAATTTTTTTGTTTTCTTTCACCTTTTCTTTGAATCCCATCAGACGCGCGTGGATAAGGGAGAGCGGAAAATCTGAGCACGTGGAGACGTTTCCTTTCACCACTCTCTACGCCTTGTAAGGATTCTTGCTTTTCTAGGTAATTATTACCTGACGCTGTTTCTCTCCCCTTTTTATTCTCCTCTTGATTATGGATTTTCCTCCATTTAACTCTTCCCTTCTTTTGCAGGTGGTTTAATATTCCTAAAAGGCATCTTCTCGCTTTCAAATTCTCCACAGCTTTCAGCCTCTATTTTCTTTCACGAGTAAGTTTTTTTTTCCATGGTTTCCTTTTTTTACCCTGGTTTGCTTTTTGAGAATGCTGATTCTCCCCAATTTCTTCCTAAATATCTGTCTCCCTCGAGATCTGGGAGTCGCGTTGAGTTTAGGGGTAGTTTATCGGAAAGAACCGCTTATATGGATGCAGAATCCCGTCCTCTATATAATGTTTTTGGGTACAGCAGAGTTTCAGCCAACAAAGATAACTCAGCGATTAGTCAACGGAGAGCGGGTTTTATGGGATTCGACAGTCCCACTGGGGATGTCGAGGAAGTAAGAGTGTCCTAAGAGTGTCCAGGATAGATAGGGATGTAAGTGGCAACCCGATTGGCCAAACCAATCCCTGTCCTGAAGACGTGCCTCTTAGGGTTAGCAAGGTTGAAAAGGTCATCTCGTAAGCCCCTTCTAGGAGGAAGTTTGTTGTCCATAAATGTCATTCTGAGGTGGATCCATCGAGTGAAGAGAGCTTAGATTCAGGGCACGTGGTTCCCAACGAACTAGATAAGATTATTAGCGAAATCCCCTCCTACCAAAGAGTCCCATTATATGTAAGGATTAAGGTTCTGGAAGAGGACGAATCTCCTTCGACTTTACCCTTAGGGAGATCGATCACCTATGGTCAGCACCTTTGATCTGGACTGACTTTTCCTTTCCCCCCTCTTCTTTTGGACTTGATGGAGGAGTTTGAGGTGAACCTGGGTCAGCTTCATCCAAACGTAATTGTCATCATAATGGCTTTTATGGTTCGATGCAGAGAAGTTGGGGTAATCCCACGTTACGAGCTGTTTAGGGTGTTGTATACTCTACATTCTAATCAAGATGTTCAGGGAACGTTTACCTTGTCTAGTGAGACCTCCGATGAGCGGTTTATTATTCCTCTGTCAAACAATAAGGGTTGGCAATGGAAGGCATTCACCTTTGACGGCTCCGGGGCCTACCGAACTCCGCGATGGAACCCAAGAGTGAAGGTTAAAATTAGGAAAGGTAAAGGGCATCCGATACCTGACCATATGAACAAGGATGTGGCCCTTCTCAGTGGTCTCGAGGCTTTAGATGTTAGATCTTATCGCCCAGAAGTGAAGGGGGCAAAGTTTTTTGCCTGGCCAGAGTGGGTGTACGAAGAGATTTTGGCTTGGTGACCCAACAAAACATAGACGTTGCCTCCCTGGACACCGGTCTTACCGTTTAACCAAAAAGTAGCAGGAAAAGAAAAGAAATTGTGAAAGTTTCCTCACATTCATAGGGAAATCTTGAGAAATTCAAAGAGATAATTGACCTAGATGCCTCAGAAGGTTTTTGAGGATAGAATCCTTAAGTTTTATCTCATCTTAATTACCAACGAACCCTCTAATCCTTTTTTTTCCAGTGGAGAGAAACATTCTTAGCGACCTCCAGGAGAACATAGTCGAGACTGTCAAGTTGTCGGCTAATCTTTCGATGGGAGTTGTCAATGCTCCAATTGATGTGCTTAATGCTAAGGATGAGAGGTCCAAGAAGAAGAAGTATGACAACTTTTCCCACCAGGGGGGGAGGGTCACCTCCGAGTGACAAACTCGGCCTATCGAAGTCTTTTAGTTTTTAGGGGAAGCTGGCGAGGATCCCTCTGTAAGCTTCCACCATATTATTTTTGTGTTGGATTTTTACGAGACCTTTGCTAATAATCTTATGGTTGTGGCACAGGTTCTTACAGCTATTGAATCTAGCATCCAATCCTCATGCATTTTCTCTACATGTGCACCCTCTTTGCTCAAGGGCATGCTTGAAGGCGTCGCGGAGGCCATTCGCAGAGAGGAGCGCTCCAAGCTTGACGAGGAGCGCACTCAGCTTGAAGAGGAGCGTGCAGCGCTCTGGTGAAAGTCTAAAAGCTTGGAAGAAACACTTGAGGTGGAACAGAAGAAAATAAAGGAGAAGGAGAAGAAGATGCCAAAGAAATTTCATCCAGAAGGCTAGCACGCTTTGTTGGCATTTTTTGCGACCAAACTGATCTACGATATTTTCTTGGGGTTGCTGAAGTCTTCGAAACATCTGGTTTGCAACGAACTAATTGAATATCTTATCCCTCTCTTTCCTCCGGAACATACCAAAGAGCTTCAGAAATTAGTTGACGATAAGGCTGAGAGGCAAGTCCTGTCTCGTTGGAATGAGGCCAGCACTGGTGGAATTCGTTTCAAGCACTGGACGCGGCCTGGATTAGTTTCATATATTTTCTCCCATAGGTGCTTGTAACATTAATCATACATGAAAATGAATTCTTGATAAATTAAAAAACATAAAGGTTGTAAGTTTTGAAACTCACACATCCACACATCGACCTGCGCATTACCGATCCAGGTCATCGAACGCATGTTCCCCAGTTTCTTCCTGAACTCGACCAGAACTTCTATTCCAACACTGCAGTTGTAATGGCGTGCAAATGTTGATGGTCAGAACACAGGGAAGAACATGTAGTCCTTATTCATTATCATTTCCAGGATAGCGGCATTTGCTTCCTTTATGAATTACCCCATGATCGCCCAATCTGTCAGGTCTTGTTTGTTGACAATCTGCGAACGTGAAATGATAACAAATGAGCACTTGAGCATGTAGTATTGAACTGTCGTTGTAAATGAATAATAATGGTACTTTTTTTTATTACACTACCTGTTTTGGCAGCCTATTTAATCTTGGTCGTGTAGATGGCTTGAAATTAGCCATCGACTGAGATTTTTGCTCGCCAGTATCCTTTTACAAGGATTAATGAATACAGATACGCAAAAGTACTTTGAGGAATTGAAAAATAATGTGTTACAAGAATGTACCTCATCGTCGCTGGTGAGAATCATAACCTGCTCATCATCGTCGTCCGTATCACCTCCGGCATTGACATCATCGATGTCACTTGATTGCTCACTTGCTTTGCCTATTAAGGACACCGGCCAATCCACAACGCTATTGAGCACCTCTCCAACATTATCAAAGTGGTGGTCCAATGTGGGCAATCCCGCCCTAGGACGGAGGTTTGGCTCGCATACTCTCACACGAGCAACACTTCCTTGTTGGGCATCCTGACGACGAGATACATGTTGCAGCCCACAGGCAACCATTTTCTTCTTTCCGACTATGTCTTTGATGAAAAGAGTCAAGCGTTCTCCATCATGTTCGTATAATATTTACGTGACTTGATAAATTGGTTATGGAGATATTTCAGATGTGTAAATCAATGTATAGGACATTCATAGATTATTGACGGTGTACCTCTTCATCTCCTTCTCCGTCACTGGGCTCTTTACTAGACTTTGTAGCAGCTGCAGCAATGTCATCCATCGCCTTCTCTATAAACTTCTTGGGATTGTCAAGGCCTGGCAGAATATAAACACCGCTTGAAGATGCTAAGCCCTTCACCAATTGCTCTAGGTACGATACCATGGCTTTCAAGACCGGTTGATTGTTAGATGGTCTCATATGGGTTGTCTCCTTGGCTAAGAAATTACTATCACACTTGCTGCACAAAAGATGAGGAACAACCACCGCTGTAGATAGACCCATCTGAGTTCCCCCGTACCTCCATCTTCGTTGTGACTTTTATGAGGATGTCCTCACCCGGATGCAATTCCAATGCTCTTTTTTTCCTTAAGCTCATTCAATTTCAACTGAGAATCACATAGGAATGCAATTGTGTATATGAAAAATGAGAAATACACTTAAAAATTAATTTAAATGGTCAATTTTTTCATAACTTACAACGTCCAGCGCAATCTTCTCAACCTCTTTCGATGTGTACAACCCTTAATTATCTTTTTTTGCCTCAAGGTAGACAAGAGATATGTAGGGTGTGAAGTCCCTTTAACTGAGTTATTTCTCAATCTTCTCGTCAGTGAATCCCTATGCGGTCAACCCCATTCTCTCAGTCTCCTTCAAATCCTTAGTCAATTTGTCACGGATGTATCGATTACCCCCTCTGCCCGTGTGGTGCATTGATGTGCCCATTTTATATGGTTATATTAGGACTTCCGGGATTAACTTTTGTACACTTTTGTGCTCTAGATGTGGCATTTTGCCTTGAAATTCTCTAAGGAGAGTTAAAAGAGACTTTTACACTTTTATTACTTTTCTAGAGGATTTTGTGTGACAAGGAAATTTGTTTGAAGACTTTGGAGAATATCTTTAAAGATTTGAAGACTTATATTTGAGCTTTTGAAGATTTGAAGAATTGAAGAGAAGTGAAGTGAAGAGGAGGACTTGAAACAAAAAGAAGAAAGAAATCAAGATGCTAAAACCTGGCTCGGTCGCGACTCGCGACGGACGTGTGACCAGAAACTTTCTTACTTTTTTGTACTATAAATACTCCCCTTATCCTCTCCTATTCACACCTCTTCTTCTTCCTGCCTTTTTCTGGGTTCAAAACTTAATTTTTCCTTTCTTTCTTTTCTTAGTTTTTTTGTAGGTTAATCATGTCTTTTCATTATCTAGTTTAGTTTAATCTTGGGAGAAATTGATTGAAGCTTCCATATCTATGTACTAAGAACCTCTACTTCACTCTATCTTGAAGCATTTATTATTTAGCATTCATGTGTTTTAATGTGATGTTTTACTTCATTTATATCATGGGTTGTTTGAGAATAGAAAGTGTTTGTATGATTGAAATGTTAGGGTATTAGGAAATTTGCAAATTTCTTAACTCATTTGGCATGAAAATCCAAGAACATGGACTTAGAACTTCTAGTGTATAATGTGTTATAATTCTTGCTAGATAAGTATGTTAATGTGGATTGTTCTCATATTTATCCTATATATGCAATATAAGGTTAAATCTTGAATGTGGTTTGTTCTAGGTTTAGCCTAATGAATGCTATGTTTGGTTAAATGGCTATGTCTTTGGTAGAAGACTTGTTTTTATCAAATCTATAGTTCTTCGTGTATAATGTCATTGATGAAATACCCCTATGATGTTGTTTGTCTAGGGTGATCATCAATGAGGTTTGAAAATGGTATTTTTTGTCTTTGTGAATTACTCTTAAGAAGAAATGAATATTGATCTTCAATTGAGAAGTTTTAGCATTCCCCATAGGTAACGAATGTGATAGAATGAATGAATGGTTCAATGATCTACATTAGGTTTGAAAGTGGATATTAATTGCCCCCAAGGCTGTCTTTTGCAGTTTTTAACCCCTTTTCTTAGTTTGTTCGATGATTAGCATAGTTACTTGACTTTGCTAGTTAGTTTGTCTTTTATTTTCATAACTTAGGAAAACTAACCAACCAAACCCCCCCCCCCCATTTATTCGCTTTTATATGTAATATATATATATATATATATATATATATATATTTACTTCTAGCATAATACCACCCTTATATGATTAAACGCTTAAGAAAATCCCACTTCTTCGTGGACGACCCCCAATTTGTAGCTATATACTTAGTTGTAGTTAGTAAGCATTTAGGGCTTATTAATATTAACTTTGAGAGGTATGGCGACGACCTCTCATGCATGTAATCCCTACCCTTGTCGCGTTCAATATTTGTCACCCTGAGCCTCTGTTGGTATAAATGAAAATTTAGTTGAATATAATATGTGGGAAATATGGCTCTTAACAAGTATTAATTTTTTCACCATACCTGAAAATTCGGATGCCGACGCCTCTTTCAAACAAGTGTCATTCGTCTTCATCCATACACTTGTACTTCTACCATGCCGGTATTCCTGTTTTATTGATACCTCAACGTCGTGAATAAACCTGTTTGCTACCTTTTTCTTCCAATTATTTTGTTGGTTTTTTGCCCTCTCGGTAACCTCGTTCTTTAGTATTTCTAGTTGCCCGTCTGTCACAGGTGTTTCATTTGTGAAGCTCTCCTAGAATGAATCATATGAAAAAGCATGTCATTAATCATGTCTTCACTAAGACTTTACCATGAATAAAAATTTTAAATTACAATTGTCGAGAGTCTTACCAACATCCTTCCATGCCTTTTCCTTTACATCTTTAGGGACATCACTCCAGTGTTCGCATGCGCCAAATCTGATGCGACGCCGAAAGTGTAATTTCCATAAGCGTGCCACGCTGACCAATTCTTAATGCTCACCGCTTGATTCCCACGGAACTCAAACTCAACAGGAGATGGAGTGTTATGCTTTGTCAATATCACAGACTAGCACGTACTAGTTCCCCACCTCCTCAAATAACTTTTTACCTCAAACTTGTTCCATCCTTCTCCATTTTCCCTCCGACTTTTGTCAAGTCGTCGTCCGCTTCAATAATAGTTGGCCTTCCTTTGATGGTTCTCTTTCCTTTTCCCTTGTGAATTGGTGTTTTGGCCAACTGTTTACCAGCTTCCACTCCTTCAATATCCCCTATAATAACATCACATAGTTCTGTGGTTTCTTCCTTCTCTTCACTAGATGGGTCATTTGTTTGAGTTGCATCTTCCTCAAATTTATCTTCAACGGGATCCTTTTTGGCGGTGGTTCTTGGTCCACCACATCCACCTCCCCATCGACCACATCTTTCACCTCCTCCTCCTCCTTTGTAACCGGATGCTTCCTCTTCATGTTGAATTTCCCCTTCTTCAGCGGCATTTACAACAGTAGAATTGGAAATTCTCAATCCATAACGGTACACACAATAACGGTACTTAAAGATCAACATTGATAGAACGTGTCGTAGAACGTGATCAACTAGTTCATAAAACTTTTGAGCAAAATATGGAATAGAAATTGAACAATTCATACATGAAACTACATTATGTGAGGTATAAAAGTTTATATAACATGTCATAGAACTTGAATAATTAAGGCATGGAACTTGATATAGAATGAAATTGAACCTTATAGAAGTTGATAGAATATCATACCAATGTCTTTGTATTCATAAATTAAGCATACAATTGAGCAATTCTCACTCCCCCCCCCCCCCCCGAACGTGACCATCAACACTATCACAAACAAAAAAATACATCACACATCCACAAAAAAATGCAAAACATTTACTCTCCACAATTGTATAAACATACCATTCAAGTTACCCTTTCAACCTTTTGTCAATTTACATATTTTTGGTCATAGAGGCAATTGATTAAACATGTATTGTGCGTGAGGGATGAAATGGTTTTTTGAAGAGAAATTGACATGGTAACACATGGTAACATAAACCCCAACACTTACCTTCACCAATGGAGCATTTTTGTTGCTACTCCCTTTTGCCGAAATCGCCAAGAGAGGATCGCCAAGTACTTTCTTCTCTCGCCAAGTTCCTCTCTCGCTTTTGTTGCTTCTCTTGTGTTGCTCCACACTTTATATGGATACAATGGGAGATGAGAAGTTACAATGGTTGATGAAGAGTTGTGGTGGTTCAATTAAGTGTGGATTTAATGGTTGGAGTGCTTGATGTCGGTTTTGAAAGAGAATTTGAAGGTGTTTGGTGAGAATAGGAGGAATTGTGGGAGTTATGGCCGTTTCAAACAGTTTTGATTTCATAAGTTACGTTTTTTACACCGGTAATATATACAGTACCGGTGTAAGAATAGTAAAAATGGGAACGAATTTTGGCTAACTGTTCAACACCGGTACCAATGCCGGTGTAGAAATGAAGAAAAACAGTTGCGTGCAACTGCTTTAAATGAATTTTCCTTTGATCCGAGAGGAACACATGAAAATTTTGGCTAACTGTTGTACACTGAAATCTAGTACCGGTGTATAAAAGGAAAATACCGGTGTAATAATGCGCAAAAAGAAACTGCATGTGGCTGCTTTAAATATGTTACTGGAAAAAATGTTCAACCCGAAAGGAATTTCTTAAATTTTATCTATCTGTGCAGCACCGGTATATCTACCGATGTAAAATCATAAATTACCGGTGTAAAATGTTTTGGATCTTATTAAAAGTCAAAGATATTGAAAATTTTGAAATGCGTACCAAAAAATTGAACAAATACTCTGGTACTTCTTCAATATTACCAATGTAAAAAAAATTATTAGTTGTTTAAATTTTCACTTATTGCATTTGCCTCCCGTGCATTTTTCAAACGACCCTAATTAATCAAATTGACGTTCAATTATTGTGAATAGACATTGTACTGGTTCTTTCATGAAAATATCGACCACACATGGGCCCCGTACGGTGAAGTTTCTAGGCATTGTTTAATTTCATAAAATTTGCAGATTGACCCCAAACATTTCGTTCAACCCCTTCAAGCACTTTTCCACTGACCAAAAATGAATTTTCCAATGCTCCAGATTGAATAAGTAATGTTTTCATACCTCAACGATACTAAGTAACCCGTAAAGTTGATTGAATACAGTCAGGTCCCCCAAATTGTGACATGTGATTTCGACGTGTTAGGAAACTACATAAATTATCAAACTGAATATTCCGAGCATAAATCATAATTGAAACATATTTTTGCCCAGGTGGTGATTCTTCCTAGCGGTAAAAGGTGTTGTAGAGTAAACGGTAAGGGTTTATTCCAATGTTTCTATATGTAGTCTGAACATCTTCGATACTAAATACGGAGCCCGGACCTGTTTGTTTCCCCGCATGTTTTACTTGGAAATACAAAAGGGTTGTTTTATGGACCATCCGGTTCGATCGGATTGAAATTTTGGTTTACGAGTAAACTTTTAAATTTTTGCAATTTAGTCCATCCAAGAATCTTGGAAGGGTTGGAATATAAAATTGGCTCCACATATATGCAATTCAATACACAATGATCGTGTTAATGCATTTGTAGACCCTACTGGTGGACGGAAGGCCCTGTAAAACCAACAATGAATGCTTGCACTATATTTTTCATAATTATACTATTGCTCACAAATTTACTTGGGGAACCTCCATAGCTCCCAATGCTACATTTTTTTTCAATTATAACCATGCTAGGAATATAATTCGCAAAATTTGGCGGTCCTGAAGCAAAAAAATAGGCCAACTATGTTTGGCCTATTGTTTTGGTCTTCATGAGTGTATTTGACCGACAGAATTTCAATAAACGCGGTGTACAATTTTTTTATTCGATTCATCATCGTGCATGTTTGTCAAAAGTAAGAATGTCAAACTTTTTAAGTGCAACACAATTAAAGTTGAATACATAATCTACTCTTCCTAACCGCTAATACAAGTTTTCTACAAATAATATCGAGAAAATGGTTCTACCCCGTCAACTGGTCAGGTTGCATCACCATCACGGGTACTTGTACCAACGTCCATGTCCTCAACATCGCCTTTGCTGAAGGTTGGAAAATTTCCTACTGCTACCACAGTGTTAGGAAATTGATACGTCATTACCTTGGGCATATGTTTCTGCCAGGATCTTTGGTATTTGGATTCTTCAAGTAAGTTTCCTACACTGACCACCAATGCAGCAACTCTGGATTAAATAGTAGCACCAGACGTGTCAGTTATCTGTCTATAGAAAGAGTCCACACAAATCTTACCCATTGGTTTGCCATAAACGTCATGTGCACGAGCACTAACTCCCGCTCTTGAACAAAGCACAGAGATGATACTGCAATAGGCATAAGATTCCATCTGATCTTGTTCCCTCTGCAACATAGGACAAATTCGACGACCAACATTCCATCGAAGCTCCCTCTTTATTGCATACAAGAAGGTGAGGCGATGTTTGTGAACTTCTCTGTTAACAGTTACTGGATGGATTCTAGATACCACAAAGTGGTACCACCCACAAATTTTGCGGAGTCTCACAGAATTTTTCCCACCCAAGCTTCCAGATAGTTTGTTCAAATGGGGGAGATGCTTCAATTTCTCTCTCTATGTGATGACGACATCCTTTGTAAGATTCATGGACTAACCTAGCCTCCTCGGACACAAAGGTACCATCCAGTGATGTGATACTTTCGGCAATGATGGGGACGGTGAATGGCATATCCTTTTTGAATTGGATTTTGGAGGCATTTCCTAAGAAACACATTGAAGCATTTCATCATACACCTTACATTCAAGTCAAGCTATACATGATGTCACATTCTCAATGATTATTTTTCATATGCAATTTCTAATTAATCATACCATAGAGGCATTGCAGTGGTTTACCTGATTATATGCCAACCTACGTAGGATTTTAGCAAAGATGGGTAGTGATGGAGATGGTATGGTGTGAGAGATATAAATTCTAAAAACCGTGAAAATGGGGTTTTGATTGGGTTTTAAAAAAAGGGAACGTTTTTATACACCGGTATTATACATATACCGGTGTAAAACGAGGCCTAAAGCAGCTGCTTTAGGCAACTTTAAATAAATGTTTTTTATCTAATCCGACCAGAGAGTAAATTTTATAATTTTTTTCTAAGTACCCAGCACCAGTACAATTACCAGTGCAAATTTTACAAAAAGCAGCTGCTTTAGCTTGCTTTAAATGCCAAAAAATTGACATTGTCGGACCCGAGAGCAAAAATCCAAAAAGAATTTCTAAGTACTGTGCACCGGTAGGAGTACCAGTGCGTAAGTACAAAACAGAGTCCCTCCCTTGTTTTTCAACACCTGTAATTTCATCTTACCGGTGTAAAAAACCAGCACCTACTAGAAAATTTAATTACAATTTAAACACATTTTCATTGATTCAATTCGTAAACACTTCATTGAAATCACGGATCATACCAACCAATTCATAAAAAAGTGTCAATTAAATACATTACACGCTAAATTGTTGAACAATTATACGATTTTTCACAAAACAAGGTCACGAAAACAACGGTCGAGAACGACCGATATATCGCTTCCGCTTCAAGACATTGTCCCCACCTACTATTTAACCTCTCTCATCAACCCACAACCCATCTCCATGAGAACGCCTTCCAACAATGGGTTCCCCAACATCTTTCAAACCGAGAAATACTGATGAAAACTCACGACTATCAGTTATGGCGGGCTGATCAATCTCCTCATCAAAGTAAAACTTCTTCCCATGCAACACCACATGATACTTCTCATTCTAAGGGTCCTTGATGTAAAAAACCTGTCGTGCCTGGGTAGCTAAGATGAACTTGTCATCTTCATATCCGACACGATTCAAGTCGACCAACGTGAACCCCATGTGCTTCTCACCAAAAACACCGGAACCGTGTTCCACCTAACGACACTTGAAGACAAAAACCATGAAATCTACATAGCCTAACTCCCAAATTTCCTCAAACGCCCCATAGAAAGGCATCACGGCAACAACCGGATGTTTATCTCTCTTGCTTGCCTGCCACATGGATTCAGATTCAATATATACACCATTATTTTGAGTGGTGCTCTTCTCGTCCTTCGCCAATGTTGATAAACTAAAACCATTAATGTCGTAACCAAGGTATCATCTAACGATGCAATTTGGCTTCCTTGCAAACGCCAGTAGGTTACCGAGCATCCCATCGACATTACAACGATTGTAAAACCAGTTAACAAACCTTGAACAATGCTCGACCTGAATTTTATTCGAGGGCCAGTCTGAATGAATCTCTTCTAAAAGGGAAAAATGCTCTTTAACATAGATTACAGTCTTGCTACTATTACACAATACATATAGGTGAACAATCATCAAGTCAGCGTAATAGGGTGTATGAAGCAAACCTTGGAACGTGGAATTCCATCCCGCCTTCCACAGTAGGGTTCACCAGGAACACCAACTGCTCTTCTTTCAACCAAGTTCATTGTAAAATACTTGATGGTATCCTTAGTGACGTACCTCTAAAAAATGGAGGCATCGGTCCGACTACGATTATGAACATATCCCTTGAAAACAGCCATATGATGCTTAAAAGGGTACATCTAATGCATTCCGACAGGCCCGCACATACCTATCTCCCTAACCAAGTGTACCACTACGTGCACCATGATGTCAAAGAATGATGAGGGAAAATACTTCACCAAATAGCATAGAACAACAGCAGCTTCTCGATCTAGTTCATCTAGTTGTTGCATGCTAATATTTTTCCTGCATATTGAGTTGAAGAAGAAACACAAGCGCATAACAGAAAATCTAACTTCCTATTCTAAACTCCCACGTATTGTAACGGGAAAAAATTGTTGCATAAGTACATGACAATCGTGTGATTTCAAAGTATTAAGACGCAACTCATTACTAACAAACCGACTGACATTAGAGGAGTAATCGAAAGGTACCTTCATTCCTTGGATGCTCTCACACACCGATCTCCTCTCAGCAACTAACTAATTGTAAGGAGCGGGGGCAGGACGTTCACTTCCCTCTTACCTCTGATGCCAGATCCAACCGTATACCAAGGCCCACTAAATATTTCCTCGCATTCAAGCTATCCTTGGTCTTCCCAGGAATGTTCAGAAGCGTCCAAATTAGACTCTCACAGACGTTCTTTTCGATATGCATGACATCCAAACAATGGAAAACCTCCAAATCTTCCATGTACGACAAATCAAAGAAAGTGGACCGTTTCTTCCACGGTCCGTCTACAACCCCACCACCCTTTGATAACTTCTTACCTAGAAAAACATTCAATTTCTTCACCTTGTTGTTAATAGCTACACCGGTCAAAGGTTTGGGTGCCTTTCTCCTCTGCTTCCCACCAACGAATGCAACCATGTTCTCCCACAACTTGTGACCTACATGCAGGAATTTACGGTGACCCAAATAAACAGTCTTCCGCCTATTCTTCGACTGATGGTAATCTATCTTATCCTCACAAACTGAGCTTGACCACATACCCGAAAAGGTTACCATATGCTAGGAAATCATTTATGGTACAAAAAAACTTCATCATCAATGTAAACTCTTCACCACTACAACTATCAAACATTAAGGCACCTTCCGACCAAAGCACTTTCAAATATTCTATAAAAGGGGAAAGATAAGTGTCTATATCATTTCCAGGTTGTTTCGAGCCTGAAATCATGATGGGCATCAACACATATTTTCTTTTCTTGCACAAGTACGCATGAAGATTGTAAATGGCAAGCATAATCGACCACCAACTGTGTTTCAGGGACATATCCAAATGGGTTCACACCATCAGTACACAAAGAAAATCTCAAATTCCTAGGTTCGGATGCAAATTGTGGATACATCCATTCAAATTTCTTCCACTGGTTCGCATCTGCCGGGTGTCGAATTATATCATCATCTTTACAACCTCCCCTATCAATGCACCATGTCAAGTTCTTTTCATCCTTTTCATTGTTAAACAGCCTTCTGAGCCTCGGAATAATGGGAAGATACCACATACATTTGGCGGGTACCCACCTCCTCACCGGTACAACAAACTTTCCACCGATAGCCATATTTCTCTTCTTCTTATAATGCGGCATATTACATACTGGACAAACAATCTTATCTTTAAGGTCCCCCCTATATAGGACACAATTGTTTGGACAAGCATGTATCTTTTCATACTCCAATCCCACCGGACACAAAATTCTCTTATCTTCATAAAGATTATCAAGAACCCCATTACCGGGTGGAAGCTTTTCATTCAAAAATTTAAGCAATTTATTCATGCTAGTATTAATCCATGACCCTACACCTTTCAAATTAAACAACTCCATCAAACATGACGTGATCATGTCTTTTTTTCTTACAACCGGGATACAATGGTGTACCCTTCTCACCAAGGAAGTTAGCCAAAACCTCGGGCCTCCCTGTAAACTCATTAATAACCTCCTCACACAAGTCATCCAACATAGAATCCTCAAAACACTCTCCCTCACTACTAACTCTTACTTCCGGTGGTGATTTTTCCCCATGAAATGTCCATACAACATAATCATTCGCAAACCCCCGGCTATACAAATGGAGTTTTGGGATGTCCTTCTTATCAGTACAAATTCAATTTCCACAATCATGACAGGGACATGATGTTCACGTCTCTTGACTAAAAGCATGCTCCAAAAACTCATCCATGAACATAATATATTCATCGCTCACCCTACTAACGTTGGAATGCACATGCTTACGCCCTCAATGATGCGATACAACTCTACATATTAATAAATGTCCAACAATCAAACTTCCACACATTTAATGCAATAGAATGTTTCATTATGACTTCTTAATCATGCAACATCATAAATGCACAATATACACCAATATCCCACATTACAATTACAACATTCTTAACATGTCCAACACTATAGGAATCAAAAGCCATAGCCTTATAACTACAATAATCTTGAGAACAAATCACAAACTAATATCTACAATTCTACCCCAATCACCAGCAAATGATCAAACACAAAATGTAAATATCTCTACTAACCAAAACCATACATGAAATCCTTAATAACCATAAATGTAATTAAAAAAAGGCACCTTCAAGGGTCTTCATTGTCGATAATTTCAATGCCTTCATCAACCAAAAAACACCATTAATGAGCCTCTTCTTCCAAACATCCCATTTTTAACCCGCTAAAAAAGGGGGTAGGTGAGCATTTAATACAATTTTCTACACCGGTAGACTTTACCAGTGCATTTGTAGTCTTTTACACCGATAAAATTCATTACCGGTGTAGATATTCAGCCAAAATGCACATATTTTCCTATTCTGCACCGGTACAATCACAGTACCGGTGCGAAAACTATTAGTTTCAGTGCTAAAATTCAACAAGAAGAATTTATTTTTGCACCGGTACTAAGAAAATACCGGTGCGTGGTCAATTCCTACACCGATGCTAATTATAACCGGTGTACAAATGCAAATTTTCCCCACTTTTTAAAATATTTCTGCACCGATAATTTCCCATTACCAGTGCGTGAATTACCTCTTAGCACCAAATTAATAAAAAGGGTAAATAAGTACACACCAGTAATCCTGTACCGGTGCACATGTTAGCAATTGCACCAGTACAAATACCTATTCGAATAACACCGGTGCAATATATTTAACATTGGTACACCGGTAGAACCAACACCGGTGCAAAAATAGGTGAACTTTACACCGGTTGACAGGATACCAGTGCGTATGTACTTATTTGCACCGGTAGTGATGTTAACATGATAAATATTGGTGCAATTGGTTGCAAACGCACCGGTAGTGATGTTAACATGATAAATATTGGTGCAATTGGTTGCATACGCACCGGTATACCTGTACTCATGAATTTATATCGGTGCGTATGTACCTGTTTTCTAGTAGTGTATATCACATACAATTCTCTAAAATAGGCATTTCCATACTAGACCTATGATTCGCATACTATGGCACATTGTGGTATATAAGGCATGCATTGCATATTGTGGCGTATAAGACATGCATTGCAGATTGTGGCGTATAAGACATGCATTGCAGATTTGGGGCGTATAAGACATACGATTCATCAAAATAGGCATTAATTTCTGCGTGTGATTTTCCGACTAAATTTAATCAATACAATTAACCAAATATCATTCTTTCAAGACTGTTCAAAGCATATTCATAAAAACACGTGGAAGTTAAATAACAAAATTACACGAGCAATTTGATGTAAGCAATAATAATAAACTTTATCAATTATTCGTGCGTACAATTGGAAAGATTAAAATACAATTAATAGTCAAGTTTCAAGCAAGCAATCACATATTGATGGAGTCACGAGTACGTACTTGAAACGAATGAGTCTCGTCGTGGACATTGTTCCTAGAAGGACGATCTAGAGAAAGAAAGAAGATAAGACTCAAGTTTAGAAGTAAGGAGGAACTTGAGAATGGTGCGAGGTTTCTGTCTGACATAGAGACTCTATTTATAGTTGTCTAAGAAACCCTATGGAGAGATACAAGGAAGATCTGGTTCCCGAAATCATAGAAAATATTCTCCAACCACCAAATATTTTATAAATATTTGAATAGGTTCTAGAAAGATATGAATATCTCACATTCCTTATCATGATTAACCGCATATCAAATCTCATGTATTGCACATGTGATTCCAAGAATCTTTGTTACGCGATTTGGGCTTTCTAGAGACTTCCACACGATCCAAACGTGTTTTAGACCGTCAAAAATTGGAGAAAACTTATTACGTGCGAATGAATTTCCGCCTAAGTTTCCATTCCAAAGTGACTCTTTAAGCATTAATATCTCATTCACCCTTTATCCGTTTTGAGAGTTTAAACAGTTGATTTTTATAGTATTCGCAAAGAAGAATCCAAAAATGATGCCCACTGAATTAGTTCGAGCCCAACTCAAAACAAAGCCCGAAAGTTGACGAAATTCAACTTGTTTTACAATCATTTTCCAACAGTAGACGCATCATGCGGGAATGGGATGGAATTTTTTTCTCTGCACGTAAAATTCTTATTACCCAAAATCACTGATTCCCAAATTATTTACCTTAAAAAGTGATATTTACACCCAATGCCGCTTTTAAAAAAACACATCAATAATCTCCCTTTTGAACTTGATAAGATTCTCACTATTCTCCCGCCATTTTTTAAAATACTAACGGTCACAAAACCTCCATGCGTCCTCCACGTCAAAATGATATTTTCCAGGCTTACAGCAAGCCAGTTAGTTTTAGCGCATTTTGTGATTTGTTTGTGTATAATTTAAAAGTGTACGTCACGTTTTGTTTTAGAAGGATTATCTGTAAATCTGACTAATGCCTTTCTGTAATGTGATGATTAAGAGTTGAGATTTAAGACGATGGTTTTTGTTCTTTCCATATATGCTTCTGAACTCGACTGATTATTCTTATTATTCTAACGTGACCGACACATTTCATTTTTGTGATTCCATACTGATTTTGCGACACAATATTCTTTCCCCAATTGAACAGTTCCAGTGCGACTGGATTGACTGATTTACCTTTCATTTATATTTATTGAATGTTGTTTCGATTCCTACGTTAATGGATATTTAGTTATAACTCAATAGATAACTTACCAATCATCTTTATTTAATAAAATTTTATTTTAAGATAAGAGTGTTAGATTGCATAATCGCCTGCCTCTGTCATTCATCTGATTGAACATAAATAGAGTATACAAGTAGAGTCCTACCAGAATACAACAGCGCTATTCTAGGAAACCAAATATGGGTACAACTATAGATATACAGCTAATATACAACTATTACACCCCCGCAGTCGGAGCGGGAGGAGGACGGACGCTCAGGCTGGACCGAAAACGAGTAAAAAGGTAACGCGGAAGGCCCTTGGTAAAGATGTCTGCATATTGATACTCAGAAGGAACATGAAGAACGCGCACTAGGCCAACCTGAACCTTTTCACGAACGAAATGTATGTCAAGCTCGACATGCTTGGTGCGCTGATGTTGTACCGGATTGCTGGAAAGATAAACTGCAGAAATGTTGTCACAATATACTAGTGTGGCACGACAGATAGGAACCTGCAACTCAAGGAGAAGATTACGTAGCCAACTAGTCTCAGCAACGGCATTAGCGACACCCCTGTATTCGGCCTCGGCACTGGATCGGGAAATAGTCGCCTGGCGCTTGGAAGACCAAGAAACCAAGTTGTCACCAACAAAGACACAGTAGCCGGAAGTGGAGCGACGAGAATCCGGACAGCCAGCCCAATCTGCATCAGAATAAGCAGTGATAGAGCTGGAATGAGACTTGACCAAGTGAAGGCCAGAATCAAGAGTGCCCTTGATATACCGCAGAATGCGCTTGATCAGCTGCAGATGAGGCTCCCGAGGTGCATGCATGAACAAACATACTTGCTGAACAGCATAGGAAATGTCAGGGCGGGTGATGGTCAGATATTGAAGTGCTCCACCAAGAGACCGGTACAAACCGGGATCATCCAGGAGTGCTCCAGCGGTAGCGCTAAGTTTGGCGCCGTGTCAACCGGTGTGGCTGATGAATTGCAAGAAGCCATGGAAGCCCGATTTAGAATGCTCTTAGCATACTGTTGTTGAGATAAAAACAAGCCCATCGACGTACGAGTAACCGAAATTCCCAGAAAGTGATGAAGAGTTCCAAGATCAGTCATAGCAAATTCCTGAGATAGCTCAGAAATGATGTCATGCAGAAGGGTGGTGCTGGAAGCAGTGAGGACAATATCATCAACATATAAAAGCAAATACGCCGTTTGACCACCACGACACAAGATGAAGAGAGAAGAGTCACAAACACTGCTCTTGAACCCCCTGGACAAAGCAAAAGTAGCAAACCGTTGAAACCAGGCCCGAGGTGCCTGCTTAAGGCCATAGTGCGATTTCTGAAGCCGACAAACATGGTGAGGTGCCGACCGATCAACAAAGCCAAGAGGCTGATGCATATAAACTGTTTCCTGTAAGTCACCATGAAGAAAAGCATTCTTCACATCAAGCTGATGAATTGGCCAAGAACGAGAAACTGCCAAGCTCAGAACCGTGCGGATAGTGGTAGGTTTAACCACAGGACTAAAAGTTTCATCACAGTCAATGCCAACCTGTTGAGATTTCCCATTAACCACAAGTCTGGCCTTGTACCGTAGCAACGAGCCATCAGAGTGAAACTTGTGACGGTATAACCACATGCACCGAATGACATGGGCATTGGTGGGGCGAGGGACCAACTCCCAAGTATAATTATCTTGTAAAGCACGAAATTCATCCTGCATGGCAGCATTCCGGTTCGGGTCCTGTAAGGCAAGATAAGGAGACTTGGGAAGTGGCGAAATAGAGGTGGTGGTTGTGGAGATGAGGGCTCGTGGCTTAAAGATGCCATTCATGGCACGGGTGGTCATGGTATGGGTAGGCCGTGGGGGAGGCGGTGGGCAAAGAGGGATTGAAGAGGAGGGCTGAACAGGAGTGTGAGGTGGTGTGGTTGAGGGATCAGATGTGGGAGTCGGTCGGGTGGCAGGTTCGGGGAGGGGCTGTGATAACTGATCTCGGGCATGATCTTGGCTGGGTTCTCGGTTGATCACAGTGGGTACGGGTGAACGGTGTAGCTGGTCATGGACGGTATCAGTTGGGTTTCGGTTGGGAGGCGGTTGGGTCTCGGTTGAAATGATGGAGTCAAGGAAGATAGGAGAAACGGGATCAAAGGTCGGGTCAAGGAACCGATATGCAGATGAGTTAACTGTTACTGATTCAGAGAAGGGAAAGACAGACTCATCGAAGGTTACATGACGAGACAGAATGACCTTGCCTGTAGAGATATCGAGACAACGGTAACCTCGAAAATTAGATGGATAACCAAGGAAGACACACCGAGCAGAACGAGGGGCAAGTTTGTGAGGGATTTTAGCAGAGAGGTTAGGGTAACAGGCACACCCGAAGACTCGCAGATGATCATATGTAGGTTCTTTGAGGTAGAGAGCTGAAGAAGGAGATGTGAATGCGAGAACTTTGGTTGGGAGAATGTTATGGAGATAAGCAGCGGTATGTAAGGCTTCCACCCAAAATGTTGGAGGAAGGGAAGCATGGTAAAGGAGAGTTAACATGATTTCGTTTAAACGACGGATCATCCGTTCTGCCTTACCATTTTGTGATGAGGTGTGTGGGCAAGAAAACCGAAAAACGAGACCATGTTTCGCGGCAAAGTCATGGAAGGAGGAGTTGTCAAATTCACGACCAAGGTCACATTGAAAGGATTTTATGTTACGCTGAAACTGAGTTCGAACAAAAGCATGAAATTTTACAAACTTGGAGAATACCTCAGACTTAAACTTAAGCGGATAAACCCACACAAACTGAGTAAAATTGTCAATAAAAACCAAATAATATTTATAGCTGTTTTTGCTCAAAAGAGGTGACGTCCATAAGTCACTATGAATGATATCAAACGGAGCAACCGTACTGGAAGTAGAATCAGAAAATGGTAATCGTTTATGTTTACCAACTTGACACGAATTACACAAACTGGAGCTGGGCTCTTTATTAAAACAAATACGAGAACGAGAGCGCAGATGTCGAAGAATAGGTGCACCAGGATGACCAAGACGGGAGTGCCATAGATCATGGGCAAGGGCGACAAAAGACTGAGCCGACGGAGAGACTGGATTGGACGACTGAGGGGGAGACAGTGGATATAACTCGCCCGCACTATTGCTCCGCAAAATAATCCCCCCATTCTGAAAATCCTTCACAGAGAAACCATACGGGTCAAATTCTACAGTCACAAAATTGTCTTTGGTAAACTGGCGGACAGAGATAAGATTTTTGACTATTTGTGGAGTATGTAAAACATTGGTGAGGTGAAGGGTGCGGTCAGGGGTGGTGAGTTTGGAATAACCAGAACCATAAACTGGAATGCTATTGCCATTACCAACAAGGATAGAACGAATATTGCTCGTATTGGAAGGAGTAAGAATATTACCGGCATTGGAGGTGAGGTGAGATGAAGCGCCAGTGTCTATGTACCACTGCTGATCACCACCGGGTTGAAGAGACATTGTCTGGAAAGCCTGTCCAAGGTCAGTCGCCTGAGGAGCATCATAGGTAGTAAAGTTTGCCTGTCCATATCTGGGGCGCGATGATGCCGGCCGAACCGGGTTCGGCATTGGCTGTCCGCGCGGAGTTGGAGGAGACCAGGGCTGCCATGATGGTGCCCAACCAGAGGCGGTGGGATAAGGTGCAGGCGGAGGACCATACTGTGACACCCAAGGTGGCGGAGGAGCCCAAGAGTTGTTGGAGAAATGGCGACGACCACGATTGCTGCCTCCTCCACGGTAGCTGCCGCCACGGTAGCCGCCGCCACGGTAGCCACCCCGACGCTGTCCAGATCCTCGAGGTCTCGGTTGGGTCTCGGTTGCATCACGGAAAAGATCTGGTGCCTGCGGCGACGGAACAACCATTGCCGCCGCTGGTTCTTCGCGTCCGGCTAGGCGATGCTGCTCCAACTCAAGCATGCTTCGTGCAGTTTCAAAAGTGGGCATGGTTTGGTGAACGTAGGATGCAACCGTGTCATATTCAGAGGGTAAACCACGAACCAATTGAAGCACCAAACGTTGATCATTCACGGCAGCGCCAACGTCCTTCAACTGACCAGCTAATTCGCGAAGACGCTGGCAATATGCCTCAAGGGATGGCATGGATTCAAGTTTGAGATTGTTGAATTCATGTTCGAGGGATGCTGCCCGGGCGCCCATGTTGTTGTGGAAGATATTCTTCACACGAATCCAAGCGGCATAGGCAGTGGAGTCGTCCTTAAGAACACGGGAGAGGAGATCATCATTCAATGTTCCGTAGATCCATTGAAGGACGTGGGCGTCTATTTCACACCAAGCTTCATAGGTTGCATCGGTTTGGGAGGGAGGCGGCGTACCGTTAATGTGAGCAAGAACCTTGTAACCTTTGGCGTGAAGCTTGAAGAGGCGAACCCATGAAGCATACGTGACTTTGGTGCCATCCAAGATGCGAACTTTATTCTGGATGTTGGTGACCGTGAAGACGGGGTGGAGGGAGGCTCTTGGCGGTGGAGTGTTGGTGTTGTTGTCCGAGGTATCGGAACTGGAGGCGGAGGAGTCGCCAGCCATGGTGAATATTGCCGTAGCAAAATAAACTAAACAGAGAAAGGCTCTGATACCATGTTAGATTGCATAATCGCCTGCCTCTGTCATTCATCTGATTGAGCATAAATAGAGTATACAAGTAGAGTCCTACCAGAATACAACAGCGCTATTCTAGGAAACCAAATATGGGTACAACTATAGATATACAGCTAATATACAACTATTAAAGAGTTCATAATTTTGATAAATACAATAGTTTTTAAAATGTATGGAATGGTTACTTACAATAGTTGTGTACTTACTCTGATTCCTTTTTCAACAACTATTATAATAGAAATAGAATATTAAATTACCATCTATAATCTAACCAGTAAAGGAAACTAATTCTATAAGTAAACTACACCTATAACTATTATATATTACCTTCTACTATATATAACCATTCCACGAACAATTTCATATTTTCATAAATGATATTCACATAAGATAAGACACAATATTGCAGAAAATATCCCTTACGCTCCTCACCTACCATCCACCTTCCATACCCGCTAACGCCGCGTCGGAGTCACACGATTAAGAGCATCTACAATGTAACCTTCTTTCTTTTAAACTTCTATTGCCACATAGGATTTAATGATCCAAGCTCTAAATTTGCTCTCCAACCCAAGGGTCAAATACCAGAGTCAGTATTACGTGGACAAAATTTACATCGACCCTGTCAAAGTGACCTTCTCTTCTCTGAACGTGAAATTGGCGCTCGCTCTTTGCCAAATCAACCACAAAAATTGGGCGGGTGACTCAAATTTCGCTCTTTGTGTGTACACGTAAGGAAAAATTTATTTTGGATTGGAGAAGAGTTCTAAAAGAATCCTGCAGTTAAAAGTTTAAATATTACATCATACCGAAGGTGTGTACAAGTTCCAATAAAAATTTATCATATATTTCCGATAAATAGGGAAGACTCTCTATGCATTGGAGATGCTCTAATTGGCAAGTATGATGTAATTTCAGATAAATGGGTGATGGTGCCGATGGTTTACCTGCCATTTTGGTTGGCTATTTTTTTTTTTTTTCCAGAATTGATAATCAGCTTTGACATCGGAATTGGTATCTGCGGCGGGTTAAATACCACCGTGCATCGCTGCTAGACCAATGACGGCTCTTGCTTTCTGCCGATAACGATTGTTTATAATAGTAGATTGATTTGAAAATTATTTGGTAAATAAATGTTGAAGTGCATTTAGCAGGGGTTATAGTTGATGTACCTATAAATTTAATAGTTTTAAGAATTTAGGGCACGATTATAAAACTATTTTAAAAGTAATGTTCCTCCCGCCTTCTATTTGTTTCCAACCTGCTTTATTTTGTGTCTTATTTTAATTTTTGATAAAAATTTTGAATGTGAAAAAATTGAAATAGCTGTTTGTAAACAAATTATTTTATGCTATTTCAATGATTTAAAAGTATTACTTTTTTGAGTGGGTCTCATGGCAAGCTGCATGTTCATAAGCTTATGGACAACCACTTATTTTTTGCCTTATACACATTTGTTAAATTACATACAAAATTAAGAATTTATATAAATATTTTTTATATCATATATTTTTTATACTTTTGCCTCACATACACATTTTTAATTGTTTTAAATCATAAAATGCAACATTTAAATTTTATTAAAAAATTACAATATTTAAGGTAAAAACCTCTGTGCACTGTGCATAACCTTATGGAAAGACTCTATTTTTTATCGTAAGACAAAAACAAAGGGACAAATGGAAAACTAATTAATTTGTGAAGGAATGAAATTGGTTTTCCTCTACTTTTCTCATATAATAGAAATTGTTTGCTTTCTGTCCGTCAACTGAGGATATTGGAGTTATTTTGATTGACCTAAACCTAAGTTGTCTAAAATAATAACATACTAATATTTTAATACGTTATTTATTTTAATTCTTCACTATATATAATCAATCATTACTTGTTAAAATATATAACTTCTAAACATATATTTAAAACCATGAGTATCTCATTGTACTATATATATATCACTGAAGAAAATTCAAAGATTCACATAATCTGAAATAGCAAAATGTTTGGATTTTTTGTATACAGTACTTTGGATAGAAATATTTATACATATTATTAATTTATGTATGACAAAATCTTGTTTTACACCAACTAACTGTTAAATGAGGACATTTTATGATTAGTGAGACGAATAAGGCCATTTGATATTTACTTTTTTTTTGCAATGAAATACGTATAATTATGATAACCTTTTAAAATGAATCGCAACATATAAATAATTAATTTTTAAATAATTTGAATAAAATGTTATAAAAATAATCAATTTTTATTGTGTTAAATATTTAACGGTTTCTAACTAAATTAATTATTTCACTTCACAACTCATATGAAGTAGTTTTTCTTAGATGACTAAACTTTAAAATTTAAATAAAATTATTTATTTTTAATTTAAACGTCAGACACAAAAATGAACATAAAACTTAATCTTACTATTTTAATTAATAATATCGCACAACACGAGATGGTACTCCACTGGTAATTAAAATAAAACAGTTTTGCTCACTTGTACCCTCCGGTCAAACACATTCTTAACTATTAGTTGTTTTAATAAAAAATAAAATAATTAAAACTAAAAAATTAAAAGTCAGGCAAATTATTATACCCCTTAATCATTTAATTTTAACTAGAAAAAGTTAGGTTTTCAATTATATAAAATATCAAGCAGTAAATATTTGATCAGATATGAAGGCAACACCCGAAAACCGAACAAAAATCTATTTGCCTAATTAATCCAAGATTGGATAATTACTAATTAGAAGGGGTTAAGTTGGCATGTGTGAGCATGTGGGCCTAGGATTTGTGCAAATGCTTATATTCTGACATCACATGACTGAGCAAGGACCAGAAATTAGAATTGATTAGAAATGGGATTGCAAAATAATTACTCCATAATAGGTTCATTGCACTGCATTGTTAATGTTGTCCAAATATGGTCCGTACTATGTAACATGTGACTTTAAGAGTACTCCAAAATTTTTTTAAAAAAAATTATAGAATGTTGCTTTTTAAAATAGAGTTTGTCTCTTGAAAGACGGTATTTCCATAAGTTATGAAAAGACTAAAGTTTAAAGTGCAAATTAGAAAAAACGAAAACTAAATTTTTTGGTTGACTGAATTGGGTTATAAACTTTATTACTACACGTTGTATAATAAAAGAGTCCGTCTCTTGAAAGACGGTTTTTCCATAAGTTATGGAAAAACCAAAGTTTAGAGTGTAAATTAGAAGAAATGAAGATAAAATTTTTGGGTTGCATGAATCGGGTTATAAACTTTATTACTACTACATGTTCCATAATAAATTTTTAATATTGCAACTTAGACCTTTTACCTTTTATTATTCTAATTACACCCCATCTTTCCATAAGATTATGGAAAGATCGTCTTTCCCAACACTTTGCCATAATAAAATTTTAATATTGCAACTAAAGCATTTTATCCTTTATTATTTTAATTAAACTCTATCTTTTCATAAGCCTATGGAATGACGGTCTTTCCCAAGATTTTACCTTTAAAATATTATTTATTTTTAAATTTCTAAATTGAATAGAAAATGTGAATTAATAAAATTAATAAAAATGATTAAAATAAAGAAATATTGGATGTCCAAAAATTTATTTTTAAAAAAAATTCATTCCAATTGGAAGGGGGTATTTAGAAGGGAAAGTCTTAGGAAATGTGGCATTTTTATAATCTTATGGACAATCCCTAGGGGCATTTGACTTAAATATTGTAATTTTTTATAAAATTTAAATATTGTATTTTATAAGTTAAAACAAGTAATAATATGTATTTGAAGGTGAAAATATAAAAATATGTGATATAAAAAATTATTTTCAAAAATTTTAAATTTTGTATGTAATTTAAAAAATGCAGTGTATAAGGTAAAAAATAAGTGACCTGTCCATAAACTTATGGACAGGCCGCCTAGACCCACTCTATTTAGAAAATTAGAAAAGGACAATAATGCTGTTATTGACTCCCGCGGTCAGTTTTACACTGTTTGACCAAATCTGAATTACTTCCACACTATGATTCCTCACACTAGGCAAAGCCTATGTTCCTCACCCAATAATTATCTCACCCAATAATTATGGTTAAATAGATTACATATAGTACTTCTAACAAGATGATTAGCTTAATAAAATTAAACTAATAGTGTCAAGTCTTCACGAAGTTCCATATGTGGTAACTGTTTGGGGATTTTTTGGTCTAAAGAAAAAGGCAAGTAGAATAAAAGTATTGGAGATTATAATGAAATGTATAAATATAAAGGCAATCATTAAGTCGTGTATTACACTTTCCTTAATGTTTTATTTGTTCCCTTTTGTGTGCTTAAGATGCAGAACAAATATCGTCTAGGATAAAATGAATCTTTGTTGACAATAGTTTGCGTTAACTACTTCAACACCGAAAACAAAAATAAGAAGAACATAATGGTTTCTTGTGAATGGATGGTTTTTCCTGCAGCAAAACTCCACCTTTTGACCTCTATTTATAGAGCTAAATGGCTTTTCCAATGGACACAATGATTGACGATGAAGAGTCATGTATCTTGGAGTTGCACCCTTTAAGATTGCTTGAATCATCGATCACATCCATTGCTGAATGGTGACTCGTATCTTTTCAATAAGAGAAAAATACCAACAATCCCTCGCCATTTTTTATTATTGAAAAATATCTTCTAGGTCACTAAACACACTCTGATAACCTGTGCATTAGCAATGGTGTCTTTCGATTGAACCACTACCTTAATGAAATTTTCTATAACTCGTCGAGCCGCTTAGTAGGCTAAGCTTTGAACCAATGGTTTATGTAACAAGCCACATATATCAATCACACACAGATTCGCGTCCTCTAAATTGCCATAAAATAACACATATCAATTCATGTACCCCAATCCTATTCATGAATGTTTCCAAGGTTCAAACCAGAACTTTGATTGACTTCAAGTCATACACTCATATAGTCAAGTTCATATTCCCCCGCCATGCGAAGTATTTTTTCTTTCATGCAAACAATATATGAATACATCGTATTTGACATTTCTTAAACCTTTTAAGAACACTAAGTTCATCCTCTCATATACTAGCGGGAAATGAGCACCATATTCTCAACTAGTGCTCCAACCATTTAACAATGTACTTTTCACTCTTAGAATCCATGACTAGGCAATTTGCTAGCGTCCAATTGAGGTTTCCACCATTGTATGGTTTATGTTATGGATTTCAAACCCATCTCAGTGGATGTTTTCACCACCATATCTCTACTTAATCCTTTGGTTAAATGATCTGCCAAGTTCTCTTTGGATTTGACAAAGTCCACGGTTATGACTCCTCTTGTGATCAAGTCTCTAACCAGACTATGTCTCACTCTGATATGCCTTGAATTTCCATTATACACTTCCCTATATGCCTTCCAAAGGCCGGGGTACTATCACAATGTATAGATATATGTGATATAGGCTTAGGCCACATCGGTATTTCATATAACAAAATACTCAGCCATTTAGTTTCTTTGCTTGTTGCAGTTAATGCTACAAATTTAGCAGTCATAGTAGAGTCACTTATGCAACTCTTTTTCTTTGATGCCCAAGAACAGCTCCACCACCCTGAACAAATATCCAACCACTTGTGGATGAGTGATCCCTTTTGTTTTTTTATCCAACTTGCATCAAAATAACTCTCAAGAGCTGATGGATATCCTTTGTAATTGATACTGTAATCATTTGTTTGCTTGAGATATCTTAAAACTCTCGTAATTTCAAGCCAGTGCTGCTTGCTAGGATTACTTGTAAACCTACTTGGCACTCCAACTGGATATGCAATATCTAGAGGTGCACAAGTCATTGCATGCATTAAGCTTCCTATCACACTTGCATAATCAGCATGTGATGCAGCTTCTCCCTTATTTTTCACATAGTCTAACTTAAAGTCAGTGGGAGTTGAGGTTGGCTTGCAATAATTATGATTGAACTTCTTAAGAAGTTTCTCAATGAAATGAGAATGTGAGTATTATTGATCATTCATCTTTCTGTATTATTATCCCAAGAATAACATTAACCTCTCCCAAATATTTCATTTCAAATTTACTTGAAAGAAACTGTTTTAGTTTCTAAGACTTGCACCAAGTCAGAACCAAAGATCAACATGTCATCAACATACAAACATATTATGATACCTTTCCTATTTACATACATGCTCTAAATGCTTTTATTAGATTCATTGGCTTTAAATCCCCTATCAAGCATCACTTGATCAAACTTTTGATGCCATTGCTTTGGAGCTTGTTTAAGCCCATACAAGGATTTCACAAGTTTGCACACTTTGTGCTCTTATCCATGCACTACAAATCCTTCATGTTGTTTCATGTAAACTTCTTCCTCCAATTCACCATTCAAGAATGCAATTTTAACATCCATTTGATGAAAATGCCACCTTTGAATTTCGGCTATCACAAGTAGTACCCGTATAGTAGTCATTCTTGCCACTGGAGAGTAAGTACAAAAATAGTCAAGACCATGCTTCTGTGTGAAGTCTTTGGCTACAAGCCTTGCCTTGTACTTATCAATGGTTCCATCCACCTTCATTTTCTTTTTGAAGATCCATTTACAATCAATGGCTTTGGAACCAGTAGGTAATTCCTTGAGTATCCAAGTCTTGTTACTCATACGTCTATTTCATCATTTATTGCCTCCTTCCAAAATGAAGCATCATAAGACCTCATTTCCTCATCAAAAGTCTTTGAATCAGTTTCAGTATTGAAACAATAAGGTATTCTATCACTTAATGCATCTCTTGTTCCTTCTACAAGATAAGTAATTAAATCAAATCCAAATAATTTGGCCTTGCTTGCTCTTTTGCTCCTTTTCAACTCAATTACTTCATTTTTGTCAATAGAGTCATTTACTACATTTTCTCTTTGTTTAGAACCATTCTCAATACTCCTTGGAATAGAGGTAAACCTTGTTTCATCAAATATAGCATCTCTTGACTCCATAATAGTATTGACTGAAATAGAGTCATTAGGTTCAATAACCAAAAATTTATAAGCTTTGCTGTTAATTGTGAAGCGTATAAAGATGCATTCTTCACCTCTTTCTTCCAACTTCCTTTTCCTTGGTTCTGGAAATCTGATTATAACTCTACAGCTCCAAACTCTCAAATGATTGAGATTAGGTTTCCTTTTATGCCAAAGTTCATAAGGGATTATTGAGTTATTTTTGTTTGTAACTCTAGTGAGTATATAACAAGCTGTAAATACAGCCTCTCCCCCAAAAACCTTGACTGAGGCCTACAGTAGACATCATGGTTAACCATTTCCATCAATGTTCGATTCTTTCTTTTAGCCACACCATTTCATTGTGGTGTATAAGGATCAATCACGTCATGTGCAATGCCCGTAGTCTCAAAGAATTCATTTTCAAAGTACTTACCACCTTCATCAGTTCTAAGACATTTAATGGATAAATCATTTGCAATTTCAACTTCTTGTTTGTAAATCTTAAACATATGCATGGCCTGATCTTTGAAATGCAACAAATAAACATGGCAATGTCTTGTAGAATCATCAATGAAAGTTGCAAAGTACTTATTTCCTCCTCTTGATAGTGTTGCATGCAAATCACATAAATCACTATGAATCAATTCAAGATGTTTGATCTTCTTTCAATATTTGGAAATGGTTGTCTAGTGATTTTTGTTAGCATGCAAGTATTGCGTTTTTCTTTATCAATTATAGGACATTTAGGCAAAATATTCAATTTCATTATGTCATGAATCCTTTTATAATGAACATGTCCTAATCTATTATGCCATAAAATATTAGAATACTCAATTAAGTAAGCAACAATTTCTTTCATTTTATTAATAGGCATTACATTGAGTTTGAACATAATACCACAAAGATAACTCTTTCCTACATACATCCCACCCTTGGATATTACAATTTTATCGGCTTCAGTAACTTGTTTGAAACCAAATTTATTGAGAAGCCCCGTGGAGACTAAGTTCTTACTAAGTTCAGGAATATACAATACATTAGTGAGTGTAATCACTTTTCCGGATGTGAACATAAAATCAACTTCTCCTTTGCCTTTAATGAGATAAATTTCTAAATTTCCCATGTAAACCACGGCACTTGGATCATCTACACCTTGCAAGTTATTGAAGAAACTCTTATCCTTGCATATGTGACTAGTGGAACCCGAATCAATCCACCAACCAAAGTCTCCATCAACAATGTTAATTTTTGAAATCATGGCTACAAGAGGCTTGTCATCATTGCCTCCATGATAAGAGTTAGGACCTTTCTTCTTGATAAGTCTACATTCATGCCTGTAGTGTCCATCCTTTTTGCAATGACACCACTTTCCTTTCTTCTTCTTGTTTGGATAATTGCCATGACCACCATTATAAGCCATTTTCTTTTACTTACTACAAGAGGCTTGTCACATTTATTTTGTAAATGGATCATTTCCTTTTTAATTCTCTTTTATTTGAGAATTTTCTTGCACTCCCAACTCTTCCTCAACATGAAGAGAATTAGCCTGGCCCTCAAGAGAAATCTCTTCCTTTTTATGTTTGAGATATCTTTTGAAGTCTTTCCAAGAGGGAGGTAACTTATTAATCAATGTACCAACAACAAGTGATTCATCCATAGCAAGTTTGTGTTGAGTGAAATGATTCAACATTCTTTCAATTTCAGCAAGTTGTTCCATGACTGGTCTATTGTTTACCATCTTGTAGTTAAAGAAAGATGAGATAAGGAATTTCGTACTTGTAGAATCTTCTGTTATGTACCTTGCCTCGAATTTGTCCCAAAGTTCCTTTGCGGTGAGCACTGTGTGGTACACATCAAAGAAATTGTCTCCTATAGCATTGAGAATGTGTCCCCTTTAGATTTCATCATCATTCTCCCATTTTTTCTTCTAGCGGAAATCCTCCAATGTTTGTTCTTCTGCATTGACACTTGGTTTGGCTGTAGTGAGAACGTAGGACACCTTCAAAGCCGCCAAGAGAAAATAAACTCTTTTCTTCCAATGAATGAAGTTTCCACCATTAAACCTATCAAGTTTGATAATGTTTGTTGCTAGATCCTTCACCTTGCTTGCCATTATGGTCAAGAGAAAGTAAAGCCATAAGAATGTTGGGGATTTTCTGGTCCAAGACAGAGGCAAGTAGAAGGAAAGTGTAGAAGAATATAATAAAATGTATAAATATAAAAGGCAACCTTCAAGTCATGTATTACACTTTCCTTAAGGCTTTATTTGTTCCTTTTTGTATGCATATGATACAGAACAAATATCCTCTAGTATAAAATGAAGCTTTGTTGACAATAGTTTGCACTAACTACTTCAACACCGGAAAAAAAAGAGCGGAATGGTTTCTTGTGAATGGATGGTTTTTTCCTGCAGTAAAACTCCACCCCTCGGACCTCTATTTATAGAGCTAAATGGCCTTTCTAATGGACACAATGATTGAGGATGAAGATTCATGTATCTTGCAGTGGCACCCTTTGAGATTGCTTGAATGATTGATCGCATCCTTTGTTGAATGGTGACTTGTATCTTTCAATAAGAGAAAAATACCAACAGTAACGGTTTTGGCTAATTTCAGTTTTGGAGCTAATAAAACAAGTTTGAGTTAATGGTTATAAATTAATCTTCTTGGTGATGTTTTAGCATTCTAATTAATTTATTTTGAAATAAGTAAGAAGAGGAGATGCTTGTATGCTGCTAGTACATAGTAGTATACATTATCTTTTGGGATAAACTAAAAAATGATCCTAAGTTTCTTCTTTGAAACCTCTCACTCCTTACCCTAGGTACCGACCCATAGAAAATGCTTAAACAATGCTGAGTTTTATGAAAACGCTGAGTTTTATGAATACGCTGAAGCAAGTCTAAGTATTCGTTACATGTTGCCACTATGGCCAGCTGATCTATGATCGCCATTGATTGGGAAAATTTCAGCATTAAACTTCCCAAAAATAACCAAAATGCCCCTACTTAGTTTTCTAAAAGAACTGGACGATTTTATCTTCCTGAAGTCTGCCCCACCGTTAGAAGCTAACAAGAACTCTAGAGTTATATCAGCACTTAATTTTAATTTCTTGGGTTTAATTATCACTTATTTTGAAATTTTGGAGTTTGATCGGGAATTTTTAAACACTTTCTAAAATCACATCAAACGAAATGCATTTATCAATTACCCAAAAGAAACACTCACTTATATCTGAGAATTAACTCTAATCTCTATTGATTTATAAACGTCTATACTTACAAACGAAATGAATAAGTAATTGAATAGTCTGAATTCTTGATATACAAAGAGCAATAATGAAATGGGCTGCACCGAAATGAAAAAAATAAGTTCAACTTCTTACAGGTACCTCTTTGGCGCCAGGACACGTGATTCCCATGATTGTATGGCCAAAGAGTTGGCATGTGAAGGCGTGATGGCAACCATTATCACCAAGACCATGAACACCATCATATTTGAGTTGGCTATTGCTCGTGCTCCACAATCATACGTCTCCATTCGACTCCTCCAGCTCAAGAACCCCCCTGAGGAAGCAGGATTGCCAAAAGGGATGAAAATGCTCCAAAAATCTACCATCATATGAACTTGTCTGAAACATGTGTTCCACAATCAACATGCTCCAGGAACCGATCAAGATGATCATCTAGGATTATATCCTAAGTCCCCATTGCATCATTTGCAACAAGCATAATCCCTAGGCAGCTGAAGTAGCTAAAAATGTGGGATTCCATGGACTTGTTTCGATGGAATGAGCTTCTTTGCTCAATTCTACACCTATATTTTATACGCCACGGAATTCATGAGGGCACATCTGATAGAGAGCCTTTCCTCGTACTTGGATTGGGAGACGAGAATCATGAGATCTAGTTTTCAGTCGTGACGGTTGGTCAACCTTGAGGATCCCTAATTTTCATCAGTGGCATATGTTTACGGTCACCTGAATGACATGCAAGAGAGGCTTGACATTGGAGGATTAGATTTTCTCTAATCGATGTTAGTGATGACAACAATGAGCAACATCGATGACGTTGGAGTGAAAGCTTGGTGTCGGCGCCGAGTTCGGAGGAACGTTGAATGGAAAAGATGATGAATTGAACGGGGAAGGCAAAGACCCAAATCAGAGGGGGGGAATGGATTTAGGTTTTGGAGATTTTAGAGGGTTAAAACGAACATTTTACATTTTACTTAATTTACTCAATTTTTAATGAGAATGACATTTCAGTAAATTCTAGCAATTTTGATGACTACCGCAAAATTCAGGGTCATTTTGGCATTTTTCAGATGAGTTCAGGGTCTTTTGGCTCTTTCGAAGAATCAGAGGATGCTTCGGCACCTTTGAAATAAACATAGGGTTATTTACGCACATTTCTCTTATCTTTTCATTCTTAATTAAAGTTGATAAATTTTATTGTATAATCTAATAAATTGTTCAATACATACATATATATATACATACATACATATATATACATAAATACATACATATATATATACATACATACATATATATACATACATATATATACATACATAGATATACATACATATATATACATATATGATCAGGAAGCCAATTCCTAATCTGTGTAGAATAAAATACTCTATTCTGTATGAATTCAGCAACTGTTAAGTTGGGGTAAGGAACTTCTAAAAAATTTAGTAAGTGGTCTGTTAGAGGTCCCAATGTAGTCCAGTTTGAATTCCAAAAAGAAACCAAACCAGATCCAAGAAGGACTTCTGTATTACACAATGCTATGTGTTGAACCTCTTTGATCATATTTTTCGAATTCTGGATCTGGACTATAAACTGTTCCCCAACTATGAAGATTCACTAATCTGGAAACCTACTCAAACAGGGGTATTCATTGTAAAATCAGCATGTGAGCTGATAAGAAAGAAGAAACTGAACATACCCTCTTTCACTCATCTATGGTTTAAATTTTTACCAAAGAAAATTAGTTTATTTAACTGGAAACTTTTAAATAGACTAATAGCTTTACCAGATATGCTTGAGGATTTGCAATTTCATCTCCCTTCAATATGCTGCTTCTGCTTTCATGATTCAGAAACTATCCATCATTGTTTTAATTCATGTGTTAAGGTAAAACAAATCTGGAAATTAGTGGATAATACTTTCAGTTTGTCTACAAACACATTTCAACTATTGTGGGATAGAGTATATTTTTATTGGAATGTTTCTTCCTATGATAGATCTTTTGCTAAGCTAATTAGAATCATACCGTGTGTAGTAATTTAGCACATGTGGTGTGCCAGATGTACTTATATGTTTGAGGGTACAAAGCCTGATATAATGCTCATTTTCAAATGAATATTGTATCGTTTTAATGATACCTTGTTGGCATTCAAACTGGACTTTAAGTGGGCATTATCGCATATACCAAAAATTTTATATCAGCAACCCATAAGACAGAGACCAATAAGAATCATTAAATGGTTACTACCTTCAACATATAAACTCAACACCGATGGTTCTTATCTTAGCAATGGTTCGGCTGGTATCGGATGCATAATCAGAGATCATGTTGGTCAGGTAATTGTAGATTTATCCAAATCCATCGCGGCTGAATCTGTTTTGCAGGCCGAAACCACAGCCTTATTGAATGGTATATATCTTGTTCGAGAACGAGGCATCATGAGTATTGGCATCGAAACAGATTCAAAAGTCCTACATGGTATGATTCAGCAACAATTCAAGATTCCATAGAAATTACAGCAGATGATGAGGGAGATACGGAACCTTCTCCACGGAATGGATTATTCAATGCAACACATTTTCAGAGAGGCAAATGGAGCTGCTGATTCACTTGCAAAAATGGCTAGCTGAGAGCAGGTAAATAACATCCATGTTTCTGCAGGTTTGCCTCCAATAGTCGCTGGTCAAGTAAAGCTAGATGCAAAAGGAACTCCTCAAATTAGATTAGAGTAGTCATTTGGAAACTATGTACTTATTTTCCCATGTTGGTATCTGTTGATCTTTAGGTTAGTATCAGGTTAATGTATAGTTTTTAAAGATCATCATATGAATTCTCAGAGGTAAGGTATTACGCCCCCCTCTTTTTCGGTATCCTTTACTTTAATTAATAAATGGGTAGGGGTCTGCCAAACCCCCACCATCACAGGTGGTTTTATTAAAATATATATAGACACATATATATACACACATATATATACACACATATATATTCACACCTATATATACATATGTGTGTGTGTGGCATATAAAAATATAAACATGTATACATACATATATAAGACCATTTTTTAAAGATGGCGTTTTCTTACACTACAAGAAACTGGACCTATTACTTCACCCCTTTTACCTTAGCTTTTTTGCTTAAGGTCAAATAACTGAAGTAAAAGCTCTTATACCCTGGTTATTTTAAAAAACAAAGTAAAAAAATGTATTTACTTCTTGGTTTTAAATAATTCAAGGTAAGAAGTCTAGAATGACTGACGTCATACACATTTCTCACTTACCGACGTTGGTTGTTTTTGTGAGCGACATCGCACGTTCCACTCGTAGACTTGAATGACCGACGTCGCACGCCTTTCTCACTTAACGACATCGTTTGTGTTTGTAACTGACGTCGCACGACCTTTCTTGCATATATGATATGACCGATGTTGCACCTCTTTCTTTCTTACCGACCACATTTAATTTTTTTACCGACATTGCACGTCCATTTCGTTGACATACGTCACACACCTTTCTCACTTACCAACGTTGCACGACCCTCTCACATTCATGAAATTACCGACGTCGCATGCCTTTCTCATTTACCGAAGTTGGTATTCATTGTGATCGGTGTTGCACGTGTCTTTAACAGGCATGGGCCATATTCGCATTCACCATTTTTATTTGTCATTAATATAATTATTTTATTTATCAGTATATGAATAATTAGATAACACCCTTACGATGCACGATATAAATATATATATATATATATATATATATATATATATTAACAGTGTAATTTATGACTTAACAAAACTAAAGTATAATTTTTAAATTTTTTATGCAACTGTGTTCCTTTTAAAATTATAATTTTTTTATAACTAGACATTTAACTTCGACTTTATGTTTATACTTTCAAATGAAATAAATTAAGCGGAGTTTGAGTAATACATGATCACAGTAAAATATCAATAAATAAAATATATTTTTCACCGAATAAAATTTTATATTATATAAAATATGTAGTATATAAAATAAGTACACTAATGGAGGGAGGGGTCATTAAAGACGCTTTTATCGGACTAGAGAAGGCACTTTCAAAGTGTCCTCTCTAGTTACGCCTATGATTGTCGCCAATTAAAGGCGGTTATGAACCACCTTTGAAAGGTTGGAAGAACCGCCTTTAATGAGTTCTCAGAAAAAGGCTAAGTTCCATCGGCCCTTGGGATGTTCCGAACTCAGAACTCCTAACAAAGAAGGTTATTGACCGCTTTTAAATCTATGGTAAGACCGACGTTACCGAGTTCCCAAGTTCAAAACCGGTCAGATTCTTCGGGCTTATGCCGTCGTTTATGAACTCAGAACCTATGAAAATTCCGAGTTTGGAACAAAAATTGGGTCTATATTCGGTCACATATGGTTGGCAGTTCCTTGATCGGCCCTCTATTCTGGTCCTAATCTATAAGTTTTTGGAAGGGCTTTACATTTGTAATTAACTACCGAGTTCGGAAGCGCATTCGGGTAAAAATGCTAATAGGGCCGAATGTCGTTACAAATTTGGAACTGAAAAAACACACATTTTGGAAATTATAATTTCATTGAAATCCCCAGCTCAAAATAGGCCTCATTTGATGACATAATTCCAACATAATACACAACTATATTGTACTTGGTCACAAAAATCTATAGAAAATGCTAACTAAGCAATATTTTATAGATAGGAATAGTAACAATTCTATTCCGAAATATCAATACATTCTATCGTATCTAAATTGTGTTACTATACCAAGTTGGGGTTTCCAAGAGAGTGAGAGCGGTTGATAATGAGATGCCCCGCCAAACAATTCCTTGCGTTGTTGATTTCTTATTTTGAATAGGGCCTCGCTGCCTTCGAAAGAATCTAAGAGATTCAAAATATTAGCAAATACGAATTGGACATTGAGAAACTATTAATGTTTAGGAGAATCGAATGTACAATTACCTTGTAAATTTCAAGTAAATTTTCATTCACACCTTCTATGCACTCTATTGCGTACAACATTACATATAGCCTTATTCCCATGTTTGGTCTTGTTTCTTGTACCGACTAAAAACCACATTAAACTTGTAACGTATAGAAATACCTAAGTAGATCACTTTCGAAAAAGAAAAGAAATTGTACTGATTTATACCTTGATTTCCACCACCTCAAATTTCATTCCATCCACTTCACAAGGGTCCTTCATAGTGGACTCCAAAATCTTGACGAATTCTTCCGATGGTTGGAAGTGCAATGGCTCCATCCAATTCACCCGTTTCTTTTCCGGAACAATCATGATCAATCGCCAATGATCTCTGATAAATAAATAAATTTTAAAATGTTAATAAAGTAGCTTAACTTATGTTTCCAAGCGTAATTTTTATTGTTAATATGACCTTTCAGTGTAAGGCGCAATGACCAATTTCTTATCCCTCCTCCCAAGATTTTTGCGAATATAGTCTATTCTCTCTTTCTTTGTACATCCAATTTCTTGAGTCATCACGGGGCACATGTACCCAGCTCATGCCTTCTTTTGATTGTACATAAAATACAAGTACCTTGCAAATAAGCGAATTTTCGCATTAGTTGTAAACAATGTGACATTAATATATAGTGAACAAGAAATAAATGTATATATAAATAAATGTTACTTACAAGATGTATATGGAAATTAGTGTCTGATTAACTTTCTCACATTTCCATAAGTCTTCAAAATCACTAAATAGCGCTATGATATCTTGTTTCGCACCAAATACAAATTTGTTACCCGAAAAAGAGTAAGTCGAGTTCCGTTCATGCGGTTGAAGCAAATTGTTTAGCACTCGTACCGAGTGAGGTGAGTCTTTCAGGACTAGTCCTTTTGGAACCGTTTGTTTAATTTTGTTCGGTGTTGTATGCCCTTGTATGGGTGTTTTGTGGACCGATTTTAGTGTAGCTTGGACCGCCGTAGGTGTTGTTGGATATGTGACTTTCAAATGCCGATCCTTTATAGGATCGGCATAAATAAGTCGACACGGCCACAAACTAAACATTCCTAGTGCTCCCCCGACATTTTTGTATTTTCCGGCTGGAATAGGTAACAGAGTGCCCTTCACCAACAACTTGTCCAAAGAAACTCTTGACAAACTTTCTACAATTGGTACTGTGTGATGATATCTCATTAGTTCATGCAAAACCTCATTGGCTACGTGGATTGGTCCACCCTCTATGTCTCGATGAATGTATAATTCACACACATGAGAACCCTACATCAGACAAATTATCATTGTCAACAATTTCAACAAAACTAGGGTTTATGCTATCAAAAAGTTAATTGTTCACCTTTTTATCACTTGTGAGGATGGGCTTGTTGAGGTTGTCGACCTCATCATTAGGAGTTTGAATGTTAGCCTTTTGATTTATCTCAACATCCTTCGGAGAATGGCATGATCCTCTTGATGGCGGTGTCCAATTGGGTATCAAATTATCTAAAATCTTGGGAATAGCAAGGCACGTGTGTTGGATCAACTTCCAAATGAGAATGTCTTGTTGCTCAATCCGTTTCTCTAGTTGAAGTGCTTGTTTTTGCAAAGTGTTTATCATAGATAGTTGTGCACCCTTAAAGTACCGAGTAATCCCAAACGTATCTCTTTGGGTCATGAACCCTCCCACTTCCCTAATATGCCCCGCATGGTCGGGTTTTGTGTTGCCTCAGTAAGTATGTCTTTCTTAAATGTGGGTATGAATTTTCCCTTCAATTCATCATTCTTCAATTTTTCCTAACAATTACAATTACTGGATTTCCTTAGCTAATATAAAAGGGAAATAGGGTAGAGTAGAAAAAATAAAGGACGTGAAAAAATTACCACTCTTTCCACAATTTCTTTCTCTTCCTCCTTCTCGTATATACAAATTACCCTCCTTGTTTTATCGACCTTTGAGGAACAAATCACACCAATCAATGTCATCCACATCCATTGGTCTTACACTAGCCCTTGCCTCTTCTTCGATCATCCCGGCCTCGATTACAATTTGTACATATTTTTCAAGACGTTCTTCCACTAATTGCATACCCCCAATGGCTTAAACGATGAGGCACTAAATTCATACCAGCTAAGCGTTGTTTTTCTGTTGCACACTCAGTGTTTTCCTAAAAGCTGATATATGCTTATCTACTTTCTTCGTTCTACTTTCTTTCCCAAACTGGCTCGCAAAGTGATTGATCAGATGTTTTTCAATCTCCTGTCACCCATTTGTCATCAACTCTCAGTGTCACCAGATGGTTTTTATACTGCCTTGACCTTAAAGCTGCAAAAAAACAGACTTGTAGGTTTTTCCCCTTCATTTAACCATTTGATTTTAGCCATCTGCTGCAAAAATTTAAACTCAGCATCCTGCAATCTTTCCACCTCTTTTCTGGTTTTTTGTTCTAGTTCATGAGCTTCTACAGATAGAGAATTTTCATCAAGCCTCTTCTGTGCTTCTTCCCACCTTTTCTTATAGATTTTCACCTTTTCACTGATTATGCCAAATTCTCTCCAGTCAAGCTTAGTGAGGGGCTTCTCCAATGCTTTTAGTATTATAGCAATATCCTTCAAGTCCATGAACTCCCTACTTCTTCATAGCTGTCTCACTGTATCTTCAAAATTCGGGGACAAAGAACAATGATTAAAGAACTTAAACAGCTTCACCTTGTTTTTGTTTCTGCTATCGAATCAGACCAGCAGTGGCAGGTGGTCTGATGTAGGTTCATTTTTAACCTCACAATATACTTCTCTCCATTTCTCCATACATTCTGTGCTTATCAAAGGTCCATCAGTTTTACTACATATTCTGTCACTCCCGACCCTCCAGTTACTCCCTGTAAATTGTGCTCCAACTGTCTTCATTTCTGCTGATCCCAGTTGTTCCATCACCTCTGGAAATTCTTCAATTTCCTTTTCATCAACTCAATCCACCCATTATGTCCTCAATGGTTAAAGGAGAGTTGAAATCTCCCATGATTAACCATCCCAGAATCCTCTTTCCCAATCCTTTTAAGAAAGCCATAAGTCCATTATTTTTTGTGGGTTCAATTGGGAATTTGAACCATAGACTATGGAAATATAACAAGACAACTGAGTGCTTTTTATTTTACACTCAATGTTCATCCACTGCTCCCCTTTATCCAGAATTCTGAAATTACAGCTGCACGCCCAGCTTTAGTATCGCCTTTCTCATGTTCTGAATCAACCTTTTCCTTCAACTTTTCACCCACAATCTGCTTATCTTTCTCCAAAGTTTTAATAATAGTTCCCCTAATATCAGCACTTCCTTTCTGCTTCTTACCAATTAGGACATGGACTTTCTTCACAATTGGCAATATATTATCCTCTTTTCCAGCCTTCTTCCTGCAATCAGATTCAGAATGACCAAGAAGACTACATTCATTACATCTGACTAGACTCCATTCAAACGTTATCTTTTGCTGCACAACGACCTTGTTCTCATTCAGAATCATCACCCTGTTAGGTACTGAATCCCCTATCTTCATTTCAACTCTGGCCCTAGCATAGGAAAGTCTTTCTTTCTCCTTAGTTGCTCTACCAAGGCAGATGGGCTTACATAGTGGACTAACAACCTTAGATATGATTCTAGGATGCCAGTACATAAGCTGAATCCACACAGGCACAATATCAGAATCACTGAAATCTATATTTGGAGACCAGGCTAAAATTATAACTGGTTTACCATAAAAAAAATAGATTCCCATGTTCTAACATTTCATCTCTACAAGTTTTTCTAGTGAATTGAAAAACAAAAACCCCCTTCTCTATCATCCATGCCTTTCTCAAACGTTTCCCCGGATTTTAGTGAAGAGTTCCTCCGTTACCCTGTATGGTGGGTTGCTGCCAAACACTTTGCACATTATTGCTTCCTCCCACTGCCTTGAGCTTTAATTTCCTTAACTTCCTCAAAAATGTGTTTATCTGCTTGATTTCCTCTAATTTTAGCTTTGTAAGTGTTTTATTTTCGCTAGTTTCGTTCCTCCTGATCTACCCCTGGTGGTGTAGATTCACCGGATCAAGGCCTCCAGAAATCTAGGAAAGTACAAATTGTAGAAGGTGTTTTCGCCCACTGTCAAAGAAATTTTTGTTCTTTTTAGTGTTTTCTCCTTTTACCTTTAACGATCGACCAAGGCTTGATTGAATTTCTAATAATTTTTAATTCACGGGTCATATGCATTGTAACGTGTTGGGTCATACCATGAAATCCTTCATTCTCCCATTAAAATTAAAGTGTCTTTCACTCAAACTGTCATTTCTCTTCAATCTAACGTTTTCTTCGTCACACCAATCTTTCGATTGGTGTTGGTTTTCTTACTGTCATTCCTTTTTGCCGTGGAAGAGAAAGACATGAGGAGGGGGACAATTATTTTTGGTGTGTGAGTGTAAGAAGATTTTAGGGTTTGTGTTATGTGTGAGAGTATGGTTAGAATGTTGTGTTATATTTATTAAATGGGTCGATTGGGCCTAAATGTTTTCTTAAGTAAAATGGTCTCGATGTTGGAAGAACTTTTTATTCGATTTTGATCATATCACAAAGTGAACTGGCATCGGCAGAGCAAAATTCTGGCCACTTCGTCAAACTGCAACAAACATCGATTCCAATTTTTTGACCCCTTTCGGTTGTTACATAACGTACCAATGTCAGATGCACTTTTAACTACGAGATTTTATACTTTTGACTGTGTTGTGCGGAATGGAGAAAGAACAGAAAATATGAACGAAAATAACAAGACACAAGATTTACGTGGTTCACCAATTTGGCTACATCCACGGGAGACGGATTCCACTATATCAGAATTAATGTTTACAGAGAGAAGAGAGACACTTTATATGTTGTCTCCACTAAACCCTAACAAACTGGGCCAAAACACAATTCGGTCCAAATCAACAGCAGTCCAATAAAGAGACAAGCTATACCGTCGTACAGCGAGACCCCCGTACCAACCTGTCGAAGCGGCTAATACATATTCAAGGCATACCAACAAATCTCCACCTTGACTTGAATCCTCAAAGCAGAAACTCCAGACGCACCATTACAGTGCCAGATGAGCAGACTTATCCCTCCACTCCCGGGACTGCCCATAGAGCACCTAATCAGCTCTGATGTTCAGCAAGTCCAAACAATGTTGAAACTTGCTATGTGGAACAGGTTTGGTGAACATATCAGCGGGGTTGTCAGCAGTTCCCACTTTCTTCTCCCTGATTCTCCTCTCACTCCTCAGGAAATGATATCTGACATCAATATGCTTGGTCCTCACATGATGGACCTGATCCTTGGCTAGGCAGATTGCACTAAAGCTGTCACAATACACAGTAGCCTGATCATGATGTAGACCAAGATCACTAACCAGCCCTTTCAGCCATATTCCCTCCTTTGCAGCCTCTGTCAGAGCCATGTACTCTGCTTCCGTAGTAGACAACGTCACTGTAGGTTGCAAAGTCGCCTTCCAACTAACCACAGAACCTCCCAAAGTGAATACATAACCAGTCATCGATCTCCTTGTGTCAACATCACCAGCATAATCAGAATCAGAGTAGCCTGTAACTAAGCACTCGGTATCACCTCCATAAATGAGACCCACATCAGACGTACCTCTAAGATATCTGAAAATCCTCTTCACAGCTTGCCAATGTTCCTTTCCCGGTTGCCCCATGAGCCTGCTCACAACACTGACTGCCTGTGCTAAATCTGGCCCCGTGCAAACCATAGCATACATTAAACTCCCCACCGCGCTGGCATAAGGAACCCGAGACATATACTCCTTCTCCTCGTTTGACTGAGGAGAAAACATGGTGGTGAGATGGATATTTGCAGCACTAGGAGTGTCTATAGGCTTCGCTGTAGACATGCCAAACCTAGCCAACACTTTCTGAATGTAACCTTTCTGTGACAAGAAAAGCTTCCGCTGACTTCGATCCCTAAGAATCTCCATTCCTAGTATCTTTTGAGTTGCACCCAGATCCTTCATCTCAAACTCAGCACTAAGAAGTCCTTTCAACTTCTGAACCTCATGCTTACTCTTTGAGGCTATCAACATGTCATCTACATAAAGCACCAGATAAATGAATGACTCATCTCTCAACTTGCTGTAGTAGACACAACAATCATATGAACTCCTTGTGTAGCCCAACTCAAGCATGTAGCTGTCAAATCTCTTGTACCACTGCCTCGGAGACTGCTTAAGCCCATATAAGGACTTCTTAAACTTGCAAACATATTTTTCCTTGCCAGGAACTTGGAAACCATCTGGCTGAGTCATGTATATCTCTTCCTCCAACTCTCCATGAAGAAAAGCGGTCTTCACATCAAGTTGTTCAAGCTCCAAATCCTGATGTGTCACTATAACTAGCAACACCCTAATGGAAGTGTGTCTGACCACTGGCGAGAAAATCTCATTGTAATCTACTCCCTCTCTCTGACTGAAACCTCTAGCAACAACTCTAGCCTTGTACTTGACTCCCTCTGTAGGTGATATCCCTTCCTTTTTCTTGAAAACCCATTTGCAAGTGATAACCTTTCTCCCTTGAGGCTGTTGAACCAAATCCCATGTCTGATTCTTCTGGAGGGACTCCATCTCATCTCTCATTGCTACAAACCATTTGTCAGCATCAGTACCTGAAACAGCTTCTCTGTAGGTGGATGGCTCATGAGTATCCACCTCCTCAGCAACCTGTAGTGCATAACCCACCATATCCTCAAACCCATATCTCTTGGGCGCCCCAACTCCAACCCTCCTGGGTCGATCCCGAGCTAAACTGTGGACTGTAGCTACTATGGACTGTAGCTCCTGATGGTTGAGGATCTGGTGGTGGAGATTCCGGTATCTCAGATTCTGTCTGTGGCTCTTGATCCGCCTCAAATTGTTCCAATCTATTTTCACCTTGAGTGACTTCAAGCTCCACCTGTTTATCAACTCCACTAGTTTCTGGCACAACTGTGGGCTTCACCATAGATCTAAGCAAAGAATTTTCATCAAAGACAACGTCCCTGCTCAGAATAACCCTCTTCTCAGATGGAGACCATATCCTGGAGCCTTTAACTCCATCTCCATAACCCACAAAGACACCCTTCTTGGCTCGGGGCTCTAACTTACCATCACTAACATGATAATAAGATGTACAACCAAAAACTTTTAACTTGGAGTAATCAACAACTTTACCTGACCACAACTCCATAGGTATTTTGCACTCTATACCCGTGTGAGGCCCGCGGTTGATCAAGTAACAAGCTGTACTCACCGCCTCTGCCCAGAATCTCCTTTCCAAACCAGCATTAGAGAGCATGCACCTCGCTCTCGCTAGCAATGTCTGATTCATCCGCTCAGCTACGCCATTCTGCTGTGGCGTATTCCTGACTGTATGATGACGAGCAATCCCTTCATCCCTACAAAACTGTTCAAACTCAGACGAGTGGAATTCCAGCCCATTATCAGTTCGAAGCCTCTTGATCTTCTTCCCGATCTGATTCTCCACCAAAGCTTTCCACTCCTTGAACTTCGAGAAAGCTTCACTCTTATGTTTCATCATGATAACCCAAGTCATCCTTGAGTAATCATCAATTAGAGAAACAAAGTACCTGTGACCTCCCAGTGACTCAACTCGGGAAGGTCCCCAACAATCAGAATGGATGTAATCCAATGTGCCCTTTGTTCTATGAATCTCCTTAGGAAACTTGTTGCGGTGATGCTTCCCAAAAATGCAATGCTCACAGAAGTCCAAGCTCTTGACCTTGTGGCCACCAAGAAGATCATATTTCGACAGAATCTGCATCCCTCTTTCGCCCATGTGACCAAGCCTCATATGCCATAACTTAGTCATATCATCCTGGTGAACCTTCGAAGATGCAACATTAACAGAATCCATAACCGTGGAACCTTGTAGAAAATACAAAGTACCATGCAGAACACCTTTCAGAGCTAGCCTAGAACCTTTGCAGACACGCAGAACTCCATCACTCCCTGAGTAGACGAAACCCTTTCTATCCAACGTAGGAAGAGAAATCAGATTCTTTGTCATCGATGGAACATGCCTGACATCATCCAAAGTACAGAAACTACCATCATGCGTCCTGATCTTGATTGAACCAATCCCAACTACCTTGCACGCAACACCATTTGCCGTAGTAATGATGCCCTCAGCTTGCTCATAAGTTGAGAAATAATCTCTCCTTGGGCATATATGGTAAGATGCCCCAGAATCAAGAAACCACGCATTAGGATGATTATTTTGCCCAGTAGTTGCTAGAGCAAAATCATCTTCAGAACTAAAATCCCCTTCAGCCACAGCAGCAGTACCAGATGTACTCCCAGATTTACTAGCCTTCTTCGGACACTCCTTTTTCCAATGCCCCTTCTCCTTACAGTAGTTACAAACATCATTGGCCTTGGGACCCTTTGAAGATGACTTCTTGCCCTTCTTCTTACTGCCGATTCCCTTGCCCTTTGTGTTTCCGTCACTAGCAAACAAGCCAGAGGCCTAACTTTCTATACCTGTACCGTTTGCCTTATGTCGCAACTCTCTACTATGGAGAAAGGATCTAACTTCCTCCAGAGACACGGAATCTTTACCAACAATAAATGACTGAACAAAATTCTCATACGAAAGTGGTAAAAACACTAGCAAAATCAAAGCAGCATCTTCATCTTCAATTTTCACATCTATATTTCGCAATTCTAATAACAAAGTATTCAATTGCTCTAGATGGTCTCTGAGTTGCTTACCTTCCTGCATTCGGAGACCGAAGAGGCGTTGTTTCAGAAGCAGCTTGTTGGTTAGAGATTTCGTCATATACAAACTCTCCAACTCCAGCCACAGTTGTGCAGCAGTCTCCTGATCTGAGACCTCAGTGATGATTTCGTCCGCGAGACACAGCATAATCGTCGAGTGTGCCTTTTCTTCCAGACCCACCACATCGCCAGAACTGCTCGCGAAATCCTTCGTCAGCGGAGTCCACAAACCTTGCTGTTTCAGCAAAGCTCGCATCTTGATCTGCCATAAACTGAAACTGTTTCTCCCAGTAAACTTGTCGATCTTCACGTTCAACCCAGACATCTTTCTCCCCGATCAGCCCTGATCTGATGAGCCCAGAATCCGATACACCCACTACGGATCTCACCGGAAAAAGAAACTGCTCTGATACCAGTTTGTTGTGCGGAATGGAGAAAGAACAGAAAATATGAACGAAAATAACAAGACAAAAGATTTACGTGGTTCACCAATTTGGCTACATCCACGGGAGACGGATTCCACTATATCAGAATTAATGTTTACAGAGAGAAGAGAGACACTTTATATGATTTCTCCACTAAACCCTAACAAACTGGGCCAAAACACAATTCGGCCCAAATCAACAGCAGTCCAATAAAGAGACAAGCTATACCGTCGGACCGGGGGCGACTCCGCCCCCCGGACCCCCAGGCCAGGGTGCGCTCCGCCCCCCTGGACCCCCCGACTCGCTGACCGGGCAGCGAGACCCCCGTACCAACCTGTCGAATCGGCCAATACATATTCAAGGCATACCAACAGACTGCGATTTAAAGTAATCTAATTTAAAAGGTTACTTTTAACTTCAATTTCAATATTTGTAGTAAAAAATGATTAGTCACTTAAGTTTTTGTTAAACTTAAGTAAAAGAACTTTTGATTTTGATTTTTCACGTATCGAAATTAAAATCAAAAGTTTTCAATTTTCGCAAATCAAAATTAAAAGTGTGCAGTTAAAACTCATTTCCTTACTAGGGACATCTTTCTTCCATGTCACTAATATGCATCTCAATTCTTAATTACTTACATTCCCTTATGGAGTTATATGCGCTTGATCATCACAAGCAGAGGAAAACATGGTTGAAAAGTACTTTTGTTGGTGTGTTTTCTGCTGTTTCTGCATGCACACATAGGATACCCATCCAATATGGGATAGAGGGGCTACCTGTGGGAAAACTCCAATTATTTATTTACAGAAAAGAACAATTTTACACAACTCATAAACTCAGGAATTTTATTACCCCATACCTTCATCACTTTACCAGGCTTTATTTTCTCAACTTCGAAAAGTAATTTTATACATTATACAGTTTGCTATGCCAGAGGTAAAGTACTAATAATTGCTAATATACATTCATTATCTAACAAACCATTAGTTACACATGCAACAACTGAAATTTGGTTTTACCTAATTAATTCAATTATCACTACTGTGTTCCAAAATAACCTATCTAACCAAGCATTTAATAAATTAAAGCATTAACGACACAAGACTTGGTTACGTAGTTCGGTGAAATCCACCTACATCTGCGGGCTGGCCCAGTTCAGAATGAATCCACTAATTAGAAACATACAGTATAGAGTACATCATACAAAATACTTATCTTTACTAACTATGACGTGTGAATTCTGCAAGCTCCCCTTGCTACCGATCCGCCTTGATCAGATTCCCTCTGACCTCGAAACTCGTCGATGTTGGATCTCCTCCTCCCGAGGAATTAAGGTATACGATTCTGAACTTTGAACAACAGGTCAGGTATGTTGGAACATAGAATTCTAGCTCTTTGCAATTCTCTCGAAAGATTGAAAATCCGTGTGCAGATTTTTCTCTATTAAATCTGTAAACAATGCAGCCGTGTTTGTCCCCTTGTATATCTATGAGCTAATTGGAATACTCCTTGATTATCTCCACAATATTCCTATTCCAAATCTGCTTCTTGAAGCATATCCAAATCCCATAAATAAAGGGATTTGGCTCTCCCCTCTGTGAAAGACAACGGTTAGAATTACTGTATCTATGTGCAAAAATTAGTGCGAAACACACACAACACTCACTGTTCTTCTTCTTCCCCACCCCTCACCTCTGATCGTTTTCATCAGTCCAAATTAGGTCCAATTGTCCCCGATTCTTGCTTCCATGGCGGCTCCTCCACCTGGAGGCAGCCCGCTATCGGCCTACGCCGACTGCCTCAAACCAAAGAGGAACCCTGATGGCAAACCATACCCCAAGCTCCAGAAATTGAATCTCAAACCTCAGCTATCTTACAAAGGGGAACCATGCTGCTTCTTCACGGAGGAAGAAATCGACCTCATCGCTGAACCATTCAATGACGCCCTAGTTGGAAAATTTACCAGAGGCCGGCCAACATTGCCATTTCTCCGGCACCATTTCCAGACAATCGGATTCAAAGGGGAATTCAAAATCACCGCTCTGGATGCGAGGCATGTGAGAATCACCTTCGACCTAGATGAAGATCTGCATCGCTGCTGGAGCAGATACACATGGAATCTTGGTGGATCTGTAATGAGGATCCTAAAGTGGACCAAAGATTTTGACATCGATGAGGAGCCCCCATTCGCACCCATTTGGATCAATGTTGAGCTACCGCCGACGCACTTCTTCCACCCTGACGCCACAGAAGGTATTGGTGAGTCTCTAGGAAAGTTTCTATATGCTGATACCCCAACAGAGAACTTATCGAGACCTTCCACAGTCAGAATGAGCGTAGAGTTTGATCTTAGGAACCCACTTCCGGCCAAGGCTTAACATCTTGACTGAACTCATGTCCAGGAAGCTCCATACCTTATTTGAATCTGGTACATTAGCAAGGTTTCATTTGCCACAGCACACTACACCACTTACACATCTAATCTATGCTGATGACACATGTATATTCCTTAAAGCAACTGATAAGTCTCTTAAAAATTTTGCTGCATTTATCACCTCATTTGAAATGGCTACTGGGCAAAAAGTAAACATGCAAAAATCCAACTTCTACACAGGTGATAAAAGCAGTAGAGCACATAAAAGTAAAATTAAGAGAATCTTGGGAATGCAGGAGGGTAGTTTTCCCTTTAAGTATCTAGGTTGTACCATATATAAGGGTAGAAAACTTAATGCACATTTTCTTGGAACTTTAGAATCTATAAGTGCTAGAATAAATACATGGAACTCTAAATGGATTTCTAGAGGGGGAAGGATAATACTTATCAAGCATGTTCTCTCCTCCATACCCCAACATATATTTGCTGTGATGCAACCAACTAGTTTCATTCTTAGGAAAATTGAAATGCTATGCACAGATTTTCTATGGGGGGAAACAGAGGGAAGGAAGCATAAGCATTGGAGATCTTGGGAAAGAATGGCCTTTCCAGAACAAGAAAATGGGATAGGTTTTAAAAACTTAGACTCCATTATAGATGCATACTCCCTTAAGCTTTGGTGGAAAATGCAGCAGGGCAATGCACTCTGGACCAAGTTCCTTTGGTCTCTTCCAAACCACAGAAGAACTTCTGATGTATGGAAGAGAGTGAAGTCAGTTTCTGAATTTGCAGAATCCCACACTAGAATCATTCTAGGAAATGGTACCTGCAGTTTCTGGGGCTCAAACTGGCTTGGTGAGGGAATGCTGATAGATAAGTTAGATGGAATCAGACCTTTGCACCCTGACCTGACAGTTAGAGAATTTTACACTAACAAGGTATCAATATTAGCTTTCTTGGCACCATACATCTCTGCTGATATGATACAGAAGATGCAAAGGGAGCACAATTTTACTGAGGACAAGGACATCATGGTATGGACCCCAAACCCGCAAGGTAAGTTTTTGATTCAAAGTGCATATAAAAGCTTGAGACACAGGCATAGAGAATCTGCATCACTGACGAAGGTACAATCTCTAAACTTACCTGTGAAGATTACCTTCCTCACTTGGAGAATCCTTAATAATTTGATGCCAATGGATGATATGCTTAAAGATTTTGGGATTACTAATGTGTCAAAATGTCCTTTCTGTCAGCATGAGGATACATTGCAACATTTTTTTAACACATGCCCTTATGTCTCTCAAATATGGAAACAAATGCATGCTATCTTAAAACTACCACAGATTCACTTTGTTAATCTATGGGATAGATTAACATCATACTGGAGTATATCACATCTGTCAAAACTGCATGTTTTCCTGTGCTGTTCCCTACCATGTTTAATTTTATGGGAATTGTGGAAAGCTAGGGGCCAGATACTTTACCAGGGTGTTAAAAAAACTCCTTTACACACCTGGAATCAAGTAAAGGCAAACAGTAGACTAATCTCCATAGCAAGGCCACCTGCTTCTGCCAATCCCTCTGATTGCAAATGGATCCAAAGAGGACTAATCTCTGTCTTGAATCCACCCCCACTAACAAGACTTATCCCCATCAAATGGGAACCCCCTGATGTTGGATTCAAGCTGAATGTTGATGCATCCTTTAAACAAAACTCTTCGTCTGTTGGGGGTCTTATAAGAGACACTGGGGGAAGATTCAGGTTGGCATTTTACAATCTAATACACGGGGTTTCCCCTTTGCAGGTGGAGCTCCAAGCAGCCCTTCAAGGCATCCAATTGGCAATGGAACACGGCTACAACAATGTCTCACTGGAGATGGACAGTCAACCTGCAGTGAACATCATTAATGGCAAATTGGAGCCTCCGTGGATCTGTCTTCAATTGGCCAGACAAGTGGCAGATCTGATGAAGCAGAACAACATCCGAGCTTCCCACATCTACAGAGAAATCAATGGTCCTGCTGATTTTTTAGCAAAGTATGGACAGCAAAGGAGGGAATCACGGCATCTCACTGATCTCAGACATTTTCCACAACTGAGAGAGAAGCTTTTGATGGATAATCTCCACTCTTGGAGAAGAATCAGGGCATAACATAGGTTTGGCTAGGCTAGGCTGGAGTGTAAGTCGACACTTGGGGTGTGGAGTCTTACACAAACAGAAGAGCTCCTCCTGTTCCCGGTTTCGAACACACGAATGGAGAGCCACTCTCCACTTTCTTTTTTTTGTACAGGCTTCTTCTTTTGTATATGGCATATACCTATGCCGCTGTAATTGTGACAACTTTTGTCCATCTTTTGTCCAATTCTCTCATGTATCTAACTGTCTGATAAACTCTACGGGATTTAAGCCCAATTTGGAGGTTTGGGGAGCCAAAATAAAGTCCCCCCATCTATTGGTGGTTTGTATTAAAAAAAAAAAAGGGATTTGCCTTATCACCATATATCCCAGATATTCGCAAATCTCATCTCCATATATGTAGGGATTTTCCATAAATCAACTATGCTTCCACATGCCTAACATATAGCAGAATATTCAAATTTCCACAACTCACAAATACCATAATATTCTGTCTTCTTTTCCCATAAATCTTCTTGTCGTGAATATGCTAATTCGCATGGAAAGTCATTGCACGCATGAAGTTTATTCCATCTCCAATTCTGATACACATGAAGTCATGTGCAAATATAATTCCTTGTCCACATCTCCAATTCGAGATGTATCCTTCTCGTATTCAGTCTTCAACCTTTCCTTCTTTGATGTTGCAACTCAATAATACCATGTTTGCATAATTTCCACAAAATACCAACTAGATAAATCTAGACTTTACAACAACAAATATCAGAAAAAAATACTAATTAATGACGAATAACACATGCATGACGTGATTTACTTTTAGCATATAATTAAGTTATAGTTTATATACTTGCAAGGTCTAAGATATAAGTGTTATTCAGTCACAAAATTACTCAACATCCTTAATGAAAATTCACTCGCATGACGTCCGTATCATAGGATAAATGATAAGGGGTGATTTTGTGAAATCCTAAATTGAAAAGCTAACTTTCTTCTTTTTGCACTTTTAGCCCACCATTATGCTGCCCCTCATTCAACCTCACCACGACCCCATCTTACCCCAAATGCCCCCAGTCTCAACCGCCCCCCTCAACCTGAACGCCCTTTTTGCACTTCCTCCAGCGGGGACACTTATCGGGTTGAATAGAAAAAGATATTTTTGCCCCTTCAAAATATCAATAAAAGTTAAATTTAACGGTTTGATTAGATGGAAGTGGCTCGACTTAACACTTCAGTAAGTTCAGGGGTCAAGAATGTTCAAAAATAAAATGAAGGATCAAAGATGAATGATGACAATCGTTTGATTAGGGATCACATAAGCAGTTTGCCCTTTAATAAATATTACGATCTATTTTTGGGGAAAAATCCAATTTGAAGTTTTTATTTGATGAATATGGACATTTTTGTGTTCGAAGACAGAGAGTTATGTCTGGTAGATAGTGAAACAACACACTCCGTACTCAAAAATAAGAAATATTTTTCCAAGTTGATGCTGAAATAAGCGAATGTGAGTACTATATCTGGAAGTGCCAAGATAATCAATGGCTCTGAGAAAGCAACAATTTTATTTTTGGGAGGAACAAATTTTACATTATTGATGCGTTATTTTCTCCGAAGTCTCAAAGAAATATGTTATGGTTTAAAGATACTCGTAGATATTGAGATTATATTGAAACTGGTAATGAAGATAACTGTGAATTCTTGTACATTACTAATACGAATTCTGGAAAGAAGATGATAACCAAAAAGTTACCTTCTTAGTCCTCCTATTTATATTTTGCACATTTACTGGTGCTATTGAAATGTTTGCAACAGACTAGAAGTTTTTTTGATGAATTTACTATTTGGCATGATCATTTAGGTCATCCCGGTTCTATAAGGATGCACAGAATAATCGAGAATTCATTTGAAGGTCCAAGAGATTCTTCAATCTAGTGAATCCTCGTGTACCACCTGTTCTCAAGGCAAGTTAATTGTGAGACCATCACCATTAAAGATCTGTATTGAAATCAACTTCATTTTTGGAACATATACATGGTAACCCACCGTGTGGATCATTTCGATATTTCATGGTCCTAGTTGGCGCATCTACAAGATGGTCACATGTATGCTTATTACCTAGCCACAATCTGGCGTTTGCAAAACAACAAGCGGAGATCATTTATTACGTGTGCATTTTCCCCATCACAATATTAAGACAATTCGTCTTAATAATGCTGGTGAGTTTGCTTCGATCCCAATAATTTAATGATTATTGTATGTCGATTGGGATTAGTGTTGAACATTGGGTAGCTTATGTTCATACACAGAGCATATCTAAATCATTTACTAAACGTCTTCAATAAATTATGCGATCAATGTTGTTGAGAACTAAATTCCAGTGACAGATTGGGGCCATGCTATAATACATGAAACGATACTAGTTTGCATCAAGCCAATTTTTTTTATTATGAGTTCTATCCCCCTACAAATGGATTTTGGTCATGAACCAAACACATCCTAGCTTAGAATTTTTGAATGTGTGGTATGCGTACCAATTGCTCCACCACAACGCACAAAGATGTCTTCTTAAGCCGTGCGTGCGGCACATGATAAATCTCAACTCGGATTTGTGATGGCTCGAGACAACATTCTTCTTAATTGTAAAGAATTCTGGGGTTGAATAGGAATATATATATTTTCCCTTGAAAATGTCAAAGAAAGTTGAACTTAACAGTTAGACTAAATGAAAATGGCTCAACTAAAAATTTTGGTTAGTTCAGGGGCCCGAAGTGTTCAAAAATAAAATTGAGGGCCAAAGATGAACCATGACAATAATTTGGGGGCCACTAAAGTCATTTGCCCTTTAATATATTATATTTTTTGAATTTTTTTTGAATCCGTCTCCTGAAAGACCGGAGACTCAATTGCAATTTTACCATAAAAGATAAAAATTTGCAAGTTAAAGTAATTAAAATCCGGTCAAATTTAGGTTATAACCTATTTAGGTAAACTCAATGTTTCACTTGCACTACTGAAAAACAGGTACATAGGCATCGGTACAAATGTACCGGTGCCGAAATACGGGTGCTAAAAATATCATTAGCACCGGTATGAACATCTGAACAAAGAAGTACCGGTGCCTTTTTTTGTTTACAACACCGGTAACCAACATACTGGTGCTCAATACTAGTGCGTTAGAGAGAATAACTTACAAATAAGATAATTTTGAGGGCCGGTAATGTATGTACCAGGTGCATATAATCTGTTATACGAAAAAAATCACGCAGTAAGTAGGAAAATTTTAGCATCGGTTTGATTTTGTTGTAGCACCGGTTACGGAACCAGTGCAATAGGTACAGAACTAAAATTTGGGCAATAGTGCATTTTCAGCATTATGTTGTACAAGAATTCTCTTTTCAATTTCGGAGATGTTCCATTTATCCAATCATGTCCAAATCGCATAGTTGTGAACTTGAAATATGAAATTTCAATATGGAATTGCCAATTTTGGCTTTCGACAATTCCTAGATTCTTGGAGGGATCTAAGTCAAAAAGCAAAAAAGTTCACTTAGACACCAAATTAAAATCTGCTCAAATGTAGTGCTACATTATGAATTCGTAAAGTATATGCCAAGACTTAATTAGAAGATTTATTAATATTTCTTGAAAAAAAATTACCAATAATTCTCCCCGTTGGAACTTCCTAACTTCTTAGTCATCTATAGTACGGTACTAAAACGCATGTACTAGCACTTCATAAATTTTCACTAAAAGTTACTTTTCTATTTCTTAACTTCAATTAATCCAAGAATACCTAATATGAAATAAATTTGATTAAAAACTGACGGTGTAACACAAGTTTGGGAAATAGTTCAATTTTAGCTAAGTTACGTATGGATCCATTTCGGGGACCCGTCATTCACAAATTTTGAACACAGGAAAGACAAAGTGTACAATTGATTACTTATCAATCCAATTATTTAAATACATTAACCAAAACAATTGTCCAACATTGCTAGTAAGTGGATAAAAAGTGTGGGGTGAAATTATGAATTGTAGAAAGTTTAAAACTAGGATTAGCACCAGTGAAAGATATCGGTGCTACAAACTTAGAAACAATTTCTCTCATTTCCTCTCCGTTGCTATTTTTTTCTAAAGTAGCCTCAGGAAGTTGCTTCAACTAATATGAGAACCGGTCCGGATGCTTTTAGCACCGGTTTGTGTACCGGTGCTTGGTACTCAGAAATTTTTTTTCTCCTTTCCACTCTGTTTCTAAAACAATTCTAAAGCGGCCTCAGGCAGCTGCGTTAACTAATTTAAGCACTGGTTCAGATGCTTTTAGCACCGGTTTTTGTACAGGTGCTTGGTACTTAGAAAACTTGTTTTTCTCCTTTCCTCTCTCTGTTTCTAAAAAAAATTCATTCGGCTTTGCTCTCGGGTTCCAAAAATTACGGGAAAAAATCCATTCAAAGCAGCCCGGAGCTGCTGCCGTTAAATACTATAGGCACCGGTATTGTGCATTTAGTACCGGTGCTTGTGTGACAAATAAAACTGAACCATTTTTTTATCTCTTTCATTTAATCTTAACCGTTAAAATAGTTTTGCTATCCTATTTTTCCCCACCTCTTCATCCCTCCCACACATCACTTGTATACCCACTTCATTCGCCCCATCCCAACAAGGAGTTCGACAACCTCACCACCGCCAAGGCCCGTCTGCGAGCCGCTGGAGGAAGGCAGCATTTGTTCAAGGTCGACATCGTGAAGGATGTAGGTAAATCTTGTGTTTTTGTTTATTATCTATGTAAGTATGTCGTTGATTGTGATTACATTGCCCTTTTTGTAATAACCCTCACTTATTCCTCTCAAATTTCATCATTACGCCGACGTCGTCCGGTGGGGAGAGCCAAATAGCGGCAAGTGCGCACTACAAGGGTCGGAGATGGAGGATAATGGTCCGATGTCCGGTCGGGAGAGCCGGAAACCATGGTAATCCTTTTATTTCCTTTCCAATTGATTTACGTTTTCTTAGACCTAAAATTAGATCTGTAGTTTTCGTTCTGTTTACAAATGTTTCAAGACTTTAACAATGAATGGTTGGTAACATTTAAAGTTTAAAGGTCTTTTTCCGTGCATTAATGATTTGTAGTTATGTTTAAACTGTTGAAATATTGCAGTTCACTCGGGCCAAGGAAACTTAGAGTGTTTGCCATTGTTTTTTTATAAACTCTTTGCTTCTGTGGCCTGGGAAAACTGCCTCATTTCGATATTTTAAATGTCGAGATATGCATTAGTTAAAGAGCACTGCATAGGTTGCCTTCGATTCATGTATTTCCCTCTAACTATGTAATGCTTCTTCCATTACAAAAAGTGTTGTAACATTTACAACTCCATAATTTAAAATGTGCTAAATTTGTAGGTGTTTTGGTGATATCTAGTTGATGTTTAAACTGTTGACATATTGCAGTCTACCGGGGTCACCGAAACTCGGAATGTTTGACATGGTTTGTTTAAACACTTGCTTCCGTGACCTCAAGAAACGGCGACATTTTAAATTAATAAGCATTAGTTAAAGGGCACTGCATAGGTTGCCTTCGATTAATGTATGACCCTCTAACTGTGTAATGCTTATAACATGTGTAGACCTCTTCCATTTCAAATGTGGAGATTTTTGTAGTACATGAGCACCAAGTAGACTTGGTGTGTTTATCTTTAACTGTTTAAAATTGTGTGTTTAACATTAAATCTGTTGATGTTAAATACAATGTTAAAGCATAGTTATACACGCCAAGTTTCCTTGGTGCTCAAATGCTGCTTCATTTCGACATTTTAAATGGTTTTCTATTGTAATTGTTATTATGAACAAGGAAAATGGAGGAAGAATTAGTTTAAGGGCAATACATTGATTTCTTTCTGGAACTCCACAATTTTTAAAGTAGAAATTTGTAGAGTATGAGCACCAAGGAGGCATGGTGTATTCATTCTTAACAGTGTTTAACATTAAATTGTGTTGATGTTAAATACATTATTAAAACATATGTATACACACCATGCCTCTTTCAGAGTGCTCAAATGTTGCATCTTTTCGACATTTAAAATTGTATTGTTCAACATTTGCAGAAATGCAAAAAAAATTTGTTCGATAAAGTTAATAGAAGGTACCGTAACATTTGTAGAAATCTAAAATTTAAATTGTGGAGATTTTGCAGTTTATAAGCACCGTTTAAACATGGTGTGTTAGTGTTTAACATGATGTGCTTAATATTAACACATACTTAATGTTAATTACATAGTTAAAATATAGTTATACACACCATATTTCCACGGTGTTTAAACGCTGCATAATTTTGACATTTTAAATAGTTTTCTTCGACAAATCTTATTGTGCACAAACATATGGAATAAAGCAATAGTTAGAGCACCCTAACCCTACAAGAGCACCAAAAATTCCGGTAATAGCTCAGACGGACGTGCCTCAGCTCTCAGCAAAACCGGCGACTGCATTCTACCATGTTTAGATCTAGCTTGTTTCAAGAATGTAGGGTTATTTTTTTTGAATCAATGTAATGAACTTTCTTGTTGTGGTTATAAAATTTCCATTTTTTGACACTAACTTACATTTCTTATTGTTGTGTAGTATGACTTGTTGTTCATTATGAATTTCTGGGTTTAATTTTCTTGCCAGTGACTTTACATTCACTGGCCGGATTTTGTTTAATTGAAGCCAAAATACTAGCACCGGTATGTACACTATAGGCACCGGTATTTTGAATATTTTCAAATCGATGCCTATGGGTGGGGTGGTAAAATAGGCACCGGCAAGTGTTACCCGACGCTGGATTAAAGGATTAAATACCTTGCACTGGTAACTATTACCGGTGCCTATGCAATCACTTTACGAGCACCGTGTCACTTACGCACTGGTATGGAAATGCACAAAATACCGGTGCCTATTGATGGTTTTACCAGTGCCTATGGCCAATAGTGTTGCAGTTACTGCAGAGTATAAACCCTTGACTTCAATTTATTCTAATTAAAATATGTCTTTACATTTGTTTATGGAAGATGGTTTTTCCCAAGACTTCATCAAAATTTCGTGCAAGTTAATAAGGGAAAAATGAAGTTAATTATTTACTTATATCTATGGAAATGTGGTCTTTCTCATAACTTTGTCAAAGCATTGTGCAAGTTGAAAGGGAATGAATGAAGTACTAATTATTTCATAATATGTAAACAATTTTTTATAAATTAGAGGGGGCAATTAACCCCAATAACTATTGGGACCCATTAAATACAAGCTAATGGGATGGAAAATTTCCCTTATTTTCTAGTTTTGGGATTATGATTAAATGGGTTTTATAGTATTGGGTTACTAGGAGAAATGGGATTGGGATCCCAATCTTCCCATATACCCATTTAAAATTGGGTAATTATGGGTACCCAATTAATACCGATCAATTTCCGTCATTTGATAAAGATATTATATACTGTAAATAGACTCCACTCAAGCGTGAATATTTTTTACTTTTTTCTGACTATTTTTATGGTTAAATTTTCCAATCTTCATCAGATTCCTAACTACGGGTGTAAACGAGTTTGTTCGAGTTAAACTCGTTTAAAATATTTCAAACTTGGTTCGATTCGATTGAACCTGTAAAACCATGATTCACCTCGAGCTCGAGTGAAATCAATTTAGTTCGAGCTTGAACTCGAACCATGAATAAATATATTATATTATTTACATTATATTATATTATATTTAATAAACTTGGTCTGTAAACTTGACGAGATTGACGAACAATATTAGTTGAGTTCAAGCTTGAGCTTGAATACTGTACGAGCACGATCAAATTGGAATTCAAGTCGAGATTTGACCGAACTGTTCGTAAACAGTTTGCTTCGTTTACACCAGAACTGTTCACGAGCTCGAGTTTCGTCACACTAGGGATGTAAACGAACCGAACTGTTTACGAGCATCTCTATCTAAACTCGACTCAAATTCAAGTTTGATCGAATTCGAGCGCGCTTGAACCAACTCATATAGTATTCGAGTTCGAGCTTGAGCTCGAATTTAATTAATGTTGTTAGTTAAACTTGTCCGACTTATCGAGCCAACATAATATATATTTACCAAAAAATATATTAAAATGTATATTAAAAGAAAATTTATATTTAATCATTGCTCTAATGAAAAATCAAAATGGAGGTTGAATCAAATTAATTTCACTCAAAGTCGAACTCGAGTCAACTAATTTCATTCGAACTCGAGCTTGAGCCAATATACTACAGGTTCGTATGAGTTTGAGTCGAGTTGGAACTCAAGATATTTTAAGCAAGCTGAATTCGAATTAGTGGTAGTTCGAGTTCAGCTCGACTCATTTATGGTCCTAAGTGTTGTAGAAATAAAATGAAAGGACACGAATTGTACCCTGTCCGGCGGCAGATTAGAATATAGTTTAAGCATGTGAATGAGTGACAGTCTATCTAATAACACCAAACTATAAAGCTACTGATATATATACATGCACTAAAGATGTATAATTTGTGAATTATAGTGAATTTTTATGTTAAATATTACATGTGCATTGAATTGGGTAATTTTAAGTATTTATTGGGTATTTGTTGGGTTCTCATTGAGTTAACATAATATGAGACCCATTAAAATCAAAACTTCTCATTAACATAAAAAATTCTCATCCTGTCCAATCCCAAAAGTTAATGTGTATTTAATACTCAATTTCATTAATTACCAATTTATTAATTTCTCATCACATTTCATTCCAATCTCGCCCAATTAACACCTCTATCATAAATAAGCCCGTCAAACGGATCGGGTCACCTATTGGATAACCGCTATCCATATACTATTTTCACTTATTGGATAATGACTCATTGGGTTAATGGATATAATTGGGTTGTAGTTATTGAGTTTAGTTGGGTTGGATAATGTGTTACCCGTTGGATAATTTTGGATGGGTTGAGTTGGGTTGGGTAAGGGGTGACCCGTGGATAATTTCATATCACAAGATAACTAAATTTTCACAAGTTTGATTACGAATGATTTAATTTTTTTTCCTAATATATAACCATTTATTATATTATGTAATATAATATAATGTACATAATATTATATTACATAATATAATATTATACATAATATAATATTATATTATGTAATATTATATTATGTATAATATTATGTACATTATATTATATTATATTTAATAAAAATAAAAAGGGTAATATGCAAATATAACCCTATATATTGGAGAAAGTGCAAATATAACCCTAAGTTATTTTTTAGTGCAAATATAACCCTAACTATTATACATATGTGCAAATATAACCCTAACTATTATACATATGTGCAAATATAACTCTAAAGCCATTATTTCCGGCATTGACTAACCAGGGTTATATTTGCACTTTCAATTATCGCAGGGTTATATCTGCACTTTCATTATTGCAGGGTTATATCTGCACTTTCATCAATTATATAGGGTTATATATGCACTTTTCTCAAATAAAAATTATACAATATGTTAGCTTTGTAAACTCAACGAAATACTCGTACAGTATTTGAGCTCGAGCTCGATCCCAACTAATATTATTCGTTAATTTCGTTGAGTTTACAAAGCTAACATATTGTATAATTTTTATTTTTATTAAATATAATATAATATAATGTACATAATATTATACATAATATAATATTATGTATTATGTAATAATATTGTGTAATAATATTATATTATGTAATGTAATATTATGTACATTATATTATATTATATTTAATAAAAATAAAAATTATACAATATGTTAGCTTTGTAAAATCAACGAAATTAACGAATAATATTAGTTGGGATTGAGCTCGAGCTCAAATACTGTACGAGCTCGAATATTGTACGAACTCGGACATTGTACAAGATTGAGATCGAATACTATACGAGATTGAGCTCGAATACTGTACGAGATTGAACTCGAATGTTGTACGAACTCGAATGCTGTACGAGATTGAGTGCTAATTTTGTACGAACTCGAATATTGTACATGATTGAATTCGAATACTGTACGAGCTCGAATACTGTACGAACTCGAATATTGTATGAGATTGAACTCGAATTATTTGTGAATTATAATTTGTATAATTTGTAAATTATAGTGAATATTTATGTTAAATATTACACATGCATTTAATTGGGTAATTTTGGATATTTATTGGGTAGTTGTTAGGTTCCCATTGAGTTAACATTATATGTGACCAACTGAGATCAAAATTTCCCATTAACATAATTATTCTCATCCCGCCAAATCCCAAAAACTAATGAGCATTTAATACCTGATGCCATTGGATAATGACAACTTGTAACCCATATAAGAAGAAAATATTGAATGATAACTTTTTGGGTTAGTTACATAATAACTTATTGGATAATATATTTTAACCCATTGGGTCATATGAGTTATCTCATGAGTTACCCAATGGGTTATCCATTTAATGACTCAACTCATTTATGATCCAACCCATTATGATCCATTATTAAATGGATTAATTGAATAACGACTCATTAAATAATTGATTGATTGAGTTTGAATAATGAATTTATCTAATTAACCCATTTGACAGGCCTAATCATAAATCATGTTAGGACAACTTCTCACAAGATGGCTCAAGCATCGACCGTTAAAGAAACGAATACATTTTGTGACATAGCACACGAATGTATTCAGAATGTCCATCATGTGACATTGAAGTCATGTTGATGATAAATGAAGTTTGGGATGCGATGTGATCTAAATATGAATGCAAAGACCACGGTGACATGGAGTTTCCATTTTTGACCGCGTCTTGTGATCCTGACACAACCACCTGCATCACTGACTCAAACAAAATCTAGTCGTTGCTGCTATTAATTAGTCCCATCACAAACAATCAAATTTACCGCCTTTCACTGGTATTCTCACTTGTAATTTGGAATCGCAGTATGCTAGAAGGGCATAGTTGGATAGAATGTTTCCATTGTTATCCTCCCCTTATCACATGTTTCATTGCACGGAATTTTTTTCATATTTATTAAGAAACTTATGTAACCATTAATATGTTTAACTATGTATAATAATGGTAAACAAAAAGTTACTTTTCAAAAACTACTTATTACGACGAATCCAACCATATAGCATATGATACTCCCTTCGTCCCAGCCCAAATTACAGCCCAATCATTGCACATGATTCGATACACACGTTTGACCGTTAATATGTTTAACTACATATAATAACGCTAAATAAAAAGTTACATTCTGGAAACTACTTGTTTGACCGTTACGATAATATTATGTCTCATATATCTATTCAAATATGCGGTCAAACTTTGATAGAAAATAGTGGCATAAAGTAGGTGGGTAATTTGGATTGGGACAGAGAGAGTAATATTATTGTTTATATATCTATTCAAATATGTGGTCAAAATTTGACAGTAAATAGTGACATACAGTGAAATTTGCAGTTTAACATGGGACGGATGGAGTAGATCAAAGTAAACTAGGATAAACCTAATACAAAGAACCGGGGGCGAGATGGTCTCATTCAATTTTATATTGATATAGAGGATTTAAATAAAAAAAAATTAAGATGGGAGTATGATAATTTTTAAAATTTACTTACTCTCATCTCACCAGTTATGTTAAGACGATCTCATATATGAGTCTTTCTCCTTACATATATAGTAGTATATTTCTTTCAGTCTACCTAATTTACCGCCATTCAACCTCCAAATTCACCATTATTTATTATTTTTTACACAATTCATGACAACACTAATGCAAATACTTACAAAAATTGATTTTCAACCTAAAAAAATGCTACCACATCAGCTTCCAAAAAGATTGAGTCAAAAGCAAATCAGGAAGATATTCGTGAGATAGTGAAATTATATGATTTTTTAATCTGTATTTACATAAATTGGCGTTACACAAATCTATAGTAAAAAAGTATCATAAAAATGTAATAAGAGAAAAAAGAAAAATATTATATATCAACTGAATTTATAAAAAAAAATGTTAAATTTGACTAAAGAATAATTTTTTTACTGTTTGATAGAAAGTACTTCCTCTGTTTCTCTAATAATGTCACATCATTTTTTGTGTTAGAATTTAGAATATGCTAAATTAGTAGATGAAATTGAAATAAAAGAATAAAAAGTAAAATGAGTGGGTGTAATAACTTTAAACTTGCCATAAATAGAAAGTATCAATATAAAAAAATATTCCAAATTAGAAAGTGTACCACTATTAAAAAGAATAGAGGGAGTATAAGAACGCATCTTAGACAAAGAATGGTGTCATTGACCAAAGACCAAGGACCACCGACCTTTTTCTAATATTATATCACTGCCACTCATTTCTTCCAAATTCCTCGTGTCTACAAGTCCAACTATATAGCCATACTGCTCTTTGAGAGATTCGAAAAAAGGGGTATCATATTATCGGATCATTTCCTCCCCCCAGAAAAAGAAAAGAATTCACACATTTGATGCATGGAGCACCATAAGTTTACCAGCTTCATTAAACTCAGATCTCACTTGCAGTTAATTTGCAGCATTAACTACATTCCGGAACGGCGTTCATTGGGGCATTCAAAAGGTGTATCTACATTTCTGATTGTAGCTAGGAAGGATGCAAAGTTGCAAACACTAGATGTAAGAAATTTCTGAAGTACATTATGAGTTAGATCCTTGTGTTTTGTTTGGGAGGTTCTCCGATAACAAAAATGCTAGACCAAGTGAGTTCGTTTTGATGCTTAGGTGAATATAGAAAAGTCTCCCGTGTTGGAAATATGTTTAATAATGATTACAATAAGCGGATTTAATATTCGTAATTAGATAGTTAATCTGACCGATAACACATATTCTCTCATCGGTTTCGATATCAGATGCAGCCTCGCAATCATCAAGGTAAGTTCATTTTTCAATCATCGTGAACGATGACGATATTGTGTTTCACTAGTAGAGAGCCTTCTATTAAAGGCGGCAATGGAAGGCGGTTTTGAAAATTTTGCTTAAAACCGCCTTAAAGGAGACTTCCGAGTTCGGAAGTGCCTCCCAGGTCATGTTTTCAATTTAAAGACGGTCGAAATCAATTAAAGGTTGTTCCGGCTTTAATGGAAATCGATTAAAGGCGGTTCCGCCTTTAGAACCGCCTTTACCGAAATCACTTCCGAGGAGTTTGGAAGTGTTATTCGTGCTTTCGTTTTTATTTTAAAATCGGATCTACATTTAGAACCGCCTTTAATGGAATTATTATGGCCCAAGCTGAACCCATACCTAGTAGGGTTTCTTAACTTCTCCACATTTACTTCTCCATATCTCAATTCGATAACCTCTGTCGCCCCTCATCGCACTAACAGCAACAATATTTACTTCTCCTCCCTACTCCCCCACCGTCGCCAATCACCACCACCCCATCGTCGCCAATCACCACCACCCCATCGTCGCCAATCACCACCACCCCACCGCTGCCTCAACCCCTTATGCCGATCGCTCCAGCCTCCATCTCTCCAGTCCACCTCTGCCGGCTCCTTCCTCCTCCGCAAGCTCCCTCCTCCGCCGGCTCAGCCTCCCACCTCTACTAGCTCCAACCTCTCCTCCACCGCTCCAACCTCTCTTCCTTCCACCTCTCCAGCCCCCGCCTCTGCCCCTCCAACCCTGCATCCGTCGCCGGCTCCCGCCTTTTCCCCCGGCTCCCACCTCTACTGTCTCCGCCTCCACCGTTGTTGTTTCCCAATTAGGGTTTGGCTTGTATATTTGGTTTGATTAATTCAGTGGTGGTGTTGTTTTTGTTGTTGCTGGATTGTATATTTCGATCTATTAGTTTAGTGTTGTTGCTCCATATCTGCTTGTTTCGCTGCCAGAAACTTCAAGTTTTCAGCAGCTGTTTTTTTTGGAAGGTCAAAAATAGGTTCCGGGTTTGGAACCTATTTCGGACCCTATCAAAGGCGATTTTTAAAACCGCCTTTGATCGTAATTGATCCAAGGTGGAACCAGAGAAGACATTTTAAAAGTGTCTTTAATGGTCCGAGGTGAAACCAGAGAATCCATTCCATTATCCATTTTCCCATTTATTTTAGATTTTTATCCATTTCATTAGGTTGGGTGAAACGGGTACTTGGTGGATAAGAGTGAAATTGCCATCCTAACAATCAACTCAATGTAGATCTTTTTTCGGGAAAGAATTAGTTTCATATAAAATGAGGTAACACAAGAGTTGAAATGAAACACAATCCCATGTTACATGAAGATGGGTTAGAGTTAGTCTCACATTGGTGGTTGACAGTCATATAACTCAGTATATAATATCATGTGTCACTTCTACATAGTACCAATTGGTTTATGATAGAAGCTCATGATTCTAATATGGTGCCAAAGCCCAAGGTCGGCCCATTACCCCTATTCTGTTACGTTTGCGCAGGATTCATGCTGCTGCACGTGAGGCGGTGAGGGGGCGTGTTAGAGTTAGTCTCACATTGGTGGTTGACAGTCATATAACTCAGTATATAATATCATGGATCACACCTCTACATAGTACCAATTGATTTTACGCTAGAAGTCCATAATAAGATGTGAGTCAACTAAAATTTGAGGCTCAAGTAGCGAAGCCAGCAGTATAAAAAGAATCTAAACCATATTGACTTGAGCAAAAGATGAAGAGCCATCAAAGGGAGATGCCATGCATTAATGCAATGAATGGAGTGGTAAAATCTCAATTTTCTTGCACGAAAAAAGAAGAAGAAGACAGCGGCCTGACAAACAGATGTAAGCATCAACATGTGATGCTTACTACCATTATTACAGTATCACTGCTAAAACTAAAACTACAACACCCACTTCAACTCACACTCCATATCCATTTTCCTATAAATACACACCTCCCACTAATTTCACCCCTAAATATTCCCCTCATTTTCATCTTCCTCCTCCTCGTTCTCCTCCTTTTCCACACGCACAAACACACCAGATTGATGCAATATCTGATGGAGATAACGGGAGAGTATGATCCAAACACCCATTATTACTCATCTTCCTCGACTTCCAAGCCCTATGCGATGAGCAGAAGTGTTTCCCAGAAGTGCCCTAAACCGTCCAAAAACTCTTCTTACAGGTCGCCATTGTCGCGAAGCGCGTCCCAGAAAAGCTCTTCGAAGTCATCGTCGTCATCCTCGAGTAACTCCTCCCTGCCCAGAAGCTCGTCGCAGCGATGCGCCGAGTTCACCAAGAAATGCAGCAACATGGCCAAGGAGCAGAGGGCCAAGTTCTACATTGTCAAACGCTGCATCTCGATGCTTGTCAAGTGGAAAAAAAACTCAGATTCTTGATCTTTTTGGATTTGGATTCATCTCATGTGATAAATATTACAGTATATTTTTGCTAATTTGCTTTAGTTTTCCATGTTTTTTTTGGCTCTAGATCAGATTAATGTAAGATTTGAGACGGAGTAATATTCGACTGTAGCGGTTTCCGATTATATGTATAATGTAGCATTATTTTGCGCAGAGTTTGATGATGGAAATGGGGAGTTTTTGCAGCTTGCTTCGTGCCATATCTCACATGGTGTGTCCCAATGGCAATCTGTGTGGCCCTTTGCTTTTTCCTTTTTAATGAATTGCCTGGAAAACAACGTTAATAATGTAATTGTTGTATAGTTGTATGTACACACCTAGAAGAAAAAATTGGTAGGTCGGTCATCTATTTTTGAGACGTGGTTATTTTACTACCTTTTATTTTGCACCCTTGTTTTAGTGGGGTTAAATTTTTTTGTAGGGATTTATTAAACATTTTGATTAGTAAGAGATTATTTTTAAAAGCTGCTAAGTAATAAATTTGGGAAAGATGAGTTTCTGGGTTTGTTTTTTCAGAAATAGCCCTGTCTAAAGTTTAGATTACCTCTCGTGAGGACATCTACATATTTTGATACGATGGTAAAATTGATTTCACACCATGTTTAGTATCATTTTATACGATCTGAGTTGATTTTAATCAGATTACAATTTGTTGCATTACAAGAAACAAGACCTTTCATTCCGATTGAGTAAGATTCTTTACCTCACTTATTAACCGTTAACTGTCGCTCATAAATCATGATAGCATTACAAGAAAAAAAAAAGACTTTTTACCTCACTTTTGGAGGACTTTTTACCTCGGTTAACTTAAGGGGTATGAAGGACAAAAGTAACAAAATTTTGGTGTTTAGAGGTGTATGCTCCATCTGTCTCAACTTAGTCTGCACAGAATCTTTTCATGGTCTCCAATAAACATGTTTGACTGTAAATATGTGTAGCTACGGACAATAATGACACACAAAAATTTGATATTTAAAAATTACATATTACAACGTGTCTAACCATATCTTATACGATAAAATTATTGTTCGTATACATATTTAAATATGTGGTCAAAGTTTGACATATTTAACCAAAAAAAATTCTGTACAAAAATAGTTGGGACGGAGGGAGTGGTATATATGATTGTAACCCTACCATTGGGAAAAAAAAATAAAGAGAAAAGATTCGTTTCCAGCGGTTGGAAGTATGAATGGAAGGGCAAATGTGGAGTAAATAATTGCATGGGAAACGCTCCATGTTTGCTTCTTTCAGAAAGGTCAGACTGGGGATCTGAAAAATTGGTCACTGATGCGGCATATGGTGACGAAAACTATGTTGTACTAATTCTTATTAACTTCTTGCGCTAAATAATATGGTATCTTTGCACTATGAACTATGAGTATGACACCTCTAAAAATATATAATTATGTGTGTATTTTATTTGTAAGTTGCGTAAGTCCTCTTTTTTACTATGTATGGCACCATAAAGTTTTCCTTTTTTTAAAAATTAAAATATGTGGAGAGAATTGGGTGAAGAGAGCTAAAAATTCAGGTTTGAAATGATTCAATTTGCCATAAAAGAAAATGTGAGAAACTTAGAAAAATATATGAAAATTGTAAATGTGCCAAACTTAAGAAAACACGGGAAGTATATGCATTGATTTTGTGTATTATTAACGGTTAAAATTATTATAATGTACATTCAAGATATACAAAATATATAGTTTTTTTTTAATGAAAGCACCCAAGGGTGGGGTTGATATATTGGTGCCCCAAACCAGTAAGAACAAGCCATATAAATAGTGACAGTAATTTTTACAAAAGGCAACATCGTTGCCACCAAAAGCGATGTCTAGCACTAAGGTTGTAATCTATACAAGATTGATGGGAATGCCTAAAAGAAGTAGTTGCGATTCCAAAGTCAACGAATCTCCACACCCCGTGTTAATTCGTACTTTGGCCAGACAACTACTGTGATTAAATCTGTCAGTAAGCAGGCAGTTAGAACTAGTAGTTAGTGAACCAAGGATGGCATAATTCAGGCAATACTTCCTGAAATCTTCCTATTTGTGTCGTTGCTGTAGATATGAACGACAGGAATCATGGTGCGCAAAGCATAAATGAAAACAGAACCAAAGTTATGGCCTTCAAATCAGAGCCAAGAAAGCAGCAGTTTGAGGACTAAAGGGAGTCACTTCATACTGATTCATCATAATCCAGCTTATACCTGCATGTAAAAATTTCCATCAGCAGTATCAACCCCTATCATAGCCATGTTTTTGCAATCTAATGTGAGGAAATTGCTTCTTATCTAAGGCAATGAGACCTTTTATATGAACTGGCACATTAGAAAGGTTAAGTGGCTGATTATGGAAAGAATGATATTTTGCAATTGCGTTAGCCACTGAGTTACATTCCCTGTAAACATGTTTAAGCACAGCTCCACATAATAAGCCATTAACTTTATAAGCCGAATTGAAAAGTTTCCAGTTAGCAGAGTATGGATCATTAATCATATTAACAGCTAACAGAGAATCGGATTCAATGATTAAATAATCATCCAGATGTTGGAATGTTAGACAAGCAGATTGTATGGCAAGTATTTCAGCATGAAGAGGGGATTCAGCCGTGATTGTGGTTGAGTTAATGAAGAGTGGATTGCCAGAGCTATCCCTCGCAATAAGCCCAACTGCTGCCGTATGAGAAAACCATGAGGCATCTGTGTTAATTTTAATAGAGTTCAGACCAGGCTTTTCCTAGTAAACAGTCTGTATAATTGTCTTAGAAGGTGGCCTAAGGTGAGGGATTAAATGCTTAAGTGGTTGTGGAAAACCAGTAGGAGAGCTCAGATGTGTAGGGTTGGAATAAAAGGATAGTTTGATCAGGTCAAGTACCTCCCTACAAATAAGTTCAGCTGAAAATGGAATCTGGTCAAAGATGTATCTATTCCGAGCTTTCCAAAGACACCAACAGATGAGGGAAGGGAGTATGTTGCATATCAATTGATGACATTTAGATAGGTCAAAACAGTTCCAGAAGAGATAAAATCTCTGAGAAATGGAATGATATTCAGGGAGGTTAAAATGAACCAGAGATGCCATATTATTCCATATCGATTTAGCCAATGTACAAGATATAAAGAAGTGTTCAATTGAATCCGAGTGACAACAAACTGGACATTTCGAAGCCAGACTATATCCACAGGTAATAAGCACATCATCGAAAGGAAGAAAGGAATGAAGCATTTTCCATCTAAAAATAGATATCTTTTTCTACAGTAATGCATTCCACAGATGCTTTGAAGCCGGGAAATTACCTGATGGGCCTGTGAGAGTCCGATATGCAGATTTGAATGAGAAGGTGCCAGATGCATCCGGTTTCCATATAATCCTATCTTCTCTGTCCTCCACAACCTCAGCATTCTGCAAAAACAACAAAGTATCATTTTCCAGGAAAGGAGAAATATGAACTAATGTATCCGATTTATCTCTGATGAAATCTGCTACAGAGCAGTGCTGTAATGCATCATAGATATGACTGGGGATATTATTAATCAATGGGCCATTGGGACACCAATTAGCAGTCCAAAAATTACAGCTACCTTTACCATGGATAATCAGAGAATTATTTTCTGCTATAGGATTAACAGAACAAATTCTTTTCCATGTAACAGATTTCCTATGAGAGTGAGGTAGAGACCACAGTAGTTTTGCCCATAAGGAGATACCTAACTGACTTTTCCACCACAGCTTAAGGGAGCATGCATCAACTATAGCTTTGATGGATCTAAACCCCAAGCCATTTTGAGAAGTTGGTTTTGCTAAATCTGCCCATTTTTTCCATATCCTATTTCTTTTCCCTTCTGACTCACCCCAAAAGAATCTAGCCAGTTTTTTCTCAAAAGTTTTGATTATATATTTTGGGGGTTTAGTTACAGACCATAAATGCCGTGGCATTGAGTATAAGCAGCTTTTAATCAGAATTAATTTACCCCCTGTGCTTAGCCACTTATTTTTCCAATTTTGCAACTTCTTATTCAGCTTTTCCATCAGAGGTTGGTAATATCTATTCAAAGTTCTACCCTTGAAAATAGGGCAGCCTAGGTATTGAAATGGAAAGGATCCCTGTTTCATTTTTAATATCAACCGCATCTGATTTACTTTGATAGTTGATGCCCTTTTACTAATGTAGAAATCAGATTTATGGAAATTAAACTTTTGGCCCGAAGTGAGTTCAAATATGTCAAGAAAAGCCTTAATCCTGACCAGGTTAGATTTTGAAGCTTGCATAAGGATAATAGTATCATCAGCATACATAAGGTGAGAGGTTGCTGAAATTGAAGATGGCAAATGATAGTATGAGAGTTTACTATTATGGAAAATGAATGATAAACTCCTTGAAAAAGCTTCCGAAAAAATGTTAAAGAGAAAGGGAGAGAGGGGATCACCTTGTTTAATTCCTCTTGTGGCTTTGAAAAAGCCCACTGGGTTACCATTAATAAGTATAGAAAAATAAGCTTGTGAGAGATTTGACATTACAGCATTTAAAAATTGTCCATCAAAACCAAACTTCATAAGAATATTTTTGAGAAAATCCCAATTTACTCTATCAAATGTTTTTTGTAAATCTAGCTTTAGAATACAGTTAGGAACTCTAGCCTTTTTGTCAAGAAATCTAACCATTTCCTGAAGATAGAGAATATTATCCGAAATATCCCTATTTTTCATGAAAGCTGATTGATTTTGGGAGATCAATTTCTCCATATAGGGTCTTAATCTTTCCATTAAAAATTTAGAACAGATTTTATTGAGAGCATTGGATAGCCTAATCGGCCTAAAATCATCGAATGAACATGGAGTAGTTTTTTTTGGTATTAAGGTTATCCATGTGCTGGATATGCCTTTAGGCAAGGCTGAATCCCTAATAAAATCATTAACTGCATAAACTAGATCATATTTTATAATGGGCCAGCACTTAGAATAAAATTTACTGGTAAAGCCATCTGGACCCGGGCTACTATTCTTACTTAATCCTTTAATTACTACCTCAACCTCAGATTCTGAGGCTGGTTTTGATAATTCTAGGTTATCCTGAGCAGTAATAATGTTAGGAATTTGACTCAAAAAATGTGAATAGTAAGTATCATTAGGTCCTTGATTTGGTTCAGTTAACAGGCCCGAGTAATAAGAGATGGCTTCCTTCTGGATATCAGATTGAGAACTGAGCCATTGACCATCTCTATTTTTAATTTTGGATATCTGCAACCTGCAAATTTTCTCTTGTACCACCTTATGAAAGAATTGTGTATTATTATCACCTAACCTATGCCATTTCAATTTAGCCTTTTGTTTCCAAAACTTTTCCTTTTCTTTCTGAGCTCTCAGTAATAATGCTTTTTTCTCATTTAATTTAATGAGTTCAGGGTCTGAAGGATTTAAATCATAAACCAACTCCTGGATTCTTAGGGATTCTTCAGCATTAATAACATTAGTGTCAATATTCCCAAAGCATTCTCTATTCCAAACTTTTATCTCCTTCTTTACTCTGATCAATTTTAGGAAAAATCCAAGTAAACCAGTCTCTACCATTTGTTTTTCCCAGTTCCTCTTAATTAGAGAGGTGAAATCAGGGCGATTGAACCATACATTTAGGAATCTAAATGGTCTAGGGTTAAGAGTAGTCAAATTAGAAATATGGAGGAGAAAAGGAGAGTGATCCGAAGTCTGTCTATTCAAAATTTGGATAGAAGAGGAAGGATATTTATAATTCCAAGAGATGGTGCAGAGTCCTCTATCTAGCCTTTTTGAGGTCGGATGCCTAAGTCTGGAGTTACACCAGGTGAAAAGGTTACCAACTGTACTGATTTCCTGAATACTCGATGTGCTTATCCATGTGTTAAAGTCTCTAATGCTACCTAAAGAGGGAGAGCTAGGGCCTCTATATTCAGTAAATGAGGTTATAGTATTAAAATCTCCTATGAAAATAGTGTCACCCAGGTTAATAGCTGACAAGTCTTTCCATAATGCCTTTCTACCTTCCCTATTTCTAAGTGCATATATGAAAACAACATCCATATGTAAAATAATAGATCTATGAGATATATGAACATGCAGAAACTGCTCATGAGATGAGAGAAGGGTAACTATAACCAAATTAGACCACATAAGCCAAATTTTACCATTATACAAAGTCAGGCCATTGGAGTAGTTAAGTGTATCCATATAAGATTGAAATTTAGAGTTATCATGCATTGGTTCAATAATGCACAGCAGTTGGATTTGTTTAACCTAACTAAGTTTATTAGCCTCAGCATTGAAGACTCCATGCCCCTAATGTTCCATACTAAGAAATTTACTGAGAGAGAACCTATCATTGTTCACTAGACTTATGACTTTTAGTTGATGATCTAAGCATCATTTTATTGATTTGCTAAAGTAGTTAGATTTTTTACCTTTGGCCTTACCTTGCAGAAGGTTCTGCCCCTGGGTTGGTGATGAGCTCAAACTAGCCTGGAGATTTGAAGTTGCCTCCTGATCTGGAACAGGTTCTTCTGGTTCATCCTGCAAAACAGAGAATCTGTTCCCCATTCTATCTTGTAGAGAGGGAGTTACATTATTGTTTCTGTTAAGGCATGAGAGGATTATCCCAACCTGGATATCATCTGTGGCATATGCTGCTGGAGTAAAATTTTTTAAAGCTATTTCCTTTAGCAGCTTGGAAATAGAATTATCTATTGTGAAGTGTGTTTTAGGACTAGAACGAATGTCTAGGGGATTAGCATTAACAATTGCAGGGGCTTCAGTAGTCCCTAAGGAAGTGCTAGAGTGCAAGTTTAGGAAGAGAGTTGGTATAGTTCTAGGATTGGGCTCCATATCTTTCTCAGGAGCTGTTGAGTCAATCTGATCAGTTGAGGAAATCAACGGGGGTATATCAAACTTTTTCCCAGTAGCCTGCCACTGGGGCTGGCCATGAATTGTAATGTTATCAATAGTTTTGACATTAAGATTGGGGGGAAAGACTCTACATTGAGTTTTAGAATGCCCTAATTTGGCACAATGATCACAGTAAAGGGGAATATCTTCATATTCTACTTGATATTTCCTGTTGTTAGTTACTGATCCCAGTCTAATATGATTACATAGAGGCTTTTGGAGATCAATCTCTACACATAATTTAATAGTTGATGGTCTTGTGAGCATGTCAGTAGCTAGGTCATTTTTAATAAAGCTACCTATGCTATTACCAATGGATTCGATTGAAGCTGAGTTATAGTAGTATAGCGGAACTTCTCTAATTGTACACCAAACGGAGACAATAGGTGATTCTTTGTGAATTGAGAACTCTGGAGTCCATTTTAACATCTTGAGGAGTATCCCATTAAAATTCCAGACTCCTTTCGTCCATCCTCGTTGATAGTCATTAAGTAATTCAAACCTAATAAGAACATGTTTATAATCCAGAGAACCAAGTTGATACTTACCTGTGAAGCCCACTGTTTTGAAGAATTGTTCCAGTTGCTCCATTGGACATCTACACTTGGTGAATTTGCCAACTAGGGCATTTGCATAGTGCGAGGATAGCTTAGCTATTTGTTCATCTGAGTATAAGCAAGCCGCATCACCTAGGTGTTGTGATTTGGGGATAAGTTCAGGATTGCTAGGTAATAGCTTTGATAGCGGTGGAGATTTGTTTTGTAGGATAGCTGCGAAGGAAACAGGAGGAGGAGGTTGGGTAGCCGTGTTGGTTTCCTGAACGGCCGGAATTGTTGATGCCGACATCGTTAAGAATCATTAACAGCCAAAATAGCCGTTATCGGCTTAGGTTATCCGGCATCGACGATTCATACAGAGACTAATCAGATGAGGGAAGAAGAATTGGGGTTAAGAGAGAAAAACAGTGAATCGCACACAGAGTCGCACTCCAATCGCACACACAAACGAAATATATAGTTTAATACTGGGACACCACAGTATCTTTAAAATGTCTATTATGTATTTTGAATGAGGAAATAAATTAAAGGAAGGTAATATCAAATGGTATGTATATCATTTAACCGTTAACTGCCGTTATATGTGTAGTCCTCCACCAGCTGTCACAGTGTATTTTTTTTAAAACTTATACCATTGATTGATATTAACAAAAAAAAGTAAGAGGGAACTGATGAGAAATGAAAATAAGTTACCTCAAACTAGCGGAGTACCATTGTTCGTTATGCGATGCGGTATTATTAATTAAAATATTAGAATTAAATTTTATTTACTTGTTGTGTTTTACCTTTAAATTGAATAAAAATAATTTTATATAAAATTTTAAAGTTTAGTCATCTAAAAAAAACTATATGAGATAGTTAGAAATCGTTAAATATTGAATACAATCAAATTTGATTATTTTTATAATATTTTATTCAAATTATTTAAAAGTAATTATTTATATGTTGAGATTCATTTTAAAAGGGTATCATAATTACATGTATGTCATTGCAATAAATAAAAGTAAATATCAAATGACAATGTTAGTCCCACTAATTTAAAATTGTCATCATTTAACCGTTAGTCGGTCTAAAAAAAGACTTTTTCATATATAAATAAATAATACGTATAAAGATTTCTATCAAAATTACTTTTTTATCAATGTATAAAAAAATCCGAACATTTTATTATTTCGGGTTATGTGTTTCCTTTGAATTTTCTTCAGTGATATATATGTATATATGAGATATTTATGGTTTTAATTATATCTTAAAAATTTATATATTTTAACAAGTTATAATTGATTATATACAGTAAAGAATTAAAATCAGTAACATATTATGAAAAAATATGATAGACTTTATTATGTTGCATTGATATCACATCAATGACACTTCCCATTCAATGATGAGGGTTACAATATATAGTGATACAACAAACAAAAGTCTAACAAGAATATGATTGTAAGTCTATAAGAAAACTACCATCAATAACTAATTCCATAAGGAAACTAATTATACAAGGTAACTACCATCTATAATATTTCCTACTAGGAAAGAGTTTTTATTTTCATAACACTCTCCCTCAAGTTGGAGCATGATGAACAAGAATTCCCAACTTGCGAGGAAAATTATGAAATTGCTAATCATTAAAAAGATCACCATAGAATGAGATAAAACTTTAATAGCAATAGAAACGGCAGTAGCGGTAGTAGCGGTAGAGCAGTATTCAAATTCATTAGCAATAGCAGCGGCAGATCGAATCACATAGGCAGCTAACCTGGTCAAGACGTGACATCGCGTGGAGCAAGCAGCGACATGTGAAGGTTCGATAAAAATCACGGACGGATCGGCGACAGCGGCATCCGGTAAACAAAGGTGGTGGCGGTCGGAGATCTACAATGGTCGGTGAGCTATGTACAGCGGAGACGACGGCGCATGGGAGCAACTCGCGGACGTTGAGCAGCGGTCGGAAGCTCAAAAAACTAGCAGCAAAAATTTTCTAGGGGTTTTAGGATTTTATGCTCTAATACCATGGTAAAATATAAATGACTCTATTATGGTGTCATTGATTTAGACTGACAATTCTGGTGACAAGTATATATGGTCGCACGAATCTCACACATGCGCAGACAGAAAAATGTTGTCTAAGGTCATCCCAAAATTCCTAAACAGACGCACAATAAGTAATACCATAACGAATTGATGGATCAAGAGTCTGAGCAATCCAACCAGCAAGCATAGAATTCACATTATTCCAGTCATTATAAAATGGTTCACTAGACAAAGTGTTACGGAATTGGTATTATAGTTGTTATGGAATTAGTGTTAATTAGTATTGGTATTGGAATTGGATTAGTATTTCTACCAGAATTGTAGATATAATTGAATTCTGTTACCTTCTCCTAGCTGGGATAGGTATCCTGTACTACTATATAATGTATCCTGAATTCATGAATAAACATACAGATTATTACCCTTATTTTCTACATGGTATCAGAGCCTAAAATTCTGAAACCTGAAAAAGAAAATTTTCCTCTGCCCTAAATTTATTTTCCGAGCTGCCGCCCGTCACCTCAAGCGCCGCCGCCAAGCCCACGCGCCGCCGCTGCTGCACCAGTTGCGCCGCCGTCCGCCGGTTTTCGACGACGCCGCTCGCTGCTCAAGTTTTCCGCGCTGCCACCCGTCGCCTCATGCACCGTCGCTAAGCCCACGCGCCACCGCCGTAGCACCAGTGCCGCCGCTGTCCGCCGGTTTCCGACGCCACCATTCGATGCCGTTCGCTGCTCAAATTTTGTTCCGCCACCACTGGCCGAACTTCTTCACGCACCGTCGATCACCGCCGTTGTGTTCTGATCCGTCCCTGATTTTATTACAATATGTCTGGCTCCGAAGATTAGCCTGGTTCTGCTGTTCTGAAGATTCAGGACATGAGTGGTTATGATGTGATTACAACTTTACTTCAGCAATTGCAATTGCGATCTGGCCCTCATCCTAATTTGCCGATTGGTCGTGTGACGACTGATCCTTACTTCATTGGTCCTGGCGATGGTCCGGGTTTACAACTTGTACCAATCATACTGAAAGGTGCAGAAAATTACAACGAATGGTCCGATGCGATTTGTCGCGCATTCTTGGCCAAACACAAGATTGGGTTCATTACTGGATCCATCACCAAACCCCAGGATGATCATCCTGATGCTGCTGATTGGCCCGGGGTTAATGCTGCTCTTGTCTGCTGGATCTTGCAAACCCTGGATTCGGTGATCAGATCTTCTACAAGTTCTTTTTCCACGGTCAAGGATTTGTGGGATGATCTTAAGGCACGATTTATTTTCGCCGATGGAATGAAGCTTTTGCAGACACAAGAAGCCATTCAAAGTTGCAGGCAGAATGGTCAGCCCATCGACATCTATTTTGCCACACTGAAGAAGTTGTTTGCAGATTATCACTGCATGCGACCTCCTCTGGTTTGTATTTGTGAAGATTGCAAGGCATTATACCAGTGCAATTTTCAGGCGAAAATCCTCCAAGAGAGAGAGAGGGGGATTTGATCTACCAATTCATCTCTGGTCTCGACGAAGGTTTTCACACCTTGCGATCCCACATCTTGAGCATTGAGCCTCTGCCATTTGTCATGAAGGTATATGCCCTTGTTACTCAGGGGGAGAATCATAGAGCTATCATTCGAGCTCGTGAGTCTTCTTCTAACTCCATGGCTTATGCTGCACGACGTACCCCACCTGCAAGTTCTTCGCCAGTTGTTCTTTCTGCAGCCGACCTCAAGAATCTTATTTGTACCCATTGTCGTCGCAAGGGCCATGATAAAGATACCTGTTTCAAGATACATGGTGTCCCAGAGTGGTTCAAGAAGGGCAAGAAATTGGCACTACCTGACCGGCCATTAGTCAATGCCGGTCAAACAAGTGGCACCACCGATCTCTCGCTCCTACCCCCATTCGCCGAAGCCGCCTTGTCGCCACCTAGTTTGGCGGCGACGGCCTCCTCTGTTGTACCTGCCCGCTCCAATTTTGGCCCTGCTCTGTCTGATAAACAACGGAGCACGACCATGAACCTGTTTAATCAGCTTCACTCTATCCCTGGTGATGAGTCTGGTAAGCATACTTTACCATGGATCCTTGATTCGGGGGCCTCCTATCATGTGACTGGTGACAAAGGTTCTCTTTCTGATCTTACTGCTACTATTGATGCTGTGAATATTTTTCTGCCCGATGGCTCGATGTTCTCCGCTACACAATTTGGATCCATTTGTTTTGATGGTTTTATACTGCCGCACGTGTTATATATCCCTACATTGCGCTGCAACTTACTGTCATGCTCTAGATTGTTATCTACCTTAAACTGTCTAGCTTTGTTTACTGAAAATTATTGCATTTTACAGACAATCAGTACGAGGAGAGTGATTGGCGTGGGTAAATAGAAAGGGGGGGGGGTTGTTTTGGCTTCGTCTGCTGGATGCTCGTGTTCGAAGTCCTGTCCTGCAGCCTCTTCCTACAGTTGCTTCACTGTCCTTTTCTGATTTATGGCATCAGCGTTTTGGTCATCCATCTTCCACGATGTTGTCTTCTATTTCTCCTAGCAATAATAAACATTACGTGCCTTGTTCTATATGCTATAGAGCAAAACAGCCTAGACATAGTTTTCCTTTAAGTACTACTAATGCTACTGCATTATTTCAATTAATTCATTGTGATGTTTGGGGACCCTATAATACACCATCTTCTAGTGGTGCTTTTTATTTCTTGACAATAGTAGATGATTTTTCCCGAGCTGTTTGGGTTTATTTGTTAGTAGCTAAATTCGAAGTAGCTTCTAGATTTTTAGAATTTAGTGATTTAGTTAAGAACCAGTGGGGAAAAACAATCCAACGAGTTCGAGCTGATAACGGCACTGAATTCTTGCCTCTCCGATCTCACTTTACTGCATCTGAGATCATTTTTGAGACGTCTACGGTTGATACTCCGCAACAGAATGGTCGAGTTGAAAGAAAGCATCGTCATTTACTCAATGTGGCGCGAGCTTTACGGTTTCAAGCCAATCTTCCTATTGACTTCTGGGGAGAATGTGTTCTTACTGCTGCTTACCTGATCAACCGAACACCGACACAGCTTCTCAACGGAACACCGACACAGCTTCTCAATGGTCGTACTCCCTTTGAGTTACTCTATGGACAGGCACCAAATTACTCTCCCTTATGAGTATTTGGATGCTTGTGTTTTGCTGCTCGTGTTCCAAGATACCGTGACAAGTTTGCACCAAGGAGTCGTCGGTGTTTGTTCCTTGGTTATCCTGCCGGAAAGAAAGGTTATCGTCTTCTCGACTTGGACTCTCGAGTTATCTTTAATACTCAGGATGTTGATTTCTTCGAAGACCAGTTCCCGTATTCTGCATCTCAGCAATCCGCTTCTTCAGATGAACCTGGCGGTGCCACCACTGCACCGCTGGTTTCCTCCTCCTACTCACCGGAACCATACGGTCTTTCTGATCAACCGCCGGCTGCCCTTCCGCCGGTCAATGCTGACCGGTCAACGCCGACCGGTCAACGCCAGTTTACCCTTATTATAGTTGTTATGGAATTAGTGTTAATTAGTATTGGTATTGGAATTGGATTTGTATTCCTACCATAATTGTAGATATAATTGTATTCTGTTACCTTCTCCTAGCTGGGATAGGTATCCTGTACAACTATATAATGTATCCTGAATTCATGAATAAACATACATATTATTACCCTTATTTCCTACACAAAGGCTTAACAATGAAACCATCAAGAAAGCTTAACAATGAAACCATCAAGAAAACCTTCTTTCCGTTTAGCAGAGAATGCATTAATGACACAATGACTTTATTATGGTGCATTGATATCACATCAATGACATTCCTCATTCACTGATGAGTGTTACAATATATAGTGATCCAACAAACCAAAGTCTAACAAGAATATGATTCTAAGTCTATAAGGAAACTAACATCTATAACTAATTGCATAAGGAAACTAATTCTATAAGGTAACTACCATTTATAACATTTACTACTAGGAAATGGTTTCTATTTCCTTAACAAATTATAATATTAGTGTGTTATTTTTAGACAACTTGAATTTATGTTAGTCAAAATGACTTCAATATTCCCGGTTGACGGCACCATCCAAAAAATTTCTATTACATGGTGCTTGGGATGACATTTAATTAACACAATAGTATTAAATAAAACATTTATAAAGTAGGAAAAATCTTGGGAAAGATTGTCTTTCCATAGACTTATGTTAAGACCGTGTTTTCATAGACTTATGGAAAGACAATGTTTAGTTAAAATAATAAAAAAAGTAAAATATTTTATTTGTAACATTAAAAATTTATTATACAACATGTAATAGTTATAAAGTTTATGACCCAGTTAATGCAATCCAAAAATTTTATTTTTTTTCTAATTTACAGTTTAAACCTTGATCTTTTCATAATTTATGAAAAAATCATCCCGAAGAACTTAAAAAATATGGCGGTCACCAAACGTTTTCTCTTTTTATCTTTTATTCTTGCCCCTCATAATTTGTCGCACTGTAAGTTTCTTTTCTCGGCCCTATTTATCTAGTGGTATCCAACCTCTATTTTTGCAATTTTACTTTTTTTCTTACATTATTTTGTATCAAATTTTGATTGCATATTTAAATAGATTTATGAGTAATAATATTATTGTATATGATATTATTGAATTCATCATAACAACTAGTTTCTAAATACTAACTTTTTATTTATCATTATTATGCTTAAGTAAACATATTAACGGTCAAACATATTTTATGAACAATGTGATAATTATGATTGCAATCAAAATAGAGCTGGCACGGATAAGTATTCTTTTTTTTTCCTCATAGTTTTGTGACATAGAGAGGGACATTCCTGAAGATAAACAGTGATGCTCAAAGGAATCGAAGTTCAAATTTCACTATTTACAAATGTGTACAAGAAGAAAGAAACATTCACATGACATAACAACAGAATGATTTGAGCCCACAATTAGACAAGGAACCTAAACACATGTACCCAACTACAGGCTACAGCAAAGCGTGACGAGGGTAATGGGCTATCAATTATCATGTCCACACAAAAACCATGCCATTTGGGATTACAAGAAAGCGATATAATTGGAAAATAGTATGATTATTCTCTTTTCAAATTCCATTTTATTTGAATTGAATTGAATAACTGATGTGAATTGATAAAGTTACATTTCATTAATATAAAAAATAATATAAATTTAAGTAAATTAGACTGAAATGGACTGCAATTGAGATGAAAATAACCTATTCCATTCGTTTCTTTATTAGTGACATACTTTCCTTTTTGGGTTGTTTAATTTATATTGGCACACTTTCAATTTTTGGCAAGATTCATTCAATTCCATCGACTTATTCAACTTTTTTTATTTTTACATTCAATTTTATCCACGTATTTCCTTCACTTAAATCCAAGCACCTAAATTTATGGTGTCACTATTAGTTGAATGGAGGGAGTACCGTCTTTTATATTATAATTACGAATCAAATATATGAGTGACTCAGTTCTTGTCTGTGCGTCAATATAGTCCCAATTTTAAAAACTTGCTCATATAACCTTTGACTAACATTGACTTTAGTAAAATAACTCCTTGATACTAAATTGACGATGACTAAAAAAATTCAACAGATATTCTGTATAAATGATATATATATATATATATATATATATGTTGGGTTTTTATATATGTACTCTTTGTACCCCCTCCCCGGCCCCCATTGCTTACCACCACCTGCTCACCTGCATAAGCCACTCGAGGTGTTCAAATGCAGGTATCCGGACTTTCAGGTACTTAAAATGTAGCTCATAATCAGCCCAGGAAGTGAGGGTACCCAGATTGTTCGGGTTAGGTAGCATGGTCATCTGACCTGTTCAAAACTGTAATTTTTGAGGTAATTATCATTCACTAGATCTATTACGTAAATTAGTATTAGTACAAGGAAAATGTTTTTTAAATGATGGCATTGTAGTTTAAGACTTGAATTCTTGTGATATTTTCAGTACAATTGATTATCACCACATGTATGATTCCATAATTTAGCATCTCACAATCACTAAGAATAAAATGTCCGTAATCATCATGATCAATCCCTAACTTGGATGAAGTTAACAAAATGTGCTAAAGTGGCAGAACGAAAATCATTATGTTAAGATTTTTTAATTTAGTAGAGAGGTTATGAAATTTTGTTATAACATTTGTGATGAAAAATCAAACAAAAAATTCAATTGGACATACTGCTAGTATTGAGAGAGCGTGTGGATCTTTTAATTGAAACATAATTTAAAGTTAGATGCTAGTAACTTGAAGAAGACTGGGAGAGTGGGAGGAAAGGGTTACAGGTAGAATTGGGAATTTGGGGTTACAAGGGAAAGGTCAGAACTCAGAAGAAACATTTGAAAATTTAGGGCTTGGGGGGAATGATTAATTGGGAATTTGGCACTATTATGCATATTTACATTCTTTAATAATTAATATTGTGTACATATGGGCAATTGGGACCATTAAATGCAATGAATGAAAAAAATTTCCCCCATTTTCACCCTTCCCATTTTCTTAATATTATATTATTTCTTAATTCAAAATATTATATAAAACCCTCCCCTCTCCCAACCACCCGCCGCCCAGCCACCACCCCATTGCCGTAGAACCATCCCAATCACCAATAAAACTCAAAAAAATTGGGAAACACAAGTTCATAAACAAGAAGAGCGATGCAACGTACCATATTCTAGCACCTTAAGGACTCTGCAACCTCCATGGAATTGCAATTCTCATATTTTTCCCTTGAATTAAAGGTCTCTTGTTCTTAGATAAAATCATTTGCACTCTGTCAAAGTAAACTCTCCATTTACTTGTTAAAGGAACATATGTTGTGGATATGAGTTTGTCCTATTTACGGACTGCTACTTCTGGCGTGATACTGAGGCTGGTCTGCTACTTATAATGCACAGTTCACATGCAAATTTGATGCTGCTAAAATGTGGCCGTAAAGATTCCCATGGTTATACCATATTCTCATGCCTTATTCAACCACAGATGCTAAGACAATTGGTGTTGCTATCCATAAATGCAGAGTTTCATTTCGATTTTAGGACTGGAAAACTTTTGCTCATACTACCTCACATAAAAATGTTTGATGTTTAGGCTCCAAGATAGAAATTTGTGACAGTAAACAAATCTTGTGAAAAGGGGGAAGAAGAGGAAGAGGGCATTTCAACCTATTCATTTTTTTTCAAGAAATTGGGGGCAAAATAGTTATTTCATTACATTTCGGCCAAACATCCTATTGAAAATTGAAGTCAACGGCCCTAGGGTTAAATTAGCATATACATTATAAATTTTGGATTATTTTGGCACTTTCTCATTTTGCAGGGTTATGTTGGCACTTTTAGCCTAAAGTTAGAGTCATCTTAGCACTTGACTCAAAATAAAAATATACCCAATTATTTTATTCCTTGTCGAGGACCGACGAGCAGGATACCATGCGTCAAGAATTTTGAAACACTCACATCAGCCGCCATCGCCCAATGCGTTGAGAATTTTGAAACACCTCAATCATCCACCATTGCCCCACCAACTCCAATACCAGTGACCACAATCAATAATCAGTACCACACTTTGCCCACCACCACCTTCAACCCCATCACCTTACCCGCACTAAAACCTCCTACAAACACACAACCCCCACACACACATACGCAAAACCACCATAAATTAACAATCTGGAAATCTGAAACACCCAAATTCTCAGCAAATCCAAAACTTGCTAAATCTACAAATTTTTAAAGTAACAAACACACCACTTCATAAATTGAAAGACTCAGAATGTTAAATTCTCTAAAAATTTAAGGATTGTAAAATACCATAAATTTAATAACTCATAAACACATCAATACGCATATCCACACCACCACTACATCCTCACCGCTCTACTAGCCCAATTCACTGCCAACCCGTCCCATCCCCTAACCATTTTTTGCCAATTCATCATCGCCAAATTGTCACCAAAACACACTAGATTGTAAAATCAGCTCTGCCATCTTTCCCATTGCTACCATGGAACCCTCAACCACACCAGACTTATGGTTGGGCTTTTTGCACACCAAACCTTCGCACACCGTCACCACTCACCACAACTCTAATCTCCACAGCCACTTGCCGCAGCTCAAACTACCATTACCATCAACTGCTACTCAGTCCCCGGGGGGAGAATTCTTGGGGTCAAACCAATATAAACACGAATTCAAAAATTCAAATAAACCATAAATTTCAAAGAAATTAAGAAGATGTACAACCGATTAAAGAGTTACTAGTGAATAAACCCTCATTGAACCGCCGATTCAAGAAATTCTTATTATATTCAAATTTAAACAACCCTAGAAATCATATTCCCACTAATTATTCATCAATTCATCATCGCCAGATTCTCACCAAAACACACCAATTGTAAAACCAGTGCTACCTCCTTTCCCATTGCTACCATAGAACCCTCAACCATACTAGACTTATGGTTGGGCTTTTCGCACACCAGGCCTTTGCACACCGTCATCACCCACCACAACTCTAACCGCCACCACCACTCACCGTAGCTCAAACCACCACCATTATCAACCATAGCTTAAACTCGGCTCTTCATAGTATGACCACGAAGATCTTAGGATCTGGAACAGTATATTCAGCCTTTTTTTATTGAAAGTCTTATTGACTTCCGGACTCGAAAGAGACGTGGCTATATAAAAACAATTACAGTCGGCCGATTAAAAATCACAAAACCTAAGACCAAGGCCTCTCGATTTTGGAATCAAAACTACAATCCATATCTCATTTCAACTATTTTTAAGCGGTTAAGTGGCGTCATCACAACAAGAAGTTCGAGGAGGCAAAGTGAAATTGAAAGGGGGTAGCTCAAGGCGCTTGAAAACCATAAATAACGAGCAAAGTGCTAGGTTTGTCTCCACTCAAGCACAAGAAATACGATGCTTTACACCAAAGTGGGAAATTTCTAGATTTCCACGTTAAAGATTTAAATGTATATCATAGCATAGGTTTAGCGGATCCTGTGTTTAAGTTCGATGGCCAGCATGTCCTTAAGTTGCTAACAGTAAACGAAGCCTCTCACTTTGACGAAGTATGTTGATTTTATAGCAATTGAAGTGAGGTACTGGAGGTGCTTACCAAACAAGGGTAAATTGGTACACCAAAAACGTCAGTCCCTGGATTATTAACCAAATTTTGGAGTGTCCGTACAAAGTTCCCAAGGATGTATTCCCTCAAAAAGCTGATGACCCGTTTGTTGACGTATATCATAGGGATGCCTTTCCCCTTAGCTCTAACTACCTGTACGTTGATCCCATCGCCTGTAGTCATAGATAATTCTTGTGTAACCCCGCCAACTTAGGGAAGCCAGCGAGTTTTAGTTTGGAAAAGTTGACTAAAAATTAGCGTATCGTGTACAAAATGATAGCGAGGAGTATCGTACTCACCTCCGGCCACGTTATAGAACCCAAATATGCAACATTGATGATGTTTTATTACATCATCGAGGAAAGGAAAATAAATTCGGGGACTGCGATATTCAAACACATGGTATGGGTGGCATCGGCTAAGAGGGCAATCAAGAGTCTTCCTTATGGGAGCTTGATCACTTTGATTCTGAAATTTGTTCCAGGGTTGGCGTTGCACGGGGAGGAGAGAGTGTGCAAGTGGTTTGACAAAAAATACTTCATAAATAAAAAGTGGATACTGTTTGAACACAAATGTGGTGCACAGGACACAAGATGCGGAAGAGCCCAACAAGAGGCCAGAAGTTGAACTAGGTAATTTTTTTAAGTTGTTCACTTCAATGTTATGAAATTCAATTGTATTGGAAATGCTAAAAATTTCTCATTAACAAATTCTAGAGGAACCCAACTCAGAGTTCATGAAAGGCTTTAGAGCATGCTACAAATGAGTTCGAGGGGAACTTTCTCATATGCAGGAAATGATATGGAATTTGGAGCGGAGCGAGTGTGCTTTACAAAGCCATTTGGAGTTGACATCGGGGATCCGGGTGGATGGAGGGTCTTAAGTGTGATGGTTAACTCGTTGACTGCCTTGAAGACTATTGACTTTTGTGATGAATATTTTTTGTGACTCTTTTTATATTTGATATTGGCGATGAATACTTCTTATGACTATTTTGGTTTGTGATGATTATTTATGGTGACTATTGTGTTGAATATGTGACTATTTTGGTCTGTAGACGCACAATATGTGTTGAATAATTTTACTATATTTGATTTTCTTGTTCAGTATTTGTGATGACTCTTTTATTGAAGTATAAAAATTGTGAGCTTAAGGACATGGCATGAAATAGTTGTTTTACCATAACTCAAGAGGAGGTTCCGGGACTGGAACCTCTTCCATCCTTTATGATTACAACGACACAACAACAAATTGACCTAAAAATCTGAACCATGGTTCTTTTTCTTCCTCTTTCCAGTCTTTTTCTGCTTCCATCTCCTCTTTTTTATCTTTCCTCGGGCATCAACCTAAACACCTTCATAATGATACATACATCCTAAATGACCATGTAAACTCAGATCATCCTCTGCAAGTGTGACGTCTTCCCCATTGGATCCATTCTATGCGTACCGACCAAAGCCAATTATATCTTCACCTTCATAATTTTCAACAAAAGCTCTCTTGCTCTCACCAACTATGTCCTAACGAGGATCAACAGGGTCTTTTACATAAATACTTGGTCAGCCTATGATGCCAATATGAACGGATCTTCTTTCCAAGCGACTCAATTATGATCCATGAGGGTGAATCCAAAATCCTATGTACGTTAACCGTTATTAACATCAACCCATTGGCATTTAAAAATGGGAAATTTTACAGTCACATAATCAACCTCCCAAATCTCAATTATAGTACCAAAGTAACATGATTGCACGTACATAAGATTCTCATCACTTGCACTCGCAACTTTGCACTCTACCTTGCACCTTTGGTTGATGATTTGATGTTGTTGCTCAACAAAGGTGTTAAAACATACGATGGTTTTGAGGAATGTTTGTTATAACATTTGTGATGAATAATCAAACAAAAAATTCAATTGGACCTACTGTTAGTATCGAGAGAGTGTGTTGAAGATGTCTGGGAGAGTGGAAGGAAAGGGTTGTTGTCATGGGTACAATTGGGAATATGGGAATTCACAACTTTTCACACTTGTGCGTACATAAGATTGGATGTCGTTGTACTCAAAACTGAATGTTTTGAAACACTATACAAAATCGCCCTATTGTCGTTGTGAAAAGCTTCTAGCATTTCGGGTTTCCCATGGAATTCTCTAGCAACATCCTCCACCATCTCATCGAACCCTTCAATTACGTCGTAGTGATCAGATTCTTTAGGTCCAACATCGCCTACCACTGCATTGCCAACATCTCTAAGCCACACCCACAAGGTGTAACTAGTTTGAAACCCTCGTATGATGAGATGTTCATGTATCCTCTTCCTACCCAAATATGCATCATTCCTACAATCTTTAGATAGGAAGCGTGCTCCCACCACCCCATTCTGGGATGCATGTTCAAATGCTACAACAAGATAAGATTCTACAAAAAGGATATAATCGGGTGATTTCCTCAAATCTTTACCAATCAAATCATTTTGATCCATCCAAAACCCCATAGTAAAGTAACATGATCAACCACATGACCATTATCATACAACACAACACAATACATTGTTTCCCAATCACAAATCCAATAAAATCATAACAATTTCAAATAACACTACTCCTTATAACTTACAAATCAAAATCAACAATCTACCAATCGCACATATATAACACAATTGAGGATGAATTACATACCTTTAATCCTCCCAAATGGAATTTATAGTAGTTTTTCAACAACCCATAGACAATTATTAGGTTCAAATGATAATAGTTTTTCAAAATGAAATGAACCCAAAAAACATTTGATGAAGGCCCTAACAACCTTGTCCCAAAACCAGAACTAGTTTCCCTTCCCACATCGCCCGAGCTAAATTGGTTACGGACTCAGAAAATGGTCCAATTTACACTTATGGAATCGTAAATGTATTTAACAGTTCCTCACACAAGATAAGATAACATTCTGAGTTTGAAATGAAAATCGTCTCCTACTTCCGAACTCGCAAATCATGCAATAGAAGGTGGTTAGGCACAACCGCCTTTAATTGATTCCAATTAAAGGCGAGTTTTAAAATAATTGCCCTCCTTTATTTCCATTCAAAGGTGATTATTATATAAGCACCACTACAAGAAGCAACACTTTTTACCTCATTTCTGCAGGGGTTTTTACCTCAGTTTTTAGCCCTAAACAAACCGAGGTAAATGTGGGTGAGGTAAATGTGGGTGGAGTAAAATGTGTATTTTTACCTCCATTCGTAACGGGTAAAAAATAATTTTACCTCGTTTTTAAAAAAAATAACCGAGGTAAAAAATTAACTTACCAAAAGCAGTACAATGTCACACTAAAAAAAAGCAGTAAAACATGTGAACGATAGACATGCGACATCGCATGGTCCAAATGAAAATATTTTTTTAAAAAACTACCGACTCAGAATTGATGTCGATTCTACTTCGGTAGTTCAAAACAACTAAAAATTTTCTGGCTAGAAAACCCAGCTTTTTTTCGGCCAAATTAGATTTACATAATTGAATTCATAGAATCCAAATCGGATTTACAACATACAAGAAATCTTATTTGCAAAATCAGTTTCACAGAAGCCTAATCGAATTAACAGCATACACCAAATCTTACTTACAAAAAACACCTAATCTAATTTACAAAACACACAAAATCTGAGCATCTATTCATTATACAGGTGGGGTGTCTGGCTGCACCGCGGGAAAATCCAGCTGGGGGCACGACAGAGCAGGCGGATGCGGGTGGGAAAGGCCTCTTCTCCGGTGGGTGCTGGCAGCAAGGTGAGTAGTGGAAACCCTGGCAGGACTCTACGGGAGAGGGCGGGACACGGTGGAGAACGGCTGAGCATGGTGGAGCACACATAGCATGACGGAGCGAGCAGAGGTGGTGTCGATCTTGGGAGCAGAGGCATCGATCTTGGCAGCGGTGGCATCGATCTCGCTAGAGAAGGTTGAAAAGGTGAGAAGGCGGTGGAAAATAAGGTGGAGATGATGAAGGCAGTGGAATAGAAGGTGGAGAAGATGATGGAGGAATCTTGAGGCGGGATTGCTTAGGAAAGGGGATGGAGTGGTATTAAGGCTTTCTTATTTATAGTGGTAGGATTTGGGGATGAATTTTCATTGGGCTGAAATAGGGGGGAGGGGGGAATATATGTGTGTATATATATATACACACATACATGAAAAATTAAGTAAGAGTTGACCATTCATTAGTTAAGACCATACATTTTTGTTTGTGTTTATATATGGAAAATTAAGTAAGAATTCATCGATGATTAGTTAAAATCAAACTATTTCATTAGTGTTCATATAAGGAAAGTCCAGTTCACCATTCATTAGTCAAGTAAGGGTTGACAGTTAATTAATTAAGTTATAACAATTGCATTAGTGTTTATGTATGGAATGTCAAGCAAGAGTTGTTCGTTTATTGAAAAATTATACTATGACCCAAAATTGTGTTACCCTGTAATTCATTGCTCCAAAATACATGTTTTTTTGTTATTCTTACATAAATATAGAAATATTAAATAGATAAAATTTTTAGTGAAATGTTAGAAAATGCCAGTACATGTTCTAGAGTAACTTAAAGTTGGTTACATAGATGTGAGAAAGGGAAATCAGAAAAGTTTACAAATTTATTTTTGAGTATGTTTATTGATAAATACTATGTTACGAGCTTGGAAAATACAATTAGGATGTATAGGGTAGCATTACGTTCGAGCGGATTTCAATTTAGAGTTACGAGTAAAGTTTTTTACCTTTGCACTTAGGTCCCTCCAAGAAAGTTGGAGTTGTCGAATCACGATATTAGCAACATCAAAATTCAATTCAATAATATAAAGTTGGAATTTGGCAATGTATGGGTGAACGGAAGGGCCTTGAAAGTCAACATTGATTACTTCTACACAATCTTGAAAAAGTACACTATAGCCCAAAATTGTGTTACCCTATAATCCATTGCTCCAAAATACATGATTTTTGTTATTTTTGCATATATATAGAAATATTAAATAAATGATTTTTTTGGTGTAATGTTTGAAAGCGCTAGTACATGTTGTAGAGTAGCTTAATTAGAGTTGGTTACAAAGAACTAGTAAAAGGAATTGGCCACGTGTCAAATGAAAAATACTAAAAGAGCAACTTTTAGCTGCATCACCTTTGACATGTGTCACATTTAAAATTAGCCACATGTCAAACGAAACAAATTAAATGTAGTGTTCGAGTGATATGTGATCGAAGTCGAATATTAATAAATGAACTCTATTTTTACCGAATAAAATTGTATATACCACTCATTCATAATTATATAAAATAAGTAGCATATAAATTTTTTTATACTACTTATTTTATATAAGTATGAATAAGTAGTACATAAAATTTTATTCTGTGATAAAATAAATTTTATTTATTTATATTCGACTTCGATCAAGCATTACTCGAACTCTACATTTAATTTATTTCATTTGAAAATATAAACGTGAATTCATAGTTAAAAGTATAGTTATAAAATCTTTTAAAATTAAAAAGAAATGGAGTTATTTAATTTTTTTATATTTCAGCTTTGTTTTAAAAACTAATATTATTAATATATATTCAATTATTTTAAATCGTGCATCGCGAGGGTGTTATCTATTATTCATATACTTATAATTACTATGTCTACGAGAGTGATGCGCGATGTTGGTAACAAAAACAAGCGACGACGGTAAGCAAGAAATGCGTGCGACATCGGACTAAGGGGTCGTTTGGTTCATGTGGGAATTCAATTCTGCGGTAATTTGTATTTCATGGGAAGTTGTTTCCGTGATCAAATTTCTAGGATATACACAAATCGTGTTTGGTTGCACATGCGGATTCTATATTTCCTATGAATTAATTTTCTGCATGTTGTTTGGTTGACTTTATTTGGGTATGCGAGAAGACGATGAAGTAGAAGGAAATGAAAAATTGCCGCGTGAAGGAGGGAAACCATAACGTTTTACGCGCCATAGTTAGGATAAAAGTGTAATATAACACAAAAGCATCGCAGAATTGCATTCGACCGAGGAGGTACTCGGTAACATATTTCCCACGTTATGTGGGAAATTTAATTTCCTCCGAATTACAACTTCCCATGTATTTACTACTTTCCGTCAACCAAACAGTTCTACTAATCCTAAAATACGCAGAATTTATAATCACCGTGTATGGTACGCATACCAAACGACCTCTAATATGTCCGCGCCAGTCACAAAAACAAAATGCGTGCAACGTCGATCATTCGTGTCTGCAAGAGTGACGTGTCATCATAAAAAACAACCTACGTAGGTAAGCCAGACATGCGTGCGACGTCCGTCATTCGTGTCTAGGATAGGTACGTGCAATGTCGGTTGCAAAAACAACAGACGTAGGTAAAACAGACATGCGTGCGGCGTCGTTCATTTGTGCCTGGGATAGGTACGTGTGACATCGGTCACAAAAATAACCGACGTTGGTAAGCCAGATATGCGTGCAATGTCGGTCATGTCAGACTTTTTACCTCGTTTAAAAAAAACCGAGGTAAGAAGTGTACTTTTTACCTTGGTTTTTTAAACCGAGGTAAAAATGATTTTTTACTTTGAAAAAAATAACTGAGGTAAAAGAACTTTTTACTTCAATTTTTTGGGGTTAAGAAAAAAATCGAGGTAAAAGGGGTAAAGTAATATGTAATTTTTCTTGTAGTGCACCTTTTAACTTCTTAAAACCGCCTTTAAAAGTTCGGAAGCTTTCTGGGAAGATGGTTCCAACATATATAACCGCATTTGAATGGTGTCTTTAATCAAGAAATCTCCACTAGTGTGGGACGGAGGGAGTATATTACTTTACCGTCACAAATAAATTGGCACAGTTTGACTTTTGGAAGTCACACTGAGCCAAGTTCAACCATCAAATTCTATTATTAAATATGTAAAACTATTATCATTTTATATGTTAGATTCATCGTAACATATATTTTTAAATTAGTACTCTTTCCTAATATATAAGTGAAACTGGGTTTTTTTTAGAATTTTTTTACCCACATAAATAAAGATATTAACAGTTAAACATTGATTCAGTCGATCGCCTTTTAAGAGTTAAAATGTGTCAGATCACGTGAGATGGAGGGAGTACAACAAAATCTTCCTCCACACTTGACAAGAACAGTCAATTCCATCATCCAATTGCAAGCACATACTACACATCTCACATCACTCGATATGTGTCCACAAAAATACTCATGAACATCACGTACAAAAGCCGTAAGTGCAAACACAAATTTGAACGTACATAAAATAAGTTACAAAAGAAAGCAAGAAATAAAAAGAACCCATAAAACAGTGTAATTCTGGTTCAAAACTTGGCCATTTATATGCTTATTTAACACTTGGGAAGATCAGATGGTGGGGGAAAAAGCTTCTGGTTTGGGAGCTTTCCATCCAAAACAATCCATGCCATTCTCAATCCCCAACTCAGATGAACATCGAAATGGCAATGCATAAACCAAACCCCTGCATATTATTGCAATACACTAATCCCATCAATATTTCAATGTTCAAACACAAGTTATTTGGACTATATAAAATGTTAATTTAACAGTATTTTTACAATTAGATAGTTAGACTTCTTCATTTTTTGGCCTTTACTTGTCGGCAAAGTTATATTCGGCCCCTCACCCCTAAAACGCGTGCTTTAATAATTTGATTCTCTATTCTTTGTACTGTGTCAGGTTTCTTTGTCCTATCAGGTCACGAAAATCTGTCCAGTTCTATCACATACAACTCACTATAGTTATAATCGGATGATGGTTTAAGACAAGAGTGTTGTGTTTTAATTTTACAAACAAATTTAAATGACAATAGTAAAACTGTACATCTATATGTTATCTACTGTATATCATTAGATATTTGTTAATGTGCAAATACACTAGAACTGGACCAATCATGCATGATAAAGCAATAAAGGGATCAAATACTCTAAAAACACATTTTTATAAATGAGCATAAAGAAAGTGAAAATTCAGAGTGAAATCCACTATTAGTTGTATCTATTATTAGTTGCACCTTTATATATTACAAAGGATGTATGCATTCCCTCAGTATATCATAAACTTTCACGAGTTGAAATGACATTGGGATAATAACATTGAGAGAAAACAATATGTGAGAGGAGGATCAGTAATAGAGAAAACTAAATTGAATTTACAAGAGCATGAAATCGAACAAGTGAAAATAAGAGAAACGGTAACAGAGAAAAAAAAAGAACAGAAACATTGTGTTGCGTCCAAAAAATTAAGATGAAAAAAATGAAATAGGAGAGGTCTATTCTTAAGTTATGGACAGTCCAATGTATTTTTTCACCTACACACTGCATTTGTTATGTCACACACCAAATATAAAACTTTTTAAAAGTAAAAAATTATAAATTTTTACAGTATTATATTTTCACGCTCAAATGCGCATTATTTTTTGTCTTAACTTATAAAATATAATATTTATTCTTTTTTGAAAAATACAAATTTTAATGTAAACAGTAGAGTGACATATCTATGAGCTTTCCCGTGTGAAATAATACTCCATTTAAGAAATTTTAAGAACCAAGTTTGTACTTGTGTAGAAATTTTATCCTATTAGGAATCAAGTTCGATTTCTTTGTTATGAAAAATATGCTAACTTACCCGGGTTGTCGGCCTGGAACCGGAATGCCACCCATCCTCCGGCAGGTACACCGACCGTGTTCCTCTCAACCGGATCAACAAGGTTATACTTGTTGGGATCATTGTTAGGATCAAAGTTCCCAAAACCCTGTCCAACAATGAAGAAATTGTACCCATGCAAATGGAGAGGATGACTCTCAGGGCTAATAATACTTGTATCCTGCAAAACAACCTCAATGCTAGTGTTGAACTCCACCACCACCACCTTCGTCCCGGAGCTCACCCGCGTGTTGTTTGGCGGGGGCCCAGTGTAGTTAAACGGCCTGAGAGGAGAGCTCGGGTAATCCGTGGTGAATAGCCCCTTCGATTTCTTGAAGAAGTAGGATTGGAGAAGTGCAGTCGTTGGGATTGTGAGAGAAATGTTGTTAATCGACGCGGCGAATTTTGACCCGTTAGGCCCCTGGCAGGTCTGGTTTTTAGGGCAAGGGTTCGTCCCGAGCCCTACCGTGAGGAAGAAGTGTTTATCGACGGTTTTTGGCACGTTGGCCGGGAACTTCGCGCTCGCCAAGCTCCGGAATTTGTTGCTGAAGTTGGCGGCGAAGGCGGTTGAGTTGATTAAAGGAAGGTTTGGGAAAGGGAGGGATTTGAATGTGGTGTTTGAGAAGGGAGGGGGAGAATTAGGGTTTGATTCGTATTCGAGGATTCCGGCGAAAGAGGTGTTGTCGAATGTGCCGGATCCGACGAAATACGGGCTTCCGGCCATGATGAAAGTGGAGGGATTGGGGAGTTTGTGCTTTGTTTTGAGGAGTACATTGGTTGTTTGGCCTGGTGTGATCATTAGGATGTCTGTTGTGAAGGGCTTGATGTAGCCGGCGTCGGCTTCAACGACGGTGAGAGAGTGGTTGGCGATGGTGAAGAAGAGATCGTCATTGAGTGCAGCATTGATTATTCTCAGGAGGTATGTTTTTCCAGGTTTCACTTTCAGCTTGAATGTATCTGCAGCATTCAAAAGAATAATATTTTCAGATGTTTGTAACTAAACGTTATTAAATTCCATGTTTAGGATATATAACGTATCTCACAACATCTCCCGTGATATTGTTCAATGTATTCATGAAATGCGATAAACTTTCAAAAGAGAACCGGGAGGCGTGTTAATCCCTCATATTATTATGTTTAGAAAATATTTTCATGTTTGCGCGATGATTAATACCACTGCACATGATGGAACGTGTTAATGTCTCATATTGATGGTTGACAGAGTTACGATTCAATATATAAGATCATTGGTGACCCCTACATTGCTCCGTCAACTATCGACGTGGGACATTAACAATCTCCCATGATAATGATCAATATATATATTTATGAAATGTTATAAACTTTCAAAAGGGAACTGGGAATATAAGCTCTGATGCATATATACTATGTAGGGTATCGAACCTTTGATAGAGCAGTTGTACAAGGGTCCCGGATGGCCGTTAATGGTGTACGCATCGGAGATATTTGGCCCGCCGCCTGTCTGAAGTGCCTGGCTAATGACGGCCTCAGTATCTTCCTTCCACCACTCTCCTGCAATTCATTTTTCGATACAACGTAAATTTTTTGTGTTTTTTGGAAATCGACAGGATCGAGTTTGAGTTTCAGATCATTACCGAACATCACAGGGACTTCTTTGTGTGGTTTTGGGAAGGGATAGGGTACATTTTTCTTGGGGAGGATGATCAATGGTCCATGCACGGTGGCTCTCATCCACGAAATGTGGGCGTGCCACCAGAGCGTTCCTCTCTGCCCAATGATCGTGAAGTTGTAGACGTAGCTTTGGCCTGTTTGAATTGGACACTGTGTTATGTAAGACGGTCCATCCGCCCATCCACTCTGGATTTGCCGGATCCCATGCCTAGGTTTTCATCAACGTTAGAAACAAAACGCCATCCAACGCGTAACAACAATTTTAGGTTACACTTAGTCTTAGAAGTGTTCCATTATAGTTAACGCAACACTTCTGCACGAATCACATTGTGTGTAGGGCTACACATAACATCGGAATATTATGTTTTTGTGCAACAGTTACTACTTACCAATGGATTGTAATATTGTTGGAAACATGATTGAGCACATTGACTAGAAGAGTGTCACCTTCTCTTGCAATGACTTTGGGGCCTGGGAATTTCCCATTAACTGTCACAATGGTCTTTGTGCTACACAATTTGGTCACATTTTTGAGTTGTATCTGTTGCAAGAATGATCAGAAATCTTAAACGAATGGAAGAGGACAATTTATGTTAGATCAAAGTGTTACAAAAACTTACATCGAACTTGTACTTTCGTACAACGCCTGCATTGGATGGAACTGCATTCTCAGGAAGCAAGAAAATGCAACTGATCATTACAAAACAAAAGGTGGGAGAATATGTTGGAGCCATGGTTCTAATTTTTCTGGGGTTTTTTTCGGTTGGTGCGGTGATGCATGCAACTCTACTTTTTATAGGGAGTGCATATAATTTAAGTTTGGTTGGTTAATTCAAAATTTTGGGGGAAATTATAAAAATTTAAACCCATTATAAAGTGGAGAATGTAAAGATATACACCAACTGTTAATGGGTCCATTGGAACAGTAGAGTGCGCCGCAAGTCAACACTTTTTGATCGATTTAAACTACATTTGATGAGACCATTGTCCCTGTCGTGAAGCCACAGAATTCAAAATTTTGATTATTCCATTTGTTAGTCGTGTGATATAAATATAATAAGACCGGGTCTTTTATGAAGTTCGCATTTATTATAAAATAATTATGATAACTTTCGAGTTAAATATTATATTTTTAATTTAGGTATTACACATTTTAATTTAAACACATGCAAAGAATCTTATTTTAATCATTTAAATATTAGATAATGTTATTTAATAATTAATATAATTGTTGGGGTGATTTGATGTTCGCATTCATTTACTGCAACAAGTTTTTCATAATCATGAAAAAGATTTTTGATTTTATTTCAAAATATAAATAATTATACTACTAGTTGATCATAAAATTATATAAACAATATTTGACACATGATAATCTATATTTGAATATGAAATAAGAGAAATTTTATACTCCATATAAAAAATTAAAACACAATATACAAAAGACAAAATATCTTATCTATAAATGCTATTTTTTAACTTCAACAAAGGAGAGTTGATTCAGTATAACTAAAACACATCCATTGTATTAGACCGCTTAACCGATAAGCGAAATCATTTCTTAAATAATATATTAATCAGATGATTCGATGTCCATTTTCATTTAATGCAATGATATTCCCATAATTTTAAAAATCTTCTAAAATATATACCTCAGAAGATAAGTGGCTAAATCTACTTTTAAAAGTTATAGAAACAAGGCTTGTTATAATTAGTCTAACAATTAGGCGATCTAATATGAGATGCTCTCTAAAATGCATAATGTTTAAGAAAATAAAGATTATCATAATTGATTAATACATTATGAAAATATTACTTTTTTCAATACTGAGCTTATAAATAATCAAATAATTTGAAACCTCCAGTCTCCCAAAAAATTGTAGCTAAGGATACTGTAACAAGCGGTGAGAAATTATAATTACTGATCTTTGTAAAATTTTCAACCGTTAATCTTGTTGGTTAAGATTGATGTTTGTGGGGAGAAAATGTTGTTTGCAAATTAAGTCTGTGTTAACCGTGGCCATGCTAATCATGAAATTGTCATGTAGAATCCTGGATTGGATCAGTAGGTTAACGATGGCTACCCTTTTCGAATAATTTCCAAAATCTGAAAGAGTTGGAACAAAATCTAATAGGATGACCCAGCTTAGAACTAGGAACCAAACCAAAGAAAGAAGGCGACATTTCGCCAACATTAGCTCATGGTGCTAGCTAGCTAGCTAGAATTACTAGTCTATAGTTTCTTTTAATAAATAAAAATAGAGATAGTTTATTGTTAAATCGACTAATTGCGGGAAACTTCTTGTTAATCACTTTTAAGATTATTAAATTAGAATTATTTATACATAGTGATACATTTAAAAGTTATAAAATCTTCGTTGCAACAAATAAAAATAAACATCAAATCATCTCATTAGTTACATCGAATTATAAAATGGCTTAGTTTGTCGGAAAGTTTGAAACAAGATTTTGCGATAAAAGTACAACTTAAAAATAATGAGTTCCTCGCATATAAAATTACTCTGGGACATCCATGATTTTCTAAACTGAAATTGAAATTGCAATTGAACAACTGTAGTTCGATCTCAAACTGTAATTATTACTAACTAATTAGTTTATTGATAGCAATTAAGATTGTGTGCATTTTGAGCATATTTTAAAGTTAGCATGTTATATATTATCCCAAGATTTTGTTTTGCGACAAAGCAACGAAACTTTTTAAAATAAAATAAATAAACGTGTGGTTGACATTAATTATAACTATTGCCTCTAACAAATTTTTGGTAGGTTTATTTGCCGTTGACCAACAGTATAAAGTTTTTTCTAGTTCTTGCTCTTAGGAGTGGTTCTAACTGTAAGTTTGCTTTTAGTCTAAGAACTAATAGTGGAGTTTGCTCCATATAATATTTAATTACCTACTGCTTCGGTAATATTTTCAGTTTTCGGAGCTAAATAATTAATTTCAATAACATGTTATCAGATCAAATTTGCACTGAATTGGATTGGAAGATTACACACCCTGATCCCATCGGACCGAGAACAAACTAATCCAGATGATATTTATAAACAGCCTTGCAAATACAAATGATTCTGAGCAAAATCACAACAATAACTTAGAGAGAGTTAGGGGTAATTGAGTAACACATGATTAGTAACATTTAATATGATGCTACATTACCCTCAAATGTATTGTTTAAACCTTGAAAAGTATTACTTAAATTTTAAAAAGTGTTGCATCTGATTTAAAGTATTGTATAAATCTTAAAACGTGTTAGCATTAGTATTGTGAATCGCATTCGCCACCAATGAAACAAATAAAAACATATGTTCCTCGGTGATAGAATTATTTTTTCCATAATCAATTATTGTATTGCTGACAAGAATATATAGAGTACAATAAGGAAACATAATGTCAGTAAAACTCTGGCTTAGTCAACATGACATATCCAGAATTAATCAAGATCTAATTAGAAACCTGATTTACTCTAACACCCCCTCTTAAGCGATGCGTCGGATGTTCAGCGACGCAGAGCTTAGATCGAAAGAACTAAAACAATGGACAAGAGAGTCCTTTGGTGAAAATGTCTGTAATCTGAAAACCAGTGGTAACATGGGCAACCGCAACATGCCAGAAGCAACCAACTCACGTACAAAGTAAAAGTCGATGTCAATATGCTTGGCCCACTTGTGAGCAACCAGATTCTGAGCTAAGAAGATGGCACTACTGTCGTCATATAATAGCAGTGGGGAGCTCGAAAGCGGAACACGAAGGTCGCAAAGCAAATGAGTCATCGAGACCACCTCCGGGGCTGTGTTGGCAAGAGCTCGATACTCCGACTCAGTGTTGGAACAAGAGACGGTAGGCTGCTTCTTGGCACTCCATGAAACAAGGTTTCCACTAAGAAATACTGCATAACTATATGTAGATCACCGAGTCTCGAGACAACGGGCCCAATCAGCATTCGAATACCCCAAGACCTCAAGAGAGCTGGCCGAGCTAAAGGTGAGGTATAAATGGAGAGTGTCTCAGATGTAGCAAAGAATCCGAGTGACTGCAGTTTAATGGTCATCACGAGGATCCTGAAGAAACTAACTGACAGCGTTAACCACATACGCCAAATCAGGATGGGTAATCGTAAGATATTTAGGGCGCCAAGAAAGGATCGATACAATGTCAGATTTTGAAATGGCAGACTGGTGGAGTTGTGTAACTACGAACAAGGAACAAAAGGGGTAGAGACCGGGGCAGTATCAGACATTTTGGCATGAATGAGAATGTCTAGGGCATACTTAACTTGACCGAGAAGTAGACCAGAGGAAATGGGAGATATAACAGTGATGAGTCTCGAGAGAGAACAAAAAGAAAAGTGTCAGCAGAACTGCACCAAAAATTGAGCTGAGATAGATAGGTGCTGAAACGTTGAAACCAAACTCGAGGGCTTGCTTAAGACCATAAATGACCATTCGCAAGCGGCTGACATATTTTGGATGAAGAGGGTCTTTGTAACCAACTGGTTGCGCCATATATATACAGGAGTATCAAGAACACTGTTCAGAATAGCATTCGTGACATCCAACTGATGAAGAGGCCAGGAGCGACTAGTGGCAATAGCAATAATAGTCTGAATAGTGGAGCCCTTGACCACCAGACCAAAAGTATGATCAAAATCAAAGCCTAAAATATAAGAGAACCCCTGCGCAACAATCCAAGCTTTGTGACAATCAGTTGTACCATCAGGATGATACTTCAGCCGATAAACCCATTTGGATCCAACAACGTTGACACCAGATGGGCGTGGAACAAGATCCTAAGTGTGCTGGCCCCGCAATGCAACAATCTCCTCATTCATAGCAGCTACCCAAGACGGGTCCTTCTAAGCTGAATGATAATCAGAGGGCTCTTATTGAGCGAGAAGAGTAGCAAGAAGACCATGAGCCACAAGATCAGAATAGTCTTGATGCTGAATAGCTCCAGTGATCTTGTGACCATTCGATGAGTATGGGGCTGCAGTGAAGAGGTCGGAGGAGAAGGAGCCGGAGAAGGCATCAGGGACTGAATGACCGAGGTAGCCGGAGATGATGTCACCATGGGAGTAGGACTGGCCGCCGGTGTCCGTGGTGGGGCTGACTGGCCAAGAGATGGATAAACAGAGTCCGACGAGCAAATGGTGCAGGGCGTAGATGACGACTGATCAAGGGGCAAGAGTAGTTGGCTAGAACTGCCGTCAGCATCCAGAAAGGAAGAAACATCTAAGGTTGATAAAGCGACACCAGTTTCCAAGGCTGAAGACAAGGCAAAAGGAAATCATCCTTCGTCGAAACGAGCATGACAGGTGACATAGATCTTGCCAGTGGAAGGATCAAGGCGGCAGAAACCCTTATAATGGCAGTTGTAACCAATGAAAACACAAGGAATGCTCCGAGGATATAACTTGTGAGGGGCCATGGGACAAACATATGGAAATACTCAACAACTAAAAGGATGGAAGTTTGAGTAAATTGGATCACGCTGATAAAGAAGTCCATAAGGAAAAGACCCTTAAAACCGGAATGGGAAGCCGATTAATATTGTAAACTCCAGTGGCAAAAGCCTCATCCCATCTAGACAATGATAGATGCGAATGAAAAAGTATAGTGATACCCATTTTTGCAACATGTCTGTGTTTGTGCTTGGCTCGTCCATTTTGCTCCGGGGTGTATGGGCACGAAACATAATGATGAATGCCTTTGGAGGTAAAATGGGATCGTATGCGCATATTAAGAACTCCGTGCCACCGTCACTTTGAAAAACCTTTATTTTGGACATAAATTAATTCTCGACTAAGGCCTCAAACTGCAAGTAAGTATCAAAGAACTCGAATATTTGATGTAGTGGAAAACACCGAGTAAAGCGAGAGTAATCGTCCACAAACAAGGCATAATAAGAAAAACCATTCTCAGATAAAACTAGGAAGGGATCCCACAAATCACAATGTACCAAGTCAAGGACGTGTTCATCACGCTTATGATTCTTAACAAAAGCTAACCGCTGCCCATTTGCCATAACACAAGGAGCGCAAGTATGTGGTTTAGGTAGTAAAGAGGAAACTGAAAGAAGACCGAACTTCCGTAAAACAGAGATGATAGTCGCTGGCACGTGCCCCAGTCGAGCATGCCAAAGCTCATTTGATGCCTGTCTTTATTCTTTTGTAAGAAGGAAACTAGTGCTGCGCCACCCTTGTCCAACACGTACAGTCCTTCATCACTGTGGCCCCTGCCCACGTCAGCCTTAGAAACTTTTTTTTGAATCACAAAGTTTCGGTCATCAAAAGTGACAAAAACATTTAAATCCCTGGTCAGTTTACCAATAGACAGAAAATTCTTAATGATAGCAAGAATGACCAAAACATCAGACGGTGTCAAAGTATCAGAAATCCGAGAATCACCAATATGAGAACTTGGAATAGAAGCACCATTACCAACAGAAACATGAGAATTACCAGAATAAGGGCAACACTATCAAGGCCAGAGGCTGAAGACGCCATATGATTGGTAGCACCAGAATCAACATACCAGTCTGATGCGCGAGATGATAGATCTAAATGCAAGGAATTATGAATATTTTTGGCCAAGTGTGTGCAGTCTGAACGACGAGTCTGCAGTAACATCTTGTAACAAGTAGCAGCATAATGGCCCGGACGACCACACCAAGTACAAAGAGGATGATTGCGTCAGAAACCAGCCCCAGTTGTGAATTGACAGGGACCAGAACCAAACCAACTGCCAGATCGATCGCCAGAGGCGGTGCGTGAACCCCACGCACCACTGCCTCTGGCTAGCACGTGATCCCATGCCCGGCTGGCTTGGGGCTGCTCACCTGCAGATGAAGCGACTGGATCAGACGCGGGTACTGAGCTCCTTTGGAGATTTTTAAAAAATGCCTCATGATTCTTAACACGTGACAAAACTTTAGCATAAAGGGGCGTAGGGGAAGAATTTATCAACGGAGTAGAAAAATCTTTGAATTCATTACCAAGAGCAGTAAGAAACCAAACTATTTAATTATCATTATTAATCGGAGAACCCATAACATACAGTTGGTCGAAAATTTCTATAAATTTGAGATGGAGTTCATGTACTGTACCAGTTTTTTGAATACCATGAGCGTCTGCACAGAGGCGGATGATGGTGGAAGTGTTGCTATTCTAATAGGTTGCAGCAAGATAATGCTAAATATCCTTGGAGGTTAAACATTCAGGAATCTCAGCAAGGGCCTCTGGAGTGAGAGAAGAAAACAGAAGACTACATACCTGTTGATCTTGATCGACCCATTGCTCATACTCAGCCATAGCCTTCAAGTAGCCTGTCTGAGGATCGGATTTCACGCCACCAAGAGGGGTGACCGTGAATGATGCAAAGGAGGAGGAGCCGTCTGGCAGCTGAGACAGACGAGTTGGATAGAGAGTCGAGCCATCGAGAAAGCCATAGAGTTTTTTAGGCCTGAGAACGTAACTAGTTTGACGCTTCCAGAGAAGATAATTGGTAGGGGTAAGCTTGATATGCATCTTGTGATTCAGTGTGTTGTATGAAAGCTTTTCTTTGGCCATTTGGATAGTTGAGAGACACTAAGAAGTGTGTCAATTGATCGGAGAAAGGGAAGGGAAGTGAGGTAAAAAAATTGGAGGGTAAGCTGGTCAAGTTGGCGGTGGCACAGGGAGAAGAAAAAAAATGTCGACTTGATTTTTAGGTTTTAAGTTCTTAGATCAGACCATGCTCTAATACTATGATAGAATTATATTTCTCGTAATTAATTATTGTGTTGCTGACAAGAATATATAGAGTACACTATGGAAACATAATGTGAGTAGAACTCTGGCTTAGTCAACATGACTTATCCATAATCAATCAAGATCTAATCACAAACCTGATTTACTCTAACACTCAGAATAAAACCATTGAAGATAACAATGTAGGGTTAGATATCTCATAATCACGGAATTCTCGAAGGAATGAAACAAAAAACTCAATAGAGTTAATTAAAGAAGGGGGGAGGGACTCGAGAGAAGAGAGAGAGAGAATGATCAAGTTGTAAAGTGCAAGTTTTCTAAATGACTTTCACTAGTGCAGAATAGGGGCATTAACGGTGGTGAAAAAGGGTTTTAGACGGTGGTTCCAAATATTCATCTCTGGCACCGACACAGATCGTGTGTGGTCATTAGACAATGGTTCCACAACTGCTGTTGAATGTTTCCTTCACGACGCTTCTGAGTGTCGTTGAAGCTTATTTTTAACGATGTCTATTGTTTTATCATCAGAAAAATAATTCTGAAACCACTTCCAATTTCAGAACTAGCCTCATGACGTTTATAAAAAATATGGCCTTCCTTGTTCTGTTGAAACCAGAAAACTCAAATCTACTATATCATCTCATTGTTCATATGAACACAGACATACACCTTTATCTCTTACACTCATATCAAAACCACCTGCAGTCAAACCCATAATAATAAACATTCAAACAATCATCAATCCACCTTGAATAGTACATACATCAAAATTGATATGTGGGTCTATCATTAAGATCAACTCAAAACAGAGAAGAAAATGTACCATAATATCATATAAACACATATCGATATTCATCTTCAACACAACACAACCACAGTCATCCTCATCTCTTACACTCATATCAAACCCACCTACAATCAAACCCATAATAATAATATTCAAACATTCATCAATTCACCTTGAACGATAACATATATTAAAATGATAGGGGTGTTTTATCATTAAGAAACTCAAAATGAAGAAGATACCATACCATGATAATATGTAATTTATCACCACACCTTCTTCATATTTGAAGTCGCCACTGCGGATTGGCATTTAAAACTAAAACGAGGAAATATTAGATTTGGGGAAGGAGGGGAAAAAGAAGGAAGAATGAAAGGAAATATGAAAGAATAAAGGAAAGATGGAAGAATGAAAGGAAAAACAGTTGTACTCCATTGTAAAGGTGGAATGTTTTTTAGGGTTTCTTACTTTAGTGCTCCAAAAACCAATTCTGAAGTTGAAACCTCTTTCGGAAATGCCTTGGACGTGCCTTAAAAATAGTAGTTTTTGGTGCATATTTTTGTAGGATATATTGGATGGTGGTTCAACCCCCGTTGTCTTTTTTTTTTTTGCAGTTTAGAGGCATTACTGAAATAGCTACTGGGGTAGGAAGTGCAATTCCAAAAGCACTCCCTCCTTCGGAAATGCCTTAAAATAATAGCTTTTAGGGCATATTTTTGTAGGGTATTCTTAGATGGCAGTTCAAGTGCCGTTGTCTACTTAGTGCACTTTCGACACATGTTCCGACTTTGGATGTGCCCTCAGAAGTGCATAAAAGTAAACAACAGACCCATTGTATAATATTTTCAACGGCAGTTCAAGTCCAACCGCTGTTGATCATTCTACGTTAAATGGTAGTTATGCTCCAACCGCCGTCTAATGGAGTTTCGGAGCCGTTTATCATCAACCGACCAACAAAATACATGTTCAGAGTTTGAACCTACATTAGAAGGCGGTTCTAGCTAATGATTTTTTGTGGAACCTCCATCTAATGGAGTTTCGAAGCCGTCTATCATCAACCGACCGACAAAATACATGTTCAGAGTTTGAACCTACATTAGAAGGCGGTGATTTTTTTTGGAACCTCCATCTAATGGCACTATTAAGGACCATTCTTCCACTAGTGTTTGAGACTCAATTGGTATATATGTATAAATATTATTGTGTGATGCTTTATTAGATTCGTTATATTAAAATATAATTTTTTTCACAAATTTTTGTTATTATCAATAAAAAATATTATGGATCAAATATTTTTTTAATTCAACCGGTGAAAGTTGCAGATTGAATTAAATGAGACAAAGAGAGTAACTAAAAGAGAAATTCAAAATTTTTCGACCAAACTCACTAGCAATGGTTGATTTACTCTTTCATTTCTAGATTTTCATTCTTTGACCAAATCCATAGTCATACCCATTTCGAACATAACTAAATTTTGAGAGAGAAGATATTTTCCAGAAGTCACTCAATAAATTTTTTACATGGTACTAGTATGTTTCTTTTGTTTTAACATTTAAATATATATAATCATATATTATAGTTAAAATGTACAATATCTATATTAAAAAGTGTTGTGTATAACTAAAGAGTATTATTATTGTTTCAAAATTTATGACATTTATATTGTTTTTTTAAAAGTTTTATACTAAACACCATACAAGCTAGCGAGGTACTATTTGTTAAGTAAATATATAATGTAGATCACGTATACAGTAATTGAATGTCGCATTCTAAACTATAAATTAAAATCACTAGCTAGTTGATATTAAACCTAATAATTAGCAAGACTAATGTAATATATAGAAGAAATTTTAAATGATTGTGGACCAAGAATGGGAACGTGGTTTATTTCTAAGTCAATCATGTAATTAGTAGTAATTCAGACAAAGATACGCCCTTAAAAATCCCCTCTCCCTCATCATTTCTCTTCCCAAGTGGCTTCCTAGAACATGACTCTTTACCTACCGAAACTTGGTATTCCCTCCGTCCCAAACTAAATGGTATGAGAGAGAATTTTGGCTACAAATTTGTACAGTAAAATTTGTTCAGCTTTTCAGTACAAAAAGTTGAATTTTGTACTTTGATGTGAGAGATGATTTACTGTTCAAAACTTGTTAAATTCTTACTGATCCCTGACGGGAACAGTAACCATTCCCTCATTTTTCTAATTTTTGGCTCCATAATTTCAATTCTGGAGCCAAATGAAGCCACTGTTCACAAGGTTGAAAATTTCACCCTAACTTCTATAAGTAGGGGCATTTATTACAGCTCCCAATCCAATCCAAAAATATAAAAAAACCAGCTCTCAGAAATATTTTGGTCAGTTCCTGAAGAACTGGCCAGATACAAAAACAAATCTCCCTCCTTCAGTTTGAATTCATCATCGAGCACAGCTGTGATGGTTGGGGCAAACCTGACAGATGAGCAGAGGCAGGAAATAGCCCATTATCTGCTTCAAAACTTAAAAAAGGGCAGATTCAGCGGCAACAGAGACTGGAGGCAGCAGAGAAATGGTCAGATTCTGTTCGGACCATATCTACTATATGGGCGCGTGTGAAGCAGCAACTTCAAAATGGAGAAGCTGTGAATGCCCGTTCAAAAAGGCATGGGCGGTGTGGCAAACCAAGAAACTAATTGATGTGGAGGCCTTAATGGCAGTGCCACTTAGGTACCGGCGAACCTGTCGGAGCAGAGCGGCACATTTGCAAGTTGGAAAAAGCACAATACATAGAGTTATAGCAAGCAAGGAGATCAGAAGCCACACTAAGGCAATGCATCCACAACTAAGTTTGGCATGAAAAAAAATCAAGGCTAGAATGATGCCTAAGTAACCTGGAGTGTAACATGCAGTTCCAGCCCATGGAAAATGTGATACACATCGATGAAAAGTGGTTCTACTTGACAGAGGCAACAACAAGGTATATTCTAGGTCCCAATGAACCTGAACTATACAAAATCACTCAAAGCAAGCATTACATTCCAAAACTCATGTTTTTATGTGCTGTGTGTAGAACTTTACTTGACTTAGAGGGTAATGTAATGTTTGATGGAAAATAGGGGTGTTTCCATACGTGGATTATATACTAGCCAAGTACACCACTGTAAATAGACCTAGAGGAACCATGATTCTCACACCCATATCATCCATAACAAGAGACATCATAAGACACAAGCTGATTCATGAGCTGATACCAACAATCAAGCATAAATGGCCAGTTTGAGCAAGCAAAAATATTTTCATACAACAAGATAATGCCTCTTGTCACATATTTGCAAATGACCCTGAATTTCTAGCTACAGCCACCTCAGATGGTTTCAATATACAGTTAGTGTGCCAACCATCAAAATCACCCGACCTAAACATTATGGATTTGGGGTTTTTTTTGCCTCAATTCAAAGTTTATCGCAGCAAAACCCTAGTCAAAACCTAGTTACTACAGGTTGTGTATAATGCATTTCAGAGATATGATCCAAGAATTATTGACAACATTTTCCTAAGTCTGCAATGTGTCATGGTGGAAATCATGAAATGCAGAGGTAGGAATGAGTTTAAACTGCCCCATATGGGAAAAGACATGCTAAGAAGGCTTGGTATGTTGTCCCACAATTTAATTGTTAACCCGGAGCTAGTAAGGGGTTATTTGGAACACATGGTGGCTATTGGGATAACAAGGCACATTCAAGACCTGCTGATCAGTATGGAGATGGTTTAGATGTGCAAGGGATCTATACTTTTGTAGGATTGTGCTTCTAGATTCTGGTGTAGGGTAAACTTACTAGTTAGTTTTGGTAAAGGTAAGTTTATAGGGCAACCTTGTAAAATGTGGGAGGGCTAAACTCCATTCAGTATGCATGAAATTTGAAAAACATAAGTTTTGTAAATTTATGTTTTAGAACTGAGGCAAACAAACATTAACCAGAATGTAATGGATGACTGGACACACACAGCCATTTCGTGGCAAAAAACACTACAAGGCTGCCATCCATGTGTTTTTAGCAAACACGGTTGCAGCCTAAGTGTGAACAAACAATATCATCATAGGTGGCTATCAACTAATACATGGTGGATTGAGCAAATAATTTTAGAGTTGTGTTTAATCACATCATGCCCCGCCAAGATCAAATCAGTTTCGAGGCTGATAGGCATGGCTGCATGTTTTAATCATTCATCACGGCTACATCATTAATCAAGGGTTCAACCAGCACATAAACATGCTATCACAAACAATTCAAGAAGCTATGAAATCTCATATAAAATGCAGTTACCATATGCCCAGCCAAGGTCAGTGAGTTTTGGAAACATCACTGCATGGTTGCATATGAGATCTACAAACACATACACATGCATAACTTTCACTGCTCCATTATTGCCCCTGATATGAAACATACTCTGCCTGACTCAGGTTCTGTATCAGATTCAGATGAAAAATGGGTAACATCTACCCTGGTTTCAACTGAATCCGAGTCAAAATCTGAGTGGTTGCACATTTGATCATTAACAACACACAGACTCAAGTACCCAACATAAAAAAGTTATGTACAGGCTATCACAGACAAGTAGCACACAAGATATCACAGACAAATACAACACCAAGTAGTTGCACTACTAAGAAAACCTGCATTTAAAGGTAACATGTTAGTACATTCTCAATAATATTACATTCCAAAGAAAGTGCAGAAATTAAGGAATACGTTTATTACAAACCCGTGAGTAATAAATCTATTTTCCATCATCATAATCACTATGACAAACATATCCAGTCCAGAAACTAGGCTCACCATACTTAGGGAATTCATTATCCTTGAAGTACACTGATGAATGTGGATCACACCAGGATTCAGAATCAGATTTTTTAGAATCAGGGGGCTGTATTTCATCAGAATCATGGGGCAGTGTTTCATCAGAAATCAGGGGAGTGTGATGCATGTGGATGAAGGGGATGTGTTTGATCCAAATCAGGATCTGAATCTGAGTGATACAGGATTGCCTCAGATACAAGACTAAAATGTGTTTCCACAGGGGTATCCCAAGATTCGAACGAATAAGCATCTAGGACAGGATACTGGGGTGGGGTGACTTCACTTCCCTTCATTTGTGACTCAATTTCATCAAGGCCAGTAAATAAAGTAGGATCAATACTCGCCTGAAACTGAGAGTCATACTTGGAATCACTCAAGGATTGGCAAGGGGCAGACTCACCCTGCCGAGCCATGACCCTGTCACCGTGATCCATTAGGTAAGAGTAGACACAATGGGTGGGGAATGGGTTTCAGAAGCAAAGAATGACATGCAAAAAAAGTAGTTGCATATGACTAGGGATGGGACTAGGGTTTCAAATGCAAACTAACACCAGGAAGAAACAATACAGTATCAGTAAGGTTAAAGTTGTACACGGCTGAACTCTCAGAAAACAATACAGTATTAGTAAGGTTAAATTGAATGGGAGTGATGGCTAAGGACAAAATTAAGAAACCAATAGAGCTTTAGAACTTATTCATAATTTAACATTGAAAATTATCAGAAAAACACATATACATCACATGCAAGCACTTTCAAGATCACATGTTTTTAAAGACCACAGAAAAAAAAAATTTCACACCCTATTGAAGTCAGATCTATGACATTAAGAATCCATAGAGGAAGAATAGTAAGAACAGGGGCACTTCAGTCACAGATCTGGCAACGAAGTTCAACAAAGCCACCAATAATCACAAATTAAGCATGCATTTCTTGACAAAGAACACAAAATGTAACGAATCTAGGATGAAAATAACCCGGATCAGGAACAACACCACAAACTAGGGCATATATGTGTCAAATTTGGCCAAGGGCTTCAACATATCCAACAAAAAGCACAAGAAATATAGGTTTCTCAAGTCAAACAATTCAAAACAACACAAATTATTCACATGCAACCGGTTTTATACTTCAAAACCGTAGATCCGTGTACATTTCAACGGCTTTAACACACAACCCACTAAGAAACCAGAACCCACAAGTTAAGAAGCAATCAAATCAGTTCAAAACCCACTAAATGAAAAGCTCAAACACAAACCAGAACAAGAAAATGATGTGATAGAATCCAACGGAGCAGAAATCATATTCATTTTCGAAACCGCCAACAAAATTTTGAGAAACCCCTAGATTGGAAACCCAAAAGGCTGTGATAAAAAACAAAAACCGAGCATTGATTAACAAAGGAGGATCAACAGAAACACAATTTCTTCAACTGATATGGGATATGGAGGGGCTAGGGTTTTCAGGCTTTGAGGGAGTAGAGAGCGTCGCTGTGATTTTGTAGACAGAAAAGAAGGAAATGAGACGTGAATGGAGTGTTCAGCAGTAATGGAGAAGAGAGAAAGGGAGCGTTGGGAGTGCAATAATGGAGATTGAGAAGAGGAAAAGTTACGCATGTGATAAGTCTGGCCCATTTTCAAATGGAGATTGGGAAGAGCAAAACAACACACTTCTCTAGGACGCAACACGCGTCTTGGAGAATGCTTAACACAAGGATTAAACAGATTTAATCCTGTAATTTTGCAAGGGTCCAGGGGCATTTCTGTCTTTTCACCTATGATAAAATGGGATGAATTGGGTAAGCTCTGACCATTGCAATTGAATTGGGGACAGCTAAAAATGAAAAGTATGCAATTTAATTTGGGACGGAGGGAGTACTGTAATTTTAACTTAAGAAAAAATTGGTCATCCAATATCAGTTTATTTAATCTATTTTAAATACTATGAAATTCGCATGTTAAAATGGCTCTATACATGGCATATGCATTCCAGTTGTAACAAGGATCGTATATGATTATTAAGCCTCTGCATTCCTAATAAGTACTCCATCCGTCCAAAAGAAATTGATAGAAATCATGGTATTCATTAATAATGTTTTATATAAATACTAATAAGTACAATTATTAGTCTTAAACATTATTAGTACAACCATTCACTTTCCCTCCGTCCCAAAGTAATGTTTTATACAAGAGAAAGTCTCATGAAAGACGACCTTTCCATAAGCTTATGGACAGTTCTCAGGGGCATTTGTCTTAAATATTGTAATTTTTTATAAAATTTAAATATTGCATTTTATAAGTTAAAACAAGTAATAATACGTATTTGAAGGTGAAAATATAAAAATATATGATATAAAAAAATATTTTCAAAAATTTTAAATTTTGTATGTAATTTAAGAAATGCATTATATAAGGTAAGAAATAAGTGGCTTATGGACAGACCGCCTGTTAGGAGACCCACTCTTTATACAAATTGGCATAATGTTTTACAATAATGTTTATATAAATACTAATAAGGAATTCCTAATAAGTAATCATGAAAGGAATTGGCACAATTACTTTTTTTCCATTTTTGGTTTTATATAAGTACTATTATTTGATAATTATATAATATATAGTAATATATTAAGTAGTTGATGAATATAATACCTCGGGTAATATTTATGTGTTGATGGATATAAGAAAAATATTTATGTGTTGATAGATATAATACATTATGTAATATTTTGGACTTGCATCGATTTTATTTTTTTAAAATAATATGCTCAGGACGTTCATTCTTAAGAGATTTACATATGTGATTTTTTAAACATCATTATTAGCACATTTTTATATTAAATGATCTAAAATATTTTAAATCAAGTCGTTACATGTGATATGTAATTAAAAAAAAAGTAAAGATGACAATATGTAAATAAAATATTTACCACAAATTATAAATAAATTTACATATTTTTTTAATCACATACAACAAATTAATAAATTAAAGATGATGATAAACTACATATTTTATATTAAATATTTTTTATATGATCTAGATATGATGATAATTCATGAAATACTTTTATATTTTTTTAACATATTGATGATGTGAAATAATTTATACTTATATATGTTATTTTATAAATAATGCTAGAAATTAATATTAGTTTTTCTAGTGTGAACCAAACAGGAACAAAGAGAATGAGCAGTAATTTGATTCCCTTTCCACGCCTCATTCAAACTTATTTTAAAATAATAAATTATTCCTTTCCTTTCTTTTTACTAATTCCTTTCCCTTTTCATACTTGAACCAAATGATCCCTTATTTATACAGATGTCATATTAGATCCACTACAATACTTTTGCAACTATTATCTTGAGTGCTGCATTAGGTCTACTTTAACAATTTTCAAAGTTTAGCCAGTACATTCTAGCTAGGAGCTAGTTTAAGGAACATTTTTCTAAAATACTATAACATATGTGGATCGCTATATCATGCACTGTATTTTATTTGATTATATCATGTATTTATACTATTGAATATACAATATGTATTTTCAATTTAATTTAAATAATTTAAATAAGTTTAAAATAATATTAAATAAAATTTTAATTTAAACACATTACCACCGCCACTAGAGGTGTTCCAGCTGTGGTGCACGACGAAGGTGAAGGCGGCCAAGAGTTCATCTTCTCCGGCGGTGGAGGACGGCAGCGGTGATTTCGACGGAGGTGGAGGACGGCCCGCGGTGAGTTCGCCTTCACTGGCGACTTCGACGACTGGTTCGTCTTCCCCAGTGACTCCGACAATCAGCCCATTCTTTTTTCCTCCCCGGCCTGGTTCTCGTTGCCCTGATCTCCTCTCCCCGCTCTCCTTCTCCGGTCCCGATCTCCTTCTCCTCTCTCCGTTCTCTTCTCCTCGCTCTCCTTCTCCGGTCTGGCTTCTCCTCTCCTCTCCGGTTCTCGTCGCCCAGTTCTCCTCACCCAGTTCTCCTCCGCCCCTGTTCTCATTCTCCTCTCGGGCTGGGTTTTGCTTGGCGGGGGACCAAGGTGGAGCATCGGTGGGGCATCAGCGGTGGGTGTCTCGGGACGGGGATGATGGGCTAGGGTTTTGCTGGGGATGGGAATGAAGGAGAAAACAAGCGGTGGCCTAGAGACGACAGCCTAGGGATGATGGCGGGCTAGGGTTTTGCTGGGGACGGGGACGAAGGAGAAGATGAGTGGCGGGCTAGGGACGGCGAGCTTGGGACGGCGGGCTTGGGATGGCAGCGGGCTAGGGTTTTGCTGGGGACAAAGGCCGGGGACGGCGTCGGTGGTTCCGGCATCGGCGGTGGCGGTGCCAGTGGCTCCGGCACCGGCTGTGGCGGTGGCAGTATTGTTTTTGTTTTTTGTTTCTTTTTGAAAAATTAAAATTATTATTATACATGTATATCATATTATGGCGTAACCTAGTAAAATCCATGGTGTGATATCACAACACCCTAACATATTGATAAATAAGGGAAGTCTCAATGTTGACCTAGCCACCTGTTTATTAATAGGTCTCCTAACTTTTTATTTAAAAAATTGTAATCATTTTAAAAAATTAAATATTATATTTTATAAGTTAAAACAAGTACTCCCTTTGTTTCATTGGATATGATACAATTTCTCTTTTTGGTTATTTTTGTGAATTTGACACACTTTCCTTTTATGACAAGATTATTTCAATTTCATCTATTCATTATACTTTTTCTTTCCAAATTCAATTTCATCCACTCATTTCATTCACCTAAATCCAATCACCTAAGGCTATGGTGACACATCCAATAAAACAGAGGTAGTAATAATGTGTATTTGAATGTGAAAATATATAAGAACCCTAATACTAAAGAGTATATTTTAAAATTTAATATGCAATTAAATTTATAATGCTAAGATCATCAACCATCTTTAACTAAGACATAATTTCCTTCTTTAAAGAATGAAAATTTGATAAGTTGCTGAACTATTGTACGAAATAAAATGTTATTTTCTTTAAAATTGAAATTTAGATGAGAAAAAAAAATCAAATTTCTATAATTATAGGCAAAAATTTGAAATGGGAGAATAAATACTTAATAAATTAATAGATTAACATATAAAATTAAATGTCATTTTTTGTAAAATAAAAAATCTGTTGGAATTTGAGTCTAACAGATGAACTCCCTCTATCCCAACCCAAATTACCTGTCTACTTTATGGTACTATTAACTATTAAAGTTTGCCGTTGAACAGACATATAAGAAACAATATATCATATGTGGTATTGTTGAATTCGTCATAACAAAATTTTCATTAAATACTCCCTCCGTCCCGAATTAAACTGCACAAGATCAAAGATTCAATCAAACTAAGAAAACTTTGACTATATATTTAAATAGATATAAAAAATAATATTGTTGTATGTGATCTCGTTGGATTTGTCATAACAAGTAGTTATTAGAAAACAACTTTTTGTTTACCGATATTATACGTAGTTAAATATATTAATGGTCAAACGTGTGTGTTAAAGACTGTAAAAAAGATTCTGTGCAATTTAATTTGAGACAAAGGAGTATCATATTTTATTACCATAGTTAAATATATTTATGATGAAACATATTTCTCAAACATAATTGATGGATAATTTAGACCGGTAAAGAGAGAGTATAAGTTTTCATTCTCTATTTCTCTAAAACATTAGAGAAGCTGTTTGATTCGCTAGCTTTAATTTCTTACTTTTTCATCTTTAAGCTATTTCTACCACACTCCAAGCAATGAACGAATTGTTATAGTCTCATACTTCACTGATCGTATTATGTTGAAACTCCACTTCATATAAAAAAGTACATACTTTGAAAAAGGAAAAAAACAGGCCCCAATCAACAACATTGATTTGATCTCTTTTCTTGCAGTGTATTCCATGTTTCTTCACAATATTGACGATCACACTTAAAACCTGCAGGAGATATTTTGCAAATATGTTTAGAAATATTATTGTATCTTATATAATCATTTTTCTTTATTGACTTTGTAAAAATATGTGGTTGTGATTGAAGCAGGTTGTAATTGACACAGAAGCAGAATTTCAACCACAACCTTTATTGACACTGAAGCAGGTTTTCAATCTTGATGTCAATTACAACCTGTGCAGATTGATGGTTTCTAGTCTACACAGCTGTCCCTGTCCGCTGCTGCTTCAGTGTCTTCGTCTGCTTTATGACATCAGCGTTTTGGGCATCCATCCTCCTTGGTGTTGTTTTTTATCCCAGCTATCTCCTTACGTAATAGTGATTTTAATAAATCTGTTCCCTGCTCGGTATGTCATCGAGCAAAACAGTTTAGAAATAGTTTTCCTGTTAGTTATGCTAAAGCTAGTACTTTGTTTGAAGTTATTCACTGTGATGTTTAGGGGGCCTTATGGTTCACCTTCTTCTAGTGGAACATTTTTATTTTTGACCTTAGTTGATGATTATTCATGAACTGTTTGGGTTTATTTATTAGTTTCTAAGTCTCAAGTACCATTGAACATGAAAGATTTCTTTCCGTTTGTTCAGACACAGTTTTGCCATCCCATTCAACTGGTTCGGACAGACAACGGTAAGAATTCTTGCCCCCCAGATAATTTGTTTTGGAGAAAGGTGTTCATTTTGACACCTCCACAGTCTACACACCTCAGCAAAATGGGCATGTGGAACGGAAGCACAAACATGTTCTTAATGTTGCTCACACTCTTCGTTTCCAAGCTCATCTCCCTATCGAATTTTGGGGAGAATGCATTCTTACAGCGGCTTACCTTATCAATCGCACTCCAACACTGGGGTTAGATGGCCAAGCGCCTTATCACTTTCTGTACAGTCGCGCACAAGATTATAACCATCTCTGTGTGTTCGGTTCATTGTGCTTTGCCTCTCAGTTTCCTCGACCGCGTGATAAGTTTTCATCCCAAAGTTGGAAGTGCATTTTCCCTGGTTACCCTGTTGACAAGAAAGCTTGGTTTGTTTACAACTTTGAGTCTCGCACTATGTTTGACAGTCTCGCACTATGTTTGATGTAATATTTTATGAAGATTAGTTCCCTTTTGCTCCTGTTTCTGCAAAGACGCTACCTGCTGATCCACTACAATCTCTGTCCCTTGCCGTATTTGACGACTCCTTTCCTGAGCCATCCGAGCCATATAATCTTGGTTAGCAGTGGCCAGCTTATCCTGAGCTTCAACCGCTTATCTCCGAGATGCGCCGGCCGCCGCCATGACTGCCCAACTCGCGGCCGTCCGTGGTGCCAGGTCTGCGGCCAGCTTACTCCGAGCCCCAATCGCGGCCGTTCTTGGTGCCAAGACCGCAACCAGCTCACTCCGAGCTTCAGCCGCGACCATCCATGGTACCAGGCCCACAGCCACCCGGGACCGCTTCGCGGCCAGCTTGTCTCGAGCTCCAGCCGCGGCTGTCTGTGGAAGCACCTCTAATGCGGCCGTCCGTGGAAGCACCTCTAACGCGGCCGCCTCTCGCCGTGCCTGCCGAGCCCGGCTCACCACCAACAGCTCCATCAGTCGTCCGTCCTCCCAGCACTCGTCTTCGTCAGCCTCCAGCTAAATTTAAAGACAATATCTGCACTGCTACTTGCTCCATAAATCCCCCCTATTGATCCTGCACCATCTGATTCAGTGTTCTCAGGTACGCGTTACCCTATTGCTGATTATGCTTCCTGTAGTAATTTTTCGGTTTCACAATCTAGATTTTTGGCTATAGTGACAAATGATGTTGATATGGTTACTTTCTCTTATGTTTATCGTCATGCTCATTGGTATGCGTCTATGTCTAACGAGATTGATGCACTTCAGCGGAATAATACATGGGTTCTTGCTCCTCTTCCTCCTGACAAGAAGGCTATTGGATGTAAGTAGGTTTATTAGACAAATTTTAAGTCTGATGGTTCTATTGAGCGATACAAGGCTCTTTTGGTTGTTCTTGGTAATCGTCAGATTGAGGGGACTAACTTTACTGAGACATTAGCTCCTATTGCCAAGATGATTTCAGTTCATCTTTTCTTGGCTGTTGCTGCTATTCGTGGTTGGGATCTTCATCAGATGGATGTTCACAATGCATTTTTGCATGGTAATCTTGAGGAGAAGGTGTACATGCGTCCTCCTCCTAGTTATACACTTCCAGCTTCAGGGTTGGTTTCCAAACTACGCAAATCTCTTTACGGCCTACGCCAGACTCCGCGGATTTGGTTTGCTAAACTTGCTGCTGCTCTTCACCTCTTTGGGTTTGTTCAAAGTAAGACATATTACTCTTTGTTTTCTTACTTGAAGGATGGTGTTTCTCTTCATGTATTGGTTTACGTTGATGATCTTATCATTGCTGGTTCCTCTCATGCGTTGATTTCCAAGTTCAAGAAGTATTTGTGCTCTTGCTTTCATATGAAAGATCTTGGTGCCTTGAGGTATTTTAGGCATTGAAATTGCTCGTCAGCATGATGGGATGTTTCTGTCTCGATGGAAATATGCCTTGGATATTTTTTCTAATACTAGTTTTTGGCAGCTAAGCCCACAAATTTTCCCATGGAACAATAGCACAATTGGGCGCAAGATGATAGTCCTTTGTTTGATGATTCTGCGTAGTATCACAGGCTTGTTGGGAAGCTCATTTATCTCACCATCACTCATCTTGAGCTTAGCTATTCAGTCCATACCTTGGCCTAGTTCATGGAGAAACCGCGTTTGGCGCATTGGCATGCGGCTATGCGAGTTCTGCATTACTTAAAGAGTCATCCTGGTCAAAGTTTGTTTCTATCGGCTAAGAGTTCTCTTTAGCTTACAACATTTTGTGATTCAGATTGGGCAGCTTGCCCAATTACCAAGAGATCTTTGACTAGATATCTTGTGATGATTGGTGAATCTCCGGTTTCTTGGAAGACGAAGAAACAACCCACTGTTTCTCGCTCTTCGGCTAAAGCTAAATACCAGGCTATGGTAGTCTCTTGTTGTGAATTGCTGTGGCTTAAGTCATTTCTTCATTCGTTGGGAGTGGCGCATCCTACTCCGATGCGTTTGTACTGCGATAGTTAGGCTGCTCTTCTTATTGCAACCAATCCAGTTTTTCATGAGAGGACGAAGCATATTGAGATTGATTGTCATTTTTTTCGTGATTTGATGCAGTCTGGTACTGTGGTTACTTATCATATTCGTACTGCTAGTCAGCCAGCTAATTTATTTACGAAGGAACTTGGACAACAGACATTTCAGACTTTGCTTGGCAAGTTGGGTATTCGAGATCCACATGCACCAGCTTGAGGAGGAGTGTAGGAGATATTTTGTGAATATCTTCTGCAATATTATTGTACCTTAGATATAATCCATTTCCTTTATTTACCACGTAAAGGCTGTCTATATATTGTACCCGACCTTGTACTATCAATGAAAACATACGTTCATATTTTACAAAACCACTCCACAATGTATACTACAACAACAAACCGTTGCATAAACTAGTCACATTTCACCACATTTCGTAAAGAAACACGAAAACTTTAACCTAATCCCAGATCATCACCACAGCTATAACTCCCACACCAAGAAGAACAGCAACAAACTTAAAAAAACGGAGTGTCAACATAAACCTTAGCCGCAGGTTTAAACCCTTTGGATATCAGATGATTAATCGCGACGTAGACGAAAACGCCACAGGCAAGTCCCATGGAGATGGCGTAGAGCCAGTCGGCGGTTTTTCCTTCCGTCGTGGCGTCAATGGCGATGCCTATGCCCACTCCGACGGGGCTCAAGATTGCGAGCGCGAACGAGTACGCGACGGTTGTTAGAAACTGCCTTTTTGGCAGCATTTTGAGAAGGGCTATCCCCGTTGCAATTGCAGCGAAGATCTTGTGGGGTTGGATTGTCCATATTAGAATCACGGGCTTCTATCATAAAACCAATTGGTACTATGTAGAGGTGACCCATGATCTTATATACTGAGTTAGATGACTGTCAACCACCAATGTGGGATTAACTCTAACACACCCCCTCACGTGCAGTACTCTAACACGCCCCCTCACGTGCAGCTGCAGCGGCATGAATCATCGCGCAAACGTGACAGAATGAGGGTAACGGGCCAATCTTGAGCTCTGATACCATATTAGAATCACGAGCTTCTATCATAAAACCAATTGGTACTATGTAGAGGTGACCCATGATCTTATATACTGAGTTAGATGACTGTCAACCATCAATGTGGGACTAACTCTAACACACCCCCTCACGTGCAGTACTCTAACAGTCCATAGGGATCTCCACGCTTCTGACTTGGTCGCTGAATCAATTAATGTTTGATTGTTCATAAAGGAAGAAAAATATGGCGGATTGTCCGTTAAATTTACAAACTGAATGGAAGTCATTTTCATTTGCCCAATTGTGGTATACTACTGGCTAAATTTCCTCAAAACACACACAAAGAAGGAGAGAGTAGTAAATTTCTTCGAAAGAAATCTAAAAGTTTGACTTCTTATGTATTTGTTCAGTGTAGTATAGCTAAAATGTACTAATTGAACACATTTAATTCATAACTCAGATTTGACATTTCACAAAATGTTTGAGTTTTAAAAATTGCTAGCTTATACTGCACGGTATAAAATGTTGTAGTGTACTACTCTCATAATCCCATAAAACTTTTTGTGGGGGAATTGTACATAGTGAGGTGAGAGACCAGTTAAATACTGACACGTGGCAAGTGAATAAAGTTTTGTGTGAGATGGTCTCGCAACGAGACTAGAGATTAAATTGTTAAAAATGTAGCATGGGGTTTCAAATTGAAGTTTTAAAAGTTCAGGGGTTGGATGTAAAATTTTGTTAATTTACTTCTCCCAAATTTTTTTGAAGCTTTCTCTCTCCTCTTATTTTCTCTCCAGCCGTAACCACCTTCATCTTCTCTCTCCTCTTCATTTCTCTTCCATCTTTCTTCAATTTGATCGCTCATTTTCTTCCAATTAACCGCACATCCTCTCCATTTTCTTCCTCCTTTCTTGCGCGTAGTGGTTCATTGAGATCATTGGAATTTTTCGGTAAATTTTTCGGTTTTAGCTTCGGTTTCCGGCTGCCGGGCGCAATACAACATTTGTTTTGTGTTTATCTTCGAAGGTAATGTTTTGCTCAGATTTTTTATGCATATTTTGTTTTTGTAATTATTTTTGTTTACTTTCTTTGGTTCATGTGATATTCTAGGTTTTGTGTAAGTTATACTGAGTAATATTTGGGGATTTATCTATTTTTTGTGTTTTGTGAGTTGTTCTTACGTATTTGTGCTAATATTTGTGTTGTTGCTGCTTTTTCTTAGATGACTAAGAAGGTATGCCTCTTTGCTGCTACAATCGAGAAGGAAGGAGGATTTATAATTTTTCTTAATTTTCAGCAGTGATGTTTTAGGTATAGTTATGGATGTTTCTTATTTTCAGTTTGATGTTTCAGGCTTTAAGTACTGTCACCTGTGTTGGTGCAATGTATTAATTTCAACGTTTGATGCTTGTGGTGTTTTCATTCTTATGTGTGCAATTGATGTTCTGTTTTGATTGTGTGTGATATCTTAGGGTTTTGTTACGATTTGTACTAATTTTTGTGTTGTTGTTGTTGTTTCTTAGATGTCTAAGAATGCTTGCCCACTATTGCAATTGAGAAGTAAGGAGGAAGTGAAAATTTAGTTATTTTTCAGATGTGATGTTTTAGATACTGTTACTGATGTTTCTGGTTTTATGTTTGATCTTTCATATTTATGTTTTAAGTGCTATTATCTGTGTTGGTTAATTTCAGTATTTGATGCTTGTAGAGTTGTAGTATTTTAAGTGTTGGTGAGCGTCGTTCCTTTCACCAAGAAAACTGCAAATTAGCACACAGATTAGTATAGTAGAAGCAGGTCGTATCCACAGAGAACGGTGTAATTTCTATCAAATTTAAACTACCAACAGGGTTTGGTTTAGCAACCACGCCTATGATTGAGATTTGTTTAATAAAGTAATGAATTACTAAGCTACAAATAGGGCAAAAAAAATGCAGAAAAATGCAGAGATAAATTACGAACAAATATATGGATAACAAAGGATTGGCATAAGTTAATCTTTGGTTCATTCCTTGATCATCGACTACTCACAATTCATTTAACCCCCATGAATTATTTGGTTATAAGCAGGAACAGTATTTGCTATTTCCCCTAAATTCCCCTTAAATTTCCGATCGCGAGCAAGTATTTGCTAAACCCGCGATCTTCCTAATTAAGATATTCCTAGCAAGTATTTGCTAAACTAGTTATATCTTAACGATCTTAACACCTAGGGAACCCAATTTAGACAACAAGCACGTATTTGCATGCAGTTTATCCAATTAATTGTTTATCATTCTGTTATTACAGTCATAATTGTTATCTATTTTTCACAGGAGGTGCTACTTAATTAGCCATAGCCTAACAAGATTGAGGTGATTAAACTCAAACAATTAAAAACTCATAGGATTAATTTTCTGAAAACCCGAAGCCTCACAATCCATGAACCATCGAATTAACCTAACCGATTAAAAATCTAGCTACTCATGGTAATTAAACTAAACAAATAATTAATATAACAACCAAACATAATTAAAATAAAATAATAAAATACTAACTATCAAAATAATTAAGCTACCTGGATGATGAAACCAAAGCTACTAAAACAAAACTCAACTTTCTCCTCTGTCTCATAAACAAAACAAACAAAAGTCACGAACTCATTTTTTCCCCCTTTCTGGCAATGTCCCCCCGCCTAATAATACCAAAACAACCAAGTGAAGAACTAATTTCATCTTTCCTGGCAATCTCTAATTTGGGTAACCAAAATCAGAAATTTTACTCCCTTCCTTCGTGAATAGCACACGATTTTTATATGCTAAAAATAAAACCCAAATCCTAACTAATTTTGAAAAGAGAAAGTCTCAGGAAAGGCGGCCTGTCCATAAGCTTATGGACAGGCCAGGGACTGATATGTAAAATGGGGTCATATTATAATTATTTTTAAAATGGGGTGCCTAAAAATTATTTGTGCGGAATCATAAATTGTGCCTAATCAGCAGTGTAATTTTTGGGAAGTGTAATCATTTATCACGCGTGTTCTCGTTTTACCCTTTCTTCTCCTCTCTTCGTTTTTCAATTTCTTTGTACAAGAAATTTCAAATTCGCTCTTCGTTCTCCTTTATCACACGAAATTTCGCCGGAATCGTGTTGCTAAAGGTTGCGCCGGAATTGCCTGGATTCGGTAAGATTGATATTCTAGGTTTTGAAATTTCGTTGCTGTTCGTTTCCTTTTTTGCTTTATAGTTGTACGCGATTCTGATGTGAGTTTTTTTTTGTGTATTTGACCTAGTGATGGGTAGGGCAAAGGGGAAAGCTGTTCTTCCTGAAGCTGAGAAGTTGTCCCAGCCTTCTTCTTCTCCTGGTTCATATGTTTTCTGTTTTGCACTTTTTTTTTGTTATTGTTGTGTGTGTATGTGTTTTTTTAGTGTTGTTGATGTTGAATTTTTTTAGAATTTTCTTCGTAAGTCAGATCTGCATATGAGTTGTTGATCTTGATATTCTAGGTTTTGAAATTTCGTTGCCGTTCTTTTCCATTTTTGCTTTATAGTTGTACGCGAATATGATTTGAGTTTTTTTTTTGTGTATTTGACCTAGTGATGGGTAAGGCGAAGGGGAAAGCTGTTCTTCCTGAAGCTGAGAAGTTGTCTCAGCCTTCTTCTTTTCCTGGTTCGTATTCTTCCTTTTTTCTGTTTTGAATATTTGTAGTTTCGCGCTTTTTTTGTTCTTGTTGTGTGTGTACGTGTTTTTTCAGTCTTGTTGGTGTTGACTTTTTTTAGAATTTTATTCGTAAGTCAGATCTGCATATGAGTTGTTGATGTTGACTTTTTTGTTAGTCAGATCTGTATGTTTTGAGTTTTTTTATATAACATGCATTTGATTGTTTAGAAGTTGCATTTGTTATTGTAAGATATGTACTAGTTAGTTGCTCTGTTTTTCCCGGCATGTTATTAGTTATAATGTGCATTTTTTTTCTTAGGAGTTGCATATGTTAGGTTAACAGCTGTATTAGTTAGTCATCCTATTCTTTTGATTTGTATGTCAGGTCCGCATTTTCTTAGAAGTTAGGTAATGTGTTTTTCGAGTTACTTATTTTTGTTGTTGACTGATTGTTATATTGTGTACTTGTTTTCTTAGAATGTTCAAATGTTAATATAACTTATGTATTAGTTACTTAGGTTGTGTTTTAGTTTCACCGATTGTTAGTTAGTTATTGTTATTCTTTCTGATTTGGTAGTATGTATTTTTGTTTCATTACAAGTTGCTCATGTTAGTTTACTATATGCATAAGTTAGTCAGAATGTGTATGTCAGATTATGTTGTTTACTGACTGTCAGACTATGTATGCATTTTGTTTCATTACAGGTTGCATATATTAGTATAGCATGTTAAATAGTTAGTTATACTGTTTTATTCCTAGATCAGGTTTATTATTGGCTGTCAAAGTATGCACTAAAATATGTTTTTCTAAAGCTGAGAAGTTGTGTCAGCCTTTTTCTTTTGGAGTCTTATGCTTCTGGAGGTTTTTATTTACATGTTGCATTTTATTTGTGTGATTATGTTTATTTTTTTTAAATATGTGCTTATGCAGTTTTTTTGTTTTTCATTGTTTTGTGTAGTAGTTGTATTGGCACGTAGGTTTGGCACGTAGGTCTGCCAGGATTGGTGGTTCTACACCACAGATTCCAGTTCCTATTGTTCCTAAGCCGGGAAAGAAGAAACGGATGAATGTAGTTGTTGAGCAGTTGAAAGATGGTGAAGGCGAATCAGCTGCAGGTGAAGGGGGATCACGTGAAGATTTTGATTATGACACACTGGTGAATGATGTTGTTGGAATTAGTAGAGAAGTATCTGGTGTTGATGAAGCTGTACCTGGTGTTGATGTAGCTGTACCTGTTGAGAATAATGGTGAAGGGGGGTCCAATGATGATGGTGATAGTATGGACAGTATGATAAATGACTATATTAATGAAAATCAGTGGATTTTGGGAGCAGTTGCGAAGGCGGAGGCGGCGCAAGCTGCTGCGGCTGCGTGTGAGAGGGAAAGTGAGGGTGGTGAAGCTGATGTGGAATTGGGGGAGAGTGTTGAAGCTCGACCTACTGTGGTGGTCTCATTTGAAGGAGAGAAGGAGAGGTTGTCACCTCGTTTGTTGAGCAAGGAGAAGGGTAAACAATGTGAGACTTCTACTGGACAGAATAAAAGGAAGGCAGAAGAAGTTGCTGCAAAGTCGCCTGTTGAGAAGGCGATGAAGACAAAGACTAAAAAAGTTGTTGTGAAGAAAGGTGCTGTGAAGGCGAAGAAATTTGGTGGGGTTTTGAAGGAGTCTGTTGAGAAGGTGAAGGAAGTTGTTGAAGTAGCGAAAGAAACTGGTTTGAAGGAGTCTGCTGAGAAGGTGAAGAAAGTTGTTGAAGTGGCAAAAAAAACTGGTTTGAAGAGGAAAACGGAGAGTACTGTTGGTGAAGCTTCTAGGTCAGGAAAAATGGTTGCTGGTGAAGAAGGAGCTGCGAAACAACAGCGCAACCGTCAGAAGAAGCAGGTGGTCCAACGTACTGATGAGGAGGGTAACAGGTAAGTGTATTTTAATGTGTTATAAACTGTACTCGATTAATAAGATGCTGCATTTGATAAGATTCAGTGTTCATTTGTTATTCACAGTCTGAAATAAACTTACAATCTTCATATTTTATTTTATTTTAGGTTTTCTAAGAAATTCTCAACCAGTTGTTGTCCTTCAAAACTGAAATTGTTAATTGCCTCACTCACTCCCTCCCAGAAGATTGACGTGGAAGATATAGGTTTTGGTAGACTTCTTTCGTTCGACATCTCATCCATTCCTACTGGAGTTGTGCCTTGGCTGGTTGACAGGTTTGATTATGTGGGCTGATGTCATATTGTTTAATGATGACTACAAATTGTTCTAGGCTGACCTTTTTTTGTTTTGTTTTAGGTTTGATCATGTTGGCTGTGTGCAAGAAATATCAAGCTCAAGGTACATTATTACACCTGATGATGTGTTTGATATATTCTGTATCCCTAGGATTCCAGGCTGTGCCGTTGGTTTGGTTAGGAATAATGGTAGGGGTTTGTCAAGGGATGTGGACATTAGGAATAATTGGAGAGAAGAGTTGGGTGCTGATAAATATGGCAATATTTCTCATGTTAATCTTTTTGAGGAGCTGGGTAGACTAAGTGATGGTGGTGAGTGCTTTAAGAGATATTTTGTTATGTATGTCATGTGTAATTTTTTGGCGCCAACTACCAGAAATTTGGTTGATTTTAAGCTGGTTAGTGCTCTAGAAAATGTTGGGGCCATCAAGAGTCTTGATTGGTGTGGCTTAGTGCTTGATCGTCTCTGTGAGGGTGTTAGGAGTTTCAAATCTGATTCAGGTAAAAGAGACGTATCTTGTGTTGGCGGTTGTGTGTTTGTATTGCTGCTAGCTTATATTTATAGGTTTCCCTTTAGAGGTCAGCCTGACCCTACCAGACTTCCCTTATACATGCATTGGTCAAACAAATCTTTGCTCGACAGGGCTCATCATCTGGAAAAAATAGGTTATGATAAGGGTGTTATGGTAGTTGCTGGTTTTCCTTTGACAAAGGATGGGAGGGTTAAAGATAACACAAGTGGCCAACAGCAATCTAAGTGAACTCGTAATAGCCACGACGGGCTTCATACACCTACTGTTGCATGTGATGGTATTGCTCAGGAGCCAGGATTTATTTCTTATCGAATACCGAACGGTGTGATGAGCAATGAAGACATTGACAAAGCTACCAGCAATGTAAGTATTTTTTGTCTTTTTTTTATATAGTTTGTAAAAAATTAGTGCACGTTGTTTTAAAACTAATGCAGATGTTAGTTAATCTAATGCAGTTTGTAGTTCATATTTCCTTTTTAGATAGATTCTGATTTTTTATTGGAATGGTATTTGTTCTTCTGTGTCAGCCTCTTAATAGGGCTTGCCTCGTTTTCAAATGAGACATGGAGGTTATTACACGTGTATTGGTTCAAAACCTTGAGAGGGCAAATGCTAGCCCGATTGTGCGACCACAACCGCAGCCGCAGCCACAATCAGAACATCTGGAAGAAGGAACAACCACAGCCAATGAGGATGCTGTTCATGTGAAGACAACACAAGAAATTATGGAAGACCCAGCCACACATGAGTGGGTTGATAAGATAGTTGAAGAATACATGAGGAAAGCTCGTTCTATGATTCCTTCATTCTCCCTCGGGATTGAAGGACTCGATAATTTGTAGCTTTAGTATCTTTGGATTGTTTTTGGAGGATCTGTAATCAGCTTATTTTGTGACTGATTGTTTTGTTGGTGGTATGTTAAGCGCAATTGAAACGCTGTTTTAGGAGTTGTTTTTAAGGTTGAAGGTGTATTTGGATAATTTGTGACTAATTGTTTTGTGGGTGATACGTTGAGCGCATTTGAGACGCTGTTTTAGGATTTGTTTGTAAGGTTGCAGGTTTAATGAAACAAATGCATGTTTAGTTTTAAGAAGTACTATTTGTATGCTTTTAATTCCAGGTTGATTTTTGAATTATTTGATGGGGTTTATTGTGTTATTTTTATGAGCTTATAGGAAAACAAATGCAATTGGTAGGTTAATAGACTACATGCGTAAGCTAAGTAGTTCTACATGTATTCAGTGGTTTTCGTATCACTAAAACTATGTGAAATATAATACAAGTCCCTTTTAGGGAAACAAGTTCATGTCGAATGTTAAGAAGTAATATTTGTATGCTTATTAATACGAAGCTAAAAAATACAGTATGTTATTGAATGTATACAAATCTTAGGTACATAAAAATCAGTGGCATACAGTATGATCCTGGAAAACAAATACAATATATAGCTAAACAAATGCAACTTGTATAAAAAAGAATGCTACTTTTTACAGTGTCTTCACATCTGGTGTTTTTGTGCCGAATTCAGTAGTTTTCTTCCTTGGTTTTTTCTTTTCCATGCCTGATTTTAGCCTTTTTCCTCTTCCTTTTGTCTTCACTTGGGCTGGATCGAGTATCTTAGGTGCACTTGTTATGGTTGAGTTGATTTGGGTACTTGTGGTTGATTGTTCAATGGCATTTGTTTTTGGTGCCAACAAGTCTTCTATTCTTACCGAGCAGGTGTCAAACATCTCTTGAAGAGTGCTTCTAGCTTCTGAGTTTCCTTCGCTCTTTAGAACCAGATTGTAGAATCTGCTTGACATATGGTTCCTCCATGAGAGTACACTGTTGATGCTTTCTGATTGATGTTTTTCTTGGCCAAGAATCCTGTCCCAAACTTCTGTTTTGGCCTTTTTTGTCCACCTTTTGAGGATGTACTTTGCAGGTATTTCTGTGATGGAATGAGGGTGCAATATCCTGAGGGTATGAAAGCAAAGCATACCTGACACCTCAAAGGACTTGCATGTGCATTGTACTTCAACCAGCCCATCTTCATTTTGGAACTCAACTGTCTCGTATTTGGATTCATCATGTTCTAGGCTGCCCTCATATTTTTTGTCGGTGATTCTGAGAAAAGCTCCTTGACCTTAGTTGCCATTGCTAGGGAAAATTCCTTTTTGAATCCTTTGTATAATTCAAGTGTGTAAACTTGAGCAGCATATTTTACCAAACCTGTACAAGCCCAGTAGTGGGAAATAAATGCATACTGTAAGTTAACAAATTCCTGTTCTAGACTAAATAATACATATTTTCAAATGTGAACATACCTGCTTTGTTTTGATAATTTGGCTTTGCTTTTGTACATGCATTTTCATTTTCTGCTTCATCTCTCCTCCACTTTCTGATTGTTTGGTTAAAGAGCTCATAGAAGTGTGTCAGTGTTGTTGTTTTGTTTGCATTGAAGCATAGTGCGTGGTTTGTGCTTTCACTTCGTTGTGATGATAAGATGCCTGCTGAGAAAATATCTTTGCTGAATGCCGTGCTCCATTTTTCACGGATGCTGTACAGGCGTTGAAACCAGGTGCTACTTTCCAGATTGTATGTGCCGATCATGGAGGTCCATTTTTCTTCAAATTCTGTAGGATTATGGCATCTTTTCACACAGTAGTCTAGATCGCTTTTGAAGGATTCATCTTTCTTTAATCTCCCATAATGTTGTATTGCATTTTGTTTTATGTGCCACAGGCACAACCTGTGTTTTGTGTTTTGGAAGACCTGGGAGTTGCAACAAAAAATGGATGTTGGTCAGTATACATATTGTAAGCTGACACGTGCAGAAGCTAACATTTCCTACTCAGTTTCAGGTCTAAGAAATGGAATTTCTGAAGTTGCAGCATTTTCAGGAAACCTGTTTTCTAAAGTAACAAATGCAACTTATAATCTATGTAATGCATACTGTAAGGTAAGAGGTTCAATGTATACGAGTGCATATTCAGTGATCAGAACTGTATGCAACAAATTTTCAGAACATACCTCATTTATTGCTTTGCCCATTGCAGGATCTTGATCTGTGAATATTGTGACAGGTTCCATTCCTTCCATTGATTTTCTGAAAGTGTTGGGGAGCCACACAAAAGTTTCAGCCAACTCATTTGCTATAAAAGCACAAGCAAACATTGTTATGCTCCAGTGATTGTTGATTCCAACTATTGGGGCACAAATCAAGTTATACTTGTTTGTTCTGTATGTAGTGTCAAATATGGTGACATCTCTATAGAGTTTGTAGTCCTCCAACATCATTGAATCCCTCCAAAACACTGCGGATAGTTTTGTTTCCTCGTCGAACTTTACTTTGAAGAAGAAATCTTTGTCCTTGGCATTGATTTCCATAAGTGTGTCAACAAGTTTCTGAGCATCTCCACTTTCTATTTCTTTCATTCGAAGTCGACACACAAAGTTGAGGTGGTCTTTCATTGTATGCCCCAGATTCTCTTCTCCACCAGCTTCAAAAGACATGTATTTATATCCTATAGTAGGTCTTAAACCTGCTTGTTCCATTGTTCTGATGGCTTTTCCTTTGTCTTCTGTAATCCTCCGTTCACTCCTACTGAGATACTGCCAGGCTGGTCTTGTTAACTCATGATTGTGTACGGTATTGTGATGTGCCACGATGTAATAATCCTGCTCTAGCTTCACTCTAATTTCAGCTAGGCATCCTATTTTTGTAATCAGGTCCTTTCTCTTCCTCTTCTTCTTCTTTTCAGAATGATTTCCATTATCCATGCAAAGAACAGGGCTGGCAGTACTGGTTTTTAATCTTTTCAATTGGCCTCCAGCAGAGCACTTGTAGTACTTTTCACGAATTTGGCCTTTGCTATTTCGACGTTGGCAGTCCTTCCTGTAGCTGAAACCAATAGCATTTGCATGCTTCTTGTACATAGCATGAAGTGCTTCCAATGTTTTTTCTTTTACGCCAGTAAGATTTTCAGTGGCATCAATATCATTTAAATTTGGAAAATTTGTATCTGTAATAATAAAGAATACAATTTCTAATGTAAGCTCTGTTATGATAAGCATAAGAAATACTACTTGTAGTGTAACATATGCAGAGTGTAGTGTATTTTTTACATGTTATAATCTGAACAACGCACAAGTTTCTTAAAAGTTGGAATTGACAAATGCATTTTCTGTGTTTTGTTCATTTTAATCTAATGCATGTTTATTTGTAACATATACGTGATTTATGTTAACAAATGCATAAACTATACAAAATTTCTGTGCATCATGTAGTTTAAATTGCTAATGTTTCCACATGTTCATACATGTTCATAGCAGTTGAATATCAGTGTTCAAAATTTTAAAAAACAACTATATTTATATCGATTGCATTTGAACACAACAATTTCAGTTTGATGAGAGAAAATAATACATTCATAGGAATTGAGTAGTATTTCAGCTTCTTGCAATTGACTTTCTTCTCCTTGAATTTGAATCCTGGTGTTTAGAATCGTGTTTTCTCTTGCAGATTCCAATTCGATAGCAGTAGTGGTTAGGATTAAAGCATCTGAAATTTCATCTGCTTCAATAAGATCTAGAGACAGATTTTGTCGTTCAATTCCATCGGAATCACAGCAGTTGTTGTTGTCGGAGGACATTGAAAAGGCACCGTCAACGGATTGGACGAGAGGAATTGAAAACAAATCGGCGAACTAGTGAGGAAGAATTGATAGGCGTTGAGAGGATTCTGGAGGACGAAAAGAGTCGTAATCGCACTGGTTGTTGTCGTCGGAATTCATCGGAAAGGCGTTGTTGATGAGAGATCAAAAACGTGCTGGCAAGGAGATTGAAAAACGCGTTGGGAGCTTTCCGGAGAAGAAGAACAGAGTACTATGTGTTAGTGTGTGAAAATTGTGTTTGTGGTTTTGCGTTATATTTTTACTTAAGTTTGCCTTATTTGCAAAGTGGCCCCTCCCTGTCCATAAGCTTATGGACAGGCCAGGGACTGATATGTAAAATGGGGTCATATTATAATTATTTTAAAAGGAGCACAGATTGTAGAAAAGGCCAAAGTCGAAAAACCACCGCTAGATCATCACAATCAGAACAGAAGAGGCGCGATGAAGAATATTTCCATCTCCGCCGGAGAAGGAGGGAATCAGTTGAAGATGGGAGGTGGAAGAGGGAGGCACAAGAGGGAGGTAGAGGGGAGGGTTTCTAAATATTTCTTATTTATATGTTCAGTTCCTGAAATTCAGGACGGTTTTTAAATTAAACCTCGAGTCCAAATATCTCAAATTCTACCTCAAATTTGATTTACCAATTTGCTATTTTTCCTCTAGTCTCTGGTCTCACCATGGGACAGTCTCGCAGGAAACAAACTCTACGTTTATTTATACAACATCATGCACAACTAGTACAAATCAAACATTGGTTTAGTAATAAAGATGTCATATTAGATCCACTACAATACTTTTGCAAATATCATCTTGAGTGCTGCATTAGATCTACTTTACCCATTTTCAAAGTTTAGCCAGTGCTTTCTAGCTAGGAGCTAGTTTAAGGAACCTTTTTCTAAATTATTAACATATTAATAAATAAGTGAAGTCTCAGTAAAGGTGACCTAGCTATACATTTATTAATAGGTCCCCTGATAGAATGCGAAACCCACAAATGATTGTGACTGTGTATATTGATATATATAGTGAGTACAAATGGTATGAAAGACTTAAACAAATATAGAACACGATATATACAAAATGGAAATTCTGTTTCACCTAAAGTCTATACTTTTATGCCAAGTTGTTTAACGTTTGGTGTTAAAACACGAAATAAAATAAGCAGTGCACACACAACTTGGTTACGCAGTTCGGTGCAATTACACCTACGTCTGCGGGGCCTTGCCCAGATCAGAAACCATACACTAGAAAGCAGTCTTTAGTACAAGAAGCTTAACTTGAATACTAATCCATTGCTAACCTATGAGTGAATGTCGTGAGATCCCCTCACTGCCGATCCTACGTCGTTGAACCCCCACGAACAACACGTCTCCCTGTATCTCTTCCTCCTGAGGAATTAAGGCTTCCTTGTTTCTGATCTTTATGAACTTGGTCGGATGAATCAACACTCCTCCAAACACCACAGGAAGATCGCTCCAACACTTCTCACATAGAGATGGATTCTTGGTCGCTTGCTGATTGCGTTGTATCTTCTTCCTTTTATCATCTTCGCAATCCTGCCTTGTACACCACTCTTTCCTTGTCAAACTCTACCAAGAATAGACTTCTAGACTAAGGAAAGATCTAATTCTAATCTGGTATTTAAATGGACAATCCTTTATCAATAGGAGTTGTACCATAAATAAACTACTTAATTAATTCCTAACTATTACATGAATATTCGGTTACCAGAAATAGATTGCCACGGAATCACATATTAATCTTCACAATATTCTGTTCTGATCGCATGATTATCTTCCATAATTTGCTCCATAAATCGTGGCTAGAAAGCTGCTGTTGGGAAAAACTAGATAGCAGTGGTGTTAAAACACCACAACATAAGTTCGCACCGCAACTAAGTCCAACTCCAGAGGGCTTTACAATCTCCCCCTTAGCATATTTGTGAATTCAACAGCACACACGGACAGCATAAACAACAACGAATATTCAGAACATCTAAATCGAATACAAAATCAACCATCAAAATCCGTCCAAGTTAAAGCATTCAATATCTACTCAAAATCTCCAAATTTCTCCCCCTATATTCATGAATATGTCAAGACATGATTTAGACATCAGACCCATCCGAACCATCCTCTAAACCAACAGCATCCTGAGTCGCTGCCGCCAACAAACCTTCTCTTTCAGCCTCCAATGCAGCCAACTCCCCCTGAATCTTCGCTACAGCAGCCTGATGTCGTTCAAGCAGTTCCTGACACACTGCCGCTCTTGCCTCAATAGCGCTTACCCGCGCCGCACTAGCATCTGAGCTCACTGTTTCCGGTGGTGTCCAGGGTAAATCCTTTGCAATCCGACCACTCAATGTCCTGAGAGTCGGCCTTAAAGCTTGAGTAGAAATCAATTCATCAGAATCCCTTTTTACTGCTCCACCTTTTTGCAACACCAAAGTGATGATGCACAGATGTACCAATGCTTCCTTCCTAGTCTTGCGAGCACAATCCATGATATCATTAAACACCATTCTTCCCATATTGACCTTATACCGTGCTCCTAGACTATATAGTAGTGTAGCCATTTCTTTGGTGACACTTGTATTATTGACTAAAGGAATCCAATTGTGTACTGCCACCATATACAGGCAGTAATACCTGGAGGTAAGGTTGGATGCAGGTATCTGCTGTCTACCAGTCACTGGCCATGTACTCTCCACGCCACCGGTAAGCTCCACTGCCATTTCATCAAAATTTTCTGGCAACTGGTGTTTGAACACCGATTTGTCATTCCTGGAAGTGCCACGCTGCAGACATTGATTCACTGCCTCTGGGGAGAACTCAAAAACTTCCCCTCGCACATACACCCTATGGAACCAAGGAGATTCCTCATCTTCACATTCCTCCTTCAGGTTGGAATAAAATTCCAACACTATCTGCTTGTTATAATCACCAAAGCATGTAACAGCCCTAAACACCTTTAGATAGTGTAAATAATCTATGAACCCACAGTCTCGGTATTTCTCAGAATCAGCTGGCCTTTCCACCAGCATCTTCCTTCCACAGATAAATTCCCATTTTCTTGGCTTGCTTCATCATAAAATTCAGTGCTAATAACATCACTAACCTCAGGTGCAGGTAGTGCCTGAGGCTCAACTGGTCTCTGCTGTCGGTCTGCACGTAACTTCTTCAGTTTCAGCCCAATCGGCTCATCACTGTCCTCACTAGTGGCCATACTCTTATCTCTGCACCTCTTCGACCTTCGAGCACCCTTGGAAGTAGAGGCCACACTATCCCTGGCCTTCTTTGACATCTGAGTGGCATGCATTTCCCCAGACTCTGTTGGTGTTTCAACACCCACCTCCTTACTCTTCCTCTTGAGTCCACGTGTCTGTCTTGTCTCTGATGGTGTTTCAACACCAACATCAGGACCATCAGGAGTTTGCTCCCTCTCGGCCAGGTTCACAACTAGTGTTTGAGTACCAGTACCAGGCATATCAGCACCATCTACACTCTCCACAACAATACTTTCATCATCTTCCTTCTCAGAATTGGACTTCAAAAACTCTGAAAGAGCTTCACTCAGCACAGAGGCATTCTCTGGTTCATTCATCATCGAAAATGTCTCAGCTTCATCAGCTCCCCCTGCACACCCTGCCTCCTCTTCACTATCACTGATCTCCACCACTGGGATGGGCAATCGTCTCAACGATTCTTGAAGCAGGAACATAGACCCATTAAAGCACTCTATATCTTTGCCACTTGCTCTAGCAAAATCAGTGGATTTAACCACTTTAACTCAGGGTTGTACAACCACATCATCCCCTAGGCTTCTAATAACAGGCCTGTGCAGCGAACCTATTCTCGTATAGATGGTAAAAAACTGATCTATTTCCTCCCCTACTTTGTACTGTTCACCAAAATCTACTCCAACTAATGTGGCATAAAATTCACTAATTTCACAGATTTCTCCAATGCCACCAGTTAACAGTTCTTTCAAATCAAATCCATTTATCTTTCCATGCAAATTCTTGAATTTCCGAAGATCAACATAATCTCTATTCTGAACCATCCACGCAATAAATTCTAGAACAGAGTAAAAGTAAATCCCGTCATGGACAAAAGAATGGTCAAACCTGCCTTAGGGCATCAGCGATTTACTCCATCCCACTTAGTTACCCTCTGTTCTCGACCTCCAGGGCATTCTCCCACGTCTATATCGGGGTCAAGCTCTTCAAAATGGGGATTCTCCAAAACTCGTTCACTCGAGAAACCCCCAAACCATTTCTTGAAGGTAAAGTTCACCATTTTCGACGAGGTTTTGTGTGGGATATGCGGTTTCTGGGTTTTTGAAAATTTCAGGTTTGCTAGGAAGACAAGTGCGGGAGCTCTGTTTAGGAAGATGAACAGTTGAAGAACTTGAATTTGTGTGGGAATCAACCACTTGTCACTTTCACTTTCCTTTTTCGAAAACCAAAAAGCCACTCTACTTTCTCTTCTTTCAGAATACCATCATGCGAACATTTAAGCCCATCATCATAACTTTCTGGCCCAAGGTTAGCCCGTCTGATCTACTTCCCAATCAAGCAATTTTTTTCAGTACCACCAGCCCTCGGTGTTTAAACACGGCTTCTCATATTTTTGAGATTTTCAATTTTTCTAAATTTTTTCTTTTTCAACTATATTTAAAAGAAAAAAATGGAACAGTAAATAATACAACATAATGGACAGATCTGGGTACCTTACATTCGACACACACCCAAGTGCTGTCTGAGGCCTTCAAACGTCTCACCATCCAGAGGCTTTGTAAAGATATCAGCCAGTTGTTCTGATGTCGGTACATACTGGACTGTGACTTCTCCTTTTTCAACCAAGTCCCTAATAAAATGGTGTCGGATATCGATGTGCTTTGTCCTAGAGTGTTGCACAGGATTCCTGGAAATATCAATGGCGCTTTTATTATCACATAGGACTGTCAAACTCACATCATTGAACCCATAGTCTCTCATCATCTGCTTCATCCATAATAGCTGCGCACAACAACTCCCAGCAGCTAAGTATTCCGCTTCAGCCGAAGACAATGATATAGAATTCTACTTTTTACTGTACCAGCTGACCAGATTTGATCCAGCAAAGAAGCACCCACCAGTGGTACTCTTAAGATCATTAGCATTCCCGGCCCAGTCAGAGTCACTGAACCCTACCAACTGCAAATCCTTGTTCCGAGAAAACCATAGTCCATACTCCACCGTTCCACTTATATACCGAATAATCCTTTTCACAGCTGACATATGTGATTCCTTTGGATTAGCTTGGTAGCGGGCACAGATACCAACACTCAAACAGATGTCTGGTCTACTTACAGTTAAATACAACAGGCTGCCAATCATACTCCTGTACAATTTTTGGTCAACACTTTGACCCAGTTCATCTTTTGTAAGCTTGTCGGTGGTAGCCATTGGAGTGCGTACTGTCTTTGCACTTGTAAGTCCGAATCTTTTGATCAAGTTTTCAGCATATTTCTGTTGGTTGATGAAAAGACCATTCTTCTCCTGAGTAACCTGTAATCCCAGAAAATATGACAATTTTCCTACCATACTCATTTCGAACTCCTTAGTCATTAAGTCAACAAACTCCTTTACCAATACTGAAGAGGTAGATCCAAAAAAAATATCATCCACATAAATCTGTGCGATCAGAATGTTTGTCCCCTTATGCAGCACGAATAGTGTACGGTCCACTCCCCCTCGACGATATCCCTTCTGAATCAGAAAGGTTGTCAGTCGCTCATACCATGCACGAGGTGCCTGCTTGAGTCCATACAATGCTTTATTCAACCGATAGACATGATTAGGAAAATGTGGGTCTTCAAACCCCTTAGGTTGCTCCACGTCAACTTCCTCCTTTACTAGGCCATTCAGGAATGCACTCTTAACATCCATCTGATAAAGAGTAAAGTCCAGAATGCAGGATACTGCCAACATTAGTCTGACCGACTCCAATCTGGCTACAGGTGCAAAAGTTTCATCAAAATCAACCCCTTCTACTTGAGTGTACCCTTGAGCAACTAGTCGCGCTTTATTTCTTGTGACGTTACCATCCACATCAGATTTGTTCTTAAAAATCCACTTGGTTCCAATCACATTCACATTAGCAGGTCGTGGGGTAAGATACCAAACATTGTTTCTCTCGAATTGCTGCAATTCTTCTTGCATTGCTGAAATCCAATACTCATCGAGCAGAGCTTCTTTGTAATTTTTTGGCTCAGTAAGAGAGATGAAACATGATAGTCCTGCCAATTCTCTGTAATTCACCCGTGGTTGATCCCTTAAGTGCATATGTCTAGCTGGATTTTGTACAGATTCACATGTTCCAGTTTCTGGAGTTTCAACACCAGTTGACGATGCTGGTGTTTCAACACCAGTAGGGTTCACTGGTTCGAGGATATCACTTTCACCAACAGTGTCTTCTTCTGAATCATCAACAACTACATTAATAGACTCCATGACTGTTCCAGAGCGTTGATTAAGCACTTGGTAAGCTCGACCGGTAGGAGAATAACCCAAGAATACACCGATATCACTTCTAGATTCGAATTTAGCTAAAGGCTCTCGGTCCTTCAGAATATAGCACTTACTCCCAAAGACATGAAAATATGACACATCTGGTTTCTTCCCTTTCCAGATCTCATATGGTGTCTTCTCAGTAAACGGACGCAGATATACTCTGTTGATAGTGTAGCATGCAGTGTGTACAGCCTCAGCCCAGTATCTAACATTAATTTTCTTCTCGGCTAACATTGGTCATGCCATTTCCTGCAGTGTTCGATTCTTTCTTTCTACTATACCATTTTGTTGAGGAGTTATGGGGGCAGAGAACTCGTGGTGTATACCAAGTGTCTCGCAGATGTCATGAAATTTGGAATTTTCAAATTCTTTTCCATGGTCACTCCTGATACTTGCAATTCTTACTTGAGTGGTTCCTTTTTCTACATGTAGCTTGTGCGCCAAGTTCTTGAAAATATCAGCAGCCTCTGACTTCTCTTTGAGAAATGATACCCACGTATACCTCGAGAAGTCATCTACACAGACGAAAATATACTTCTTTCCTGCCACACTTGGGGTATTGACTGGCCCCATCAAGTCCATATGTAGTAGCTCCAAAAGTCTTGACGTTGAAACATCATTTACAGCATGGTGTGGTATCCGAGTTTGCTTTCCTTCTTTACACGATCCGCAAACTACCTCCTTGTTGTCACTGATTTCGGGAATACCTCTGAATGCATTCAGTTTGGAAATACGGGCCAAGGATTTATAATTTATGTGTCCCAATTTTCTGTGCCACAAAGTACTGATTTCCTTTTTCGAGTTGAAGCATGTGACGTCTTGGTCGAGCAAATAACAGTTATCCATTGATCTAGATCCAGTGAATACTTCAGTTCCATGGTTGACTACACATTTCTCCTTGTCGAAAAACACCGTCATTTCATTGTCACATATATGGCTAATGCTCAACAGGTTAGCTTTCAGACCTTCCACCAGTAATACATCTTGGAACACAGGAAGCCCTTTGATGGCTAACTCACCTTTGCCGATTATTCTACTGCGCTTCCCATCACCAAATTTAACATGGCCACCAAATCCAGGTTTGAATTTTTGAAGAAATTCAGGTACTCCAGTCATATGCCTTGAGCACGCACTATCGAAATACCAGGAGTTTCCTGTATGTGCCCCAAAACAGACGAAACTTGAAAGACAAACATCTTGAGATTTTCGAACCCATACCCGGCTTACTGGTCGAGTGATGTGATGCGGACTTTGATTGACATGTGTGTTCAGAAATCCAGTTCTGTATCCTCCAGTGTTAAGTCGATGCCTCGTATCATATCCTGGCATGGTGTTGAAACTCCGATCTGCTGTGTTAATAGACAGTGTCCTAAGAAGCTTAAAACACCTATTCCTGACATGCCCTAAAGCTCCACAGTATCCGCATCGTCTGATCCTCTTGGTGAAAAATTCCTCTCGATTATTCTTGGGGCTGGTGCGCCTTGATCTGCCTTGTTTCTCCACAAATTTACTTATCCTTTATAACCAATTCCGTATTTGGTCGCCTGTCCCATTCTTAGACAGTCTTCGAGCTTAGCTTTCCCTGTATTGCGACGTCTGATAGCTTGTTCTACTGCCTTTGCTCGTTGCACCACTTCAGCAAATTCCTTCTTGATTTTTTCCAGTTCACCAATTGCCATTTCTTTTTCAAGTTCGTTCACTTTAGCTTTTTCACTTAAACTCTTGTTCTCAAACTTGAGCTCTTTGTTTTCATCCGCCACTTTTAACCACATATTGTACATCTCCATACTTTCCTTGCGAATGTCATCATCACTAATGCTCCTAGCCTCCTCATCTGAGCTACAACTCTCATCTTCATTCAGCACACCGAGACCTTCCTCAAAAGTGTCTTCCAACTCCACCATTAACACACCGAAAGCAACATGATTTGTATACTCCTCTCCATCCTTAACATCATCTCCTACGTCATCATCACTCCAGGTTGTGGCATACGATTTTCCTTGTCTTTTAAGCGTATTGGCACACTCAGCTTGTATGTGTCCAAAACCTTCACATTCTCTGCACTGGATTTTCCTGTTCAGGTTGGGATTTGTCGATTTAAACTTTGGTGTTTCAACACCAGTTGCTTGACCAAATCTTGGAGTGGAGTTTGCGTTAAGATTTTTGCTCCCACTTGACTTATCTTGTGGTTTCCTGCCCATCTTCTTCATAAATCTGGAGAAGTTCCTGGTTATGTTTGCAATTTCATCAGAATCTTCATTATTTGTATGATCTTCTGACTTTCCAGAATTTATGCTTGAAAAAGCCATCTCTTTCTTTCCTGTTTTGGTTTGCAGCATTTCCATCTCAAAAGATTCCAGAGATCCCATAAGCTCATCAAGAGTCATTGTCCCTATTCTTCCATTTTCATTAATCGCTGTGACCTTCATATTGAAACGTGGAGGTAACGCCCTCAGCACCTTCCTGACAAGCTTTTGATCTTTGTACTTTTTGCCAAACTGAAACGCTTTGTTTGCAATATCTCGGACTCATCCATTGAACTCGGAAATAGTCTCATCTTCGTGCATCTTTAGCTCTTCGAATTTTGACGTGTAATACTGCAACTTAGATTCTCTGACGGAACTTATCCTCTCATGATACGTTTGCAACACATCCCACGCTTCCTTCGCAGTCTCACAATTTGAAATCATCTTAAATTGATCTTCATCTACTGCCGTGAAGATGGCATTTAATGCCTTTGAGTTGGACACGTGTGCTTTGTGCTCCTCGGTAGAATATTTAGAAAATGGTTTAGCCGTCGATGAGCTTGATCCCTCAGTTTCGTCACTTGAAGGTGGAGTGTACTGATTTATGACATAGTTCCAGGCTTGATCATCTAGTGCTCCAATGAACACTTTCATACGTGCCTTCCAATAGGCATAGTTTCCTTGTTCCAGCAACGGTGGTCGCGTGACCGAAGCCCCCTCCTTTGGTGCCATGGTGAAACCTGATCTCACTCTCCCTGTATAGGGGTCAGCAAGTGTCGTGCTCTGATACCAATTGAAATTCTGTTTCACCTAAAGTCTATACTTTTATGCCAAGTTGTTTAACATTTGGTGTTAAAACACGAAATAAAATAAGTAGTGCATACACAACTTGGTTACGCAGTTCGGTGCAATTACACCTACGTGTGTGGGGCCTTGCCCAGATCAGAAACCATCCACTAGAAAGCAGTCTTTAGTACAAGAAGCTTAACTTGAATACTAATCCATTGCTAACCTATGAGTGAATGTCGTGAGATCCCCTCACTGCCGATCCTACGCCGTTGAACCCCCGCGAACAACACGTCTCCCTGGATCTCCTCCTCCCGAGGAATTAAGGCTTCCTTGTTTCTGATCTTTACGAACTTGGTCGGATGAATCAACACTCCTCCAAACACCACAGGCAGATCGGTCCAACACTTCTCACGTAGAGATGAATTCTTGGTCGCTTGCTGATTGCGTTGTATCTTCTTCCTTTTATCATCTTCGCAATCCTGCCTTGTACACCACTCTTTCCTTGTCAAACTCTACCAAGAATAGACTTCTAGACTAAGGAAAGATCTAATTCTAATCTGGTATTTAAATGGACAATCCTTTATCAATAGGAGTTGTACCATAAATAAACTACTTAATTAATTCCTAACTATTACATGAATATTCGGTTACCAGAAATAGATTGCCACGGAATCACATATTAATCTTCACAATATTCTGTTCTGATCGCATGATTATCTTCCATAATTTGCTCCATAAATCATGGCTAGAAAGCTGCTGTCGGGAAAAACTAGATAGCAGTGGTGTTAAAACACCACAACATAAGTTCGCACAATATGCCACAACTAAGTCCAACTCCAGAGGGCTTTACAAAAACTAATCAGAAAGGGTATTCCTTTCTTGTCCTAATTCTAAATCAACTATATCTCTATTACTTTCCCTTAAACGAAGTGTAGGACTGGTTGCAACACAAAGCTTGGAATGAAAGAACTTAAACTGAGGACGAGGTAACCCCTTTGGAAAGATGTCAGTAAGCTGCAAGTCCGTAGTAATATGAGCAACCTTGAGCTTTCCAGAAGACACCTTCTCACGCACAAAATGATAGTCAATATCAATGTGCTTGACTCTCTTATGTGAAACTGGATTCTGAGTAAGAAAGAGAGCACTATTATTATCACAGCAAAATAGGAGGCACACAAGTCCCTAAGTAAATTCATCAACCAAGCTAGTTTCGCAGCAGTATTGTCCGAAGCCGGGTATTCTGATTCTGAACTAGCACTCCATGAAACCAGGTTACCACCAAGGAAATTGGTATAACCATATGTAGACCTACGAGTCTCAATACAACAAGCCCAATCAGCATTAGAATAACCCAAAACTGGTAAAGCAGAAGAATTTGCTCAAAACTGAAGATCATAGTGAAGAGTACTGCGCATATAACGCAGAATTTAAGTAACAACTTGGTAATGGTCATCAGTAGGAGCTTGCATATACTGACTGACTGTGCTCACTGCCTAAGACAAGTCAGGACACGTAATCAACAAATACTATAGTGCACCAACCAAAGAGCGATAAAGTGTGGGATTTGTGAATGGCTTACCGGAAGAGTTAGAAAGCTGCAAAAAAAGTAACAAATGGTATGGAATCAGGCGCCAAATCTTGCATTCCGGCACGCAACAAAATGTACTTTGCATATCTGTCTTGACCAATAAATAAGCCATCAGAAGTACGAAAAACCTCCAAACCCAAAAAAATACTGTAAAGTGCCAAGATCGGTAATCTTAAATTCGTCATATACCCTATTAATAAACTTCTGAATGAGATGACCATCATTCCCAGTAAGAATAATGTCATCAACATAAACTAGCAAATAAAGCAAAGAGGAACCCTATGAAAAAACAAATAAAGAGGTATCGCCAGAACTGCATACAAAACCCAGGCCAACCAAAAAGGAACTGAAATGTCGAAACAAAGCACGAGGAGCTTGCTTCAAACCATAAATGACCTTGTGTAAACAACAAACATAATGAGGACACATTAGGTCTTTGTATCCAACAGGCTGCTCCATATATACTGGGGATCAAGAACGCCATTTAAAAATGCATTCTTGACATCAAGCTGTCATAAAGGCCAATTTCGAGTGACAGCAAGAGATAAAATAGTACGAACAGTAGATGTTTTCACCACTGGACTAAATGTATGATCATAATCAAAACCAGGTAATTGTCAAAAACCTTGAGCAACTAACCTTGCTTTGTGTTGGTCAAGCGAGCCATCAACCTTATATTTTAAATGGTAGACCCAATTTGATCCATTAACATTAACACGTGGAGGACGCAGAACCAATTCTTACGTATGTTCAGTGCGAAGAGCTTCTATATTTGAGTCTATAGCAGCAGCCCATTCAGGATCCTTGACAGCCGAGCGATGACTACGAGGCTCGGTCATAGAAAATAAAGCACTCAATAAAATAGTAATATTATATTTTGAAAAATCCTTGTACCATACTGAACCAGTGCGAGAACGAGTAGCCATCGGATGTTCGGAAGAGGGACCTGTAAACGGAGATGGTGTGGGTGCTGATGCAGGCACGAAACCCAGATCAACAAGCACAAAACCTGAGGCTGGTAATGGCGGCCGTGCAGAAGGAACTAATGGTGGCACTTGTGAAGCTGAGTTCACCGGATCAGCCGGTGAAACTGCTGGCATCCGGGCAAGTGGCGCGTGATGCAAACGCGTGCCTGGGGTGCCTGGTGCATGATTCTGCGGTGGCGGTGTCATCGTCTGAGCTAGCAGCGATGGCTGCTGTAGATCATGCTGTCGGTTATCCTGTGGCAGACATACACAATTTTTTTTAAAACCCTGAGCTTCTGGTACAAGTTGAAAATTTTAATCTACCAAAATAATGGGTCATTCTGCTGAAGAAGATGGCTCAAACACCTCCAATGGAACAGACGAAGGCTCCAAAAAAGTAGAAACATCCAGGGATGATGAATCTGTAACGGTACTAGTATGGGTAGCTGGAAAAAATGATTAATCAAACCGAGCATGGAGAGTGATGTACTCCTTCTTCGTGAGAGGATAAAGATATCGATAACCATTGTACTGTGAACTGTTACCCAAGAATATCCAAGACATACTCCAAGGCACTAGTTTATGCACAACATAGGGCATCAAATACGGAAAACATCGACAACCAAATGTATAAAAATTAGAGTAGTTAGACGTAGAACCAAAAATAATAGAGTGTGGAGACTGACAAGGTAAAACCAAAGTAGGCAGTCTATTGATGATGTAGACTGCTGTCGAAAATGCATCATACTAAAATGAATTTTGAAGGCCAGAATGAAAGAGGATCGACAGTCCAGTCTCAGTAATATGACGATGCTTCCTCTCCCCGTGACCATTTTGCTCAGGAGTGTAAGGACAAGAAAGTTGGTGATGAATTCCCTTTGACGCAAAATGAGATCGCATGAATGCGATGATTCAGAAACTCAGTTCCAGCATCACTCTAAAATACTTTAATGGTGGTAGAAAATTGGTTCTGAACAAGTGCTTCAAAATTCATAGAAGCCTCTACAAAATCAGACTTTCGCCGTAGAGGGTATAACCAGTTGAATCGAGAAAAATCATCAACAAAAATATCAAAATAAGAATACCCGACATGAGATATGATAGGAAAGGGCCCTAAAGATCACAGTGAACTAAATCAAATATGCGTGGTGCACATTTTAAATTGACTCTAAAAGAGAGATGCTTGCCTTTACCCGTCTCACAAGAGGAACGTAAATGAGGCTTAGGCAGCAAAATAGTAACTGACAAACATCCAAACTTACTCAAAGAAGAAATTATGTTGTGGGGAACATGACCTAATCTACTATACTAAATTTCAAAAGATGCTTTAGAAGCACTGAAGGTAGCAAAAGCAGATAAAGCAGCAGCACCAAAATCCAAAACATATAAACCTCCATCACGATGACCTTTGCCAATAACATCTCTAGTAAACTTGATCAAAATGGTGAAAGTGGAATCATAAAAAAAAACATTCATATCCTGAGTCAACTTGCTAATATACAACAAAATTTTAGTAATTAGTGGAACCACCAAAACATCAGACAAGGATAATGAATCAAAGACTCGAGAATGAACATCATGCGTAATGTTAAGAGAAGAACCACTACCAACAATAACACACTTGTTACCAGAATAAGGAGTCACATGATCAAGAGCAGACTGAGAAGAGTTCATGGGGTTGGTTGCGCCGGAATCAGCTATCGAGCTAGCATGCGGTAAAGAGCCCCCGAGAGACCAAGTGAGGACATGTTGAGGCACAGTGACCAAATTTCTTACACAACTGATGCTGCAACTGGTACCATTCACCTTGCAATTTAGAGCAAGAAGAAGCAACATGACCCGGAACATAACACCAGTGACACCGTGGTTGATTGAAAAGAGACATAATAAAAAAGAAAGCCAATCTATTTTTTAAAAGAATTTGGTGCTGACTGGACTCTGACAAGGCAGTGACTGGGATATTGACAAGGTTTTGATTGGAAGGAAAAACTCGGGACACAAAGGATAAACTCATGATAAATTAATTCAACTCGAGAGAAGATCTTCAACTCGAGAGAAAATGGCAAAATTCAGAAAGTCATCTGATAACGAGGTGTGTGTGGTCACGCGTTTAGAGGAGAACCCGCAGAGATGCATGTGCGTTAGACCGATGGCGCGTGTATCTCACGTGCGGGAAAGGAAGTGATGGGCTAACTTGGATGAAGAGATATGGTGCCGTTAGGGAGTCTGGACGAGCTTTTATGGATGCCAGATGAACTTTCAGTGGGCTGAGATTGCCGGGCTGGATTGGATGTTAGTGGCGGCGAAGAGCAGCTTGATCAGATAAGATAAGCAGAGACAAACGACCATTAGCGAAAGAGAGGTTGGCCGAGAAAGAGACACCATGAAATGGAGCAGGAGACCAGCGATATGGAAAAACTCACAAATAATGGACAAATCTGTACCAGTGGTGGCGTGGAGATGAAATCGGCGACCGAGCAAGCAGCGGCATGAATAAGTTTACTTCTTGTACAGTCGATGATGAAGAGCAGAAGAAGCAGCCACTGATCGGAATTGAGCTACAGTGAAAGAACCAAGATAATGGGTAAAGATAGCGGTAGGAGCCACAAATGGCGCAAAAGACCGAGCTCAAGCTTGTAATGTTGCACTTCCAAACTCGTAAGCCTAATCGGCCCTATGATTTTGGACGGGCAGATTTCACTTACGAGTTCGGAATGCAATTCGGCTCCAATGGAAAAATTGATTTCATTGAATTTCTCGGCTCAAAATAGGCTTCATTCAACAGCCACAAATGTAAATCAATACACACAATTGTTCTACTAGCTAACAAAAAATCTATAGAAAATGCTAACTAAGCAATAATCTATAGATATGAATAGAAATCAATCAAATTCTATTTGAAACCTTTACATAAGAAAAAGTTACCTAAATTGTGTTCCTCTACCAAGTTAAGGTTCCCAAGAGGATGTGAGCAGTTGAGAATGAGATGCCTAGCCAAACGGTTCCTAGCAATGTTGATGTCTTGTTTTGAATAGGGCCTTGTTGCCTTTGGGAAAACCTATTTGTATAGCAAGTTGTTGGAAATATTATTATTGACATTGAGACACTACTAATGTCTATTACAACAAAATGTACAATTACCTTGTCAATCTCAAGTAAATCCAAGTTCACGACCTCTATGCACTCTATTGCGTACAACATTACGTAATAGCCGCACTCCCATGTTTGCGCTTATTTCTTGTAATGTTTTAAACAACATAAAATTGATAATGTATAGAAAAATAAAAGGCCAGCTCGTTAGAAAGAATGAAGCAATTTATGCATGTTATTCCTTGATTTCGACCACCTAAAAATTCTTTTCATCATCTTTGCTATTGTCCTCCATAGCGGACTCCAAAATCTTGACAAATGAGTCCGATGGTTAGAAGTGCAATGGATCCATTCAATACACACATTTGTTTCCGAAACAATGATAATCAATCTCAAATGATCCCTGTAGAAAAATAGAGTGTAATTTATATTAAAATCTGTAAATGATGTTTGGGAACAAAATGAAGATTCTAAATATAACCTTTCAATGTAAGACGTAATGAATAATTTCTTATCCTTTCTCCCAAGGTTTTTGTGAATCTAGTCGATTTTATCTTGGTTTGTACAACCGATCTCTTGAGTCATCACCAGACACATGTATCCGACTCACTTCTTATTTTGATTGTACATATAATACATGTACCTTGAAATTATGAAATGCTTCGCATTAGTCATAAACAATTAGATAAAATGAAATAGTAAACATGAATGTATTATGTAAATATAAATTTTACCCATAAGATGTATATGGCCATTATCGTCTGATTAACTTGCTCACATCTCCAATGGTCCTCAAAATCACTCCATGTCGTGATGATGTCTCTCTTGGCACCAAATACGCTAGTGTTTCCCATGAATGAGTAAGTTGGGTTGTGTTAATGTGGTTGAAGCCAGTATCATAGCACTTTTACGAAATGAGGTGCGTCATTCGGGAGTTGTGCCCTTGGAACCAATTTTCTAATCTTGTCCGGTGTTGTTTGAGCCGGTTTTGGTGCCTTCTGGACCAGAATGGGTTTAGTGTGGATCAGTTTTGGTGAATTTTTGACCGCCTTTGGTGTACTTTGGACCGCTTTTGGCTTGTCGGCCGTTTGACTTTCAAATGGTGATCCTTTAGGGAATCGGCATATACTAATCGATGCGGCCACAAAAGAAACATGTCGCGAGTGGAACCAACATTCTTGTATTCTCCACCCCAAAATGGCAACTAGACATCCTTCACCAATGCCTTCTCCAAAGAGACTATTTACAAACCTTTTGGAATTGGTAAGCTATGATGATGTCTCATTAACTCATGCAAAATTCCATCGGCTACAGGAAGTGGACTATTACCTATGCCTTGGTCTATGTATATCTTGCACATACGTGAACCCTGATCAACAACTACATTTGTTAAATATGACAAAAATGTTAATTAATGATTTGATAAATGTTAAACGTTTACCTTTTTATTACAAGCGATGATGGCATTGTCGTGGTTGTCAGCTTCGTTTGTCGGAGTCTCAATGATTGCCTCCCGATTAACCTCAACATCTTTTGGCGAATGGTGCAATCCTCTTGATGACGGTGTCCAATTGTGTGTCAAATAATCTAAATTTGTGGGAAGCACAAGGCCAGTATGTTGGATCAACTTCCGAATGATAATGTCTTGTTGCGCTATTCGTTTCTCTTATTCTAGGGCGTGTTTTTACAAATTGTGGACATGCGATGGTTGTGCATGACCATATTACTGAGTAATTCCAAACACCTCACGTTGGTTCAAATACCCACCCACTCCCCCAACACATCTCGCATGGTTGGGTTTGTTGGTAGTCGTAGAAAGGATGTTGTTCTTCAAAGTGGGTATGAATTTCCCTTTCAATACATCATTCTTCAATTTCTCCTAAGTATTGCAAATACGTAAATTTTAGAACATAATGGTATGTGTACACTATTTGAAGGAAGTAAAAAAACAGTTGTAGGGTTTGGGTTTACCACTTGTTCCTCAAGTTCTTTTTCTCCAGGCTTCTCGTACAGACCCTTCTTGTTTTTCCGACCTTTGAGGAATAAATCACACCTCTCTATGTTGTCCACATCCATTGGTTGCATCATATCCCTTTCCTCCTCTTTGGTCATCTCTGCCTCGATTGCATTTTTTAAATCCATCTCAAGACATTCCTCAACGTACTTGAGGGCCACCAATCCATACCACCATGGCTCAAACGATGGGGAATCACATTCAAACTGGCATTGCATTTTTTTCGTAACTTATTCCCTATGCAAGCTTGTTAGAGGCATGACATGATTAAAGACAAGTATATCTAAATCATTTCCAATGTCAGTTTCTTTTTACTAAAGTTAGAATCATTCTCCAAAGCCCTTCACTTGTGGATCTCCCAACTCTCCGGCTGAATGTGCGTGTAAGTTATCTACGGCTGATCACCCTTCTCCGAACAAAATACGTAGTCCCATGACAAAGTTTATTTGTGCTCTTGCCAACTCTTGCACACCATGGGCATCACCAACTTTTTTAGAAATGACATTCCGGTGCATCGATTTCGAATGGTCTCTATGGGGATTTATAACAATGGAAGTTACAGTTAGTTATAGTTAATTTTTTGAGAGAGGGTATGGGACAATTAAGGTGGGGAATTTTAAAAAAAATAATTTGTATAAATACGGTTCCTTGCATTCCATTCATATGGTCTCCTTATAATGTTGGGGAACCTTGTGCCAACTATCATACTTTATATCCACCCTCGTTCCACCCACTTTTGCTACTCAACTTGACCATTTTGCACATTTTTTGGACAAAAATTTTCCTGACTTATCAAAAACTAGTAGCGTTAACTCTTTTCTAGCTATCATACGTTCTAATGTTCTACAATGAGTTTTTCCTATCTCTACCTCGTGGGATCCATCATGGTCATCATCACAACCAATTTCCGAAGTTGGGGGAGGCTATTTTGTGAACGTGACGTATCATTACAAGTCCTTTTTGTAGACATTATTGAACCTACATAAAATAATTATCCACCAAATCATGACTCTAACTAGAAAAATTTATTTTCATAAGAAAATGGCACATTAATGAGACAAAACTCACAATTACAATTTCGTCGCTAAATAACATTATTAAACATTCAAAATTATCAAATCCCTTAAATTTGGCCAACCATTCAAGAAGCAATTGTTCAGCACTAAATAATCTAGGGTTTTAAAACACTAACCTTTACATCAAACAAGTTAGACCTTCAATTCCTTAAGACCTATTGCATCATCAAGTCCAAAAACATTTGTCTTCATCATCCCCTTCAAACAAAGGAAAAAAGAGAAGATGAAAAAATACAAGTAGAGAGGATGAATTTCGGACTTGGATTGTTGTAATCTTACCTTGAATCAACCCTTGAAGAAAAAATGGAGTGGAGATGGAGAGAAATGGGAGAAATGGGAAGAGATGGGTTTTTTTTAGGGAAAATGAATGGAAAACACAGGTTTCCTAAGGTATTTAATACCCTTTGAAAAACCCCGCATTTTTAAATTATTTTTTTCCGGTCAAAATTAGCTTTTGAACTCGGAAGCTAGTCTGCTCTTTAACAAGTAGAGCGGACTGGCTTCCGAACTCAGAACACGTTTTAATATATTAAAAAATTGCTGAGTTTAATCGACATTTTAAAGCCCCAAATTCAAAACAAAAACCAGAGGTAGCGAGTGAATTTCAAAGAACCACAATCCCCCAATCCGATCACAATGTCAAGACCAAAGTACACCAAGAAGAATACCAGGGTGGCGAGCGATCAAAGCCATGAACCATACACACAGATCGCCCCATCCCAACAATTTTTTAATGAATGAGAGGAAAAGAGGTGTGTCAAATTCTCCAAGAATAACGTTATCAATCCGAAAGTTATTTGTGCATCATTGATTAATGATTTGTGTCTAGGGTATTTGTTGGAGCATTTCAAGTGTCAACATTTAGATAATTTGTTATGTTTAAAAGAAGGGGTGTACATAGATGAGGTTTACCAATTTTATGCTAATTTGGGACAAATCTTGAACAACCATGATTGTAATAGTGTTAATGGAAAGAAATACCGGTTAATAAGTACACAATAATGGATACCTTAGGTAGTGAGTACTCTTCCCCTGAGAAAGTGAACCTTGATGATGGCCACAGACCCTTAGAAATATATCACCAACAATCTTGGCCCTCTGTCACCAAAGCCACCCCAATTGACCCCGTAGAAATTGCTCGGAAATACTTCCGCAAGGTTGGATCCTTCGGTCCGGCGGATAGCTATGACATAGGCCACTTAACGGTGGAGCAGAGGCTCGTTTATAAGTGGGTGTGCTTGAATGTTATTCCCACCGGTGGATACACTTGTGAGCCGACATTTGGGAATCTAATAATTTTCTACTATGTCATGGAGGGCGTGAAAATTAAACATGGTCATACCATTTTGATGTGTATTCTCAAAGCCACAAATGCCAAGCAAAATGACCTCCTTTATAGTGGATTAATCACCGCGATGATCAAGAAAGCCGGTGTTCAACTCCAAGACCACCCACTTTGCTTGGAGTTTTATAACGAGGCATGGTTTTATCATAAGGGGTTAATTCTCAGTCCTGACAATAAATGGGTGCACTAGGACAGGCAGTGAAGAATGCCAACAAGGCAAGGGAGACGGAAGCTAACATAGTCGGGTCATCCGGATCTACTAAGTATTTGAATATTTTTTTAATTATTTAAGTTTCACTAATTTTCTCTTGTGTTCGCTCTTATTACTTATTGTGGATTTCTCTTTGTTGAGTAGGTTCCACAAGCAAATGGAAGACTACTATAGGACGTTACTTCAACTGCATCTGTGGCGATGCGAAAGAAACTTTCAAAATGCTTGCTAGAGCGGATGCACAACAAGAAATATTCTTCGAATCTCAAGGAATCCACCTCGAACTGAGAGAGAATGATAGCCCCAAAACCTTTACCCAGTCTTGACGGATAGTGATGAAGATGGCAAAAACAATGACGGTGATTTTGAGATTGATCACATGCTCGGCTCACACTAGGCTTTGGGTATTGATTTGGAATTAGAGAATGTTTTTATGGTTAAGTTTTGTTTAAATGATTAGTAGTTTTGGTGGGTACAATATTTTTATGGAATTAGACCATGTGCTTATGGTTAAGTAACATTGATTATATTCTATGTTTGGATTATTGAGTTAGATTGGTTAAGTTACATTGATTTGAAGTTGATATAGCATACATTTTTTTATAGTTAAGTTTTGTTTAAATGATTACTAGTTTTGATACTTTTTGGAAAATTACAAAATTATGAAATTGAAAACCATGGCAAAAGGAAAAATGTGGAAAGGAATCTCTTCCGAACTCGGAAGAGATTTGGCCCTTTATTATTTTAGGCCGGATCACGTTCCGGACTCGTAAAAGTAGATATAATTAACATGGTTGAAGCCCAATTTTATGTTTTGAGCTCGTAATAGTAGGTTCCGAGCTTGGGCGTCAAATTCGGGACGCCTCGAGTGAGAAGAAGAAGCGTGTCTTTTTTTCTCTTTTATCTACTAGGAGTTTGGAACTTATTCGGCCCCTAAACGTAAAGAGTTGATCCACCTGTTCTGAATTCGTAAATGCAATTCAGCTCTTCCTATAACTAGGGCTGATTGAGTCCGGACTCGGAACGTACTCTATGTATATATATAAAACCCTAAAATATCATTCAGTCGATTCCAATACCCCCAGACAAAACCCTATAGGTGATTTCAAGTTCGAAGTTGCGATCGGATCCATTCATTCAACAATCAACTACAAGGGAAGGGTATTTACAATGAAAAAGGGTGGTCAACGTTGCATTCCACGTACTCAATTGGTCGGAAAAAATCCCAGGTATGATACCGTTAAATTTGTATCTTTTCCTGCACAAGCTTGGTACAATATTTTACGTGAGAAGGGGAAATTGATAGATTGCTACATTGTTGATTTTTCATGTATTCGAGAATAGGGTTAGCCAATCCATTAGACAAGTTTAAGGACCAACACGTCAAAACTTTGTTAGGGCTCAATGAATCATCGTATTTTGATTTATGTTGTCAATTCTATAGCAATTTCAAAGTGGTTAACGGGGATTACTCAACTAGGGTTGGTGGAACTTAGATTCCAATTAGTGAGTGGATTTTTAATGAAGCCCTAGATTTCCCATATAAAAACCCCAATGATGTATACCTTGAAAATGCCGATGGGGCATTGGATGATTGTTACTTTAGGGAGAAATGGCCATTGGTAGTAAAGTACTCATACATTGACCCTATCCAATGTAGTGTTAAATATTCCAGCCGTGATTCAAGGGATTTATGTAAGCCAGAGAATTTTAGCCTCAAGGTTCCACCCATAGATTCCCAAATTGTCTACGACATGATTGCACGATACCCATTTCCTACAACTGGACACGTCACCAAACAAACATACAATGCCTTGAGGTTATTTTATCTGATAATGGTGGATAGGAAAACAAACACAGGGGTGAATATATTTAGGCATATGCTTTATGTGGGTACATTGAGTGGGGTTGTCAGGAGCCTCCCTTACGGGAATTTGATCACTAAAATATTGAGAAATGTTGAGGGGTTGGAAGTCACTGGTGAGGAGAAAGCACCGAAGTACTTCAACAAGACCTACTTCAAAAATAGAGGGATGTCATTGGTCGATAGAAAATGGTGCTATTGAGATATAGAACAAAGGGAACCAAGCAAGAGGCCTAGAGTCGATAATGGTAAGTGATTTCTTTTCTTTCATAGTAGTTTATACATGTTACGAATAATGTATTAAACATATTTATTTTGATGTGTTTAGAAGTTGAAGACTTGGGGAAAGCCTAAAGGAGTTTCCAAAATGAAGGCCAAGATCTTGAAAATGGAAAAAAAGACAACGAGCGTACGAACGCCACCTCACTTCCACCCATCGTTCTCGTCTTGATCGGTCAATATCTACGGGTAATCTCAAAGATGACTTGGAGTCGCAATTATGGTAGAAGCGGCATTTCCACAATTGTTGACTTTTGAATATTTTTGCCGATATTTGTTATGAAGACTTACTTGTCATGTTTTATCTTTTCGATTACAACTGTGGATGTATGGATGTTTCGATTACAATTGTGAATAGTTAATGACTTGTTTTTAACTATGGATATTTAATTAGTCGATGAGTGGATGGATTATGGTTTCATCAATGTTTTAGTTATTCTCTAAACCAAAATAGAAGCCTTTCTCCATTGTAGATAGAAACCAAAAAATAGAAATTTAGAATTAGAATCACGCTTTCCAATGCTTCTTCTTCCTTCTCTTGGTAACCTTTTTAGCCTTTCTCCATTTACGGCTCACCTTACTGCGTACGTCCACCCAAACACCCTCATCATGATCATGGCAGGCGACAGAACAATTCAAGATTTGATGGACCTCCTCAAGCAGTATAGCATCATCTGATAAAGCACCCGTCGAATTGTGACCAAATCAAACTATTTCTTCAGCTTCATAATCTTCAATGAAAGTTCATTTTCCTTCCACAATCTCCTTCCACAGAGGATCAGAAGGATCCGTTACATAAAAGCCCTAGTGCACTTGTGATGCCAAAATGAATGGATCTTCCCGCCAACCAATTTGACTCCTGTCGACAAGGGTGAAACAAAAATCCTCGGTCCACTTTCCACTGTTGAAATCAACCCACTGGCATTTAAAAATTGTGACTCGCATAGTCACATAGTCAAGCTCCCATATATCAGATATTGTTCCAAAGTAACACTGATGTGTGTACATTGGATTATTACCACTTCTATTATCAACATGCAAAGCTTCAGACACCAGAGAAAATCCACTATTTTTAGACACGCCATTATCATCCACTGATTTTGTGGCAAAAGTAAAACCATTGATGTCGTACCCTCCATAAGAAAGTACGATACCAAGTGGTCTGCGAGCCAACCATTTAACTATCATTGGATGATCCCCCACAGATACGTGATCAAGCAACCACGATGCAAAAATCCTGCTATGTAAACATAGAACTTGCGCTTCATTGAAATTGGGGTCAGCCACTCTTATTGAATCCACGTGAACCTCTATATATGAGACAACATCTTCATGATTGCGAAGGATATATAGATGTGCAATACATAAATCTTCAGCACTCAGACTCAGAATTTTACCCTGCCAAATCCCATGACCTTCCAACCATCCCTCCAAATCAATCTCTTTGATGTAATTAGTACAAAAATCTATGGCCTTCTCCACCACATAACGTTGAACAATACTTTCATCAGGCTTGTACCGATTCTTCACAAAATTCTTGAATATTTTCATGTATCTCTCGAAGGGGTACATCCACCTAAGAAACACCGGACCACAAAGCTTTATCTCATGAACAAGATGAACACACAAGTGGACCATTATGTCGAAGAATGAGGGGGGAAAATACATTTCCATCTGGCATAACACTTCAATGATCATTGTCTGCAAACGGTCCAACTTCAATATACTAATGCTTTTGCTACAAATGGACTTGAAAAACAAACACATCTCTATTATGTAAAATCTCACATGGGTTGGAAATGGCGATCTAATTGCAATCGCATTCAATTCCTGAATCAATTTTGGCAATCATGAGACTTTAACTTGGCCAACCTTAACTCCTCCACTGAAACACAAGAACTGAAGTTCGAAGAATATGCAGCCAGGACCTTAACACTACTAAGGGTCTCATAGTAAAATTTCTTCTCCAATAGAGACATAGTATAGCAAGCAAGCGGCAAATAACAATTGTCATCTGAAGTCACTGGCCCTAAGTTCTTCTTAATACACATCTCAACCAAATCTAACTTAGCCTTAAGTCCATCCTTTGTTTTCCCAAGGGTATTCAACAATGTACCGATCAAAGAATCACATAAATTCTTCTCAGTATGCATGACATCAAGACAATGTATAACATCTAAATGCTCCCAATAAGGCAATCTAAAGAAAATGGAGCATTTCTTCCAACTCCCATCCTCCTGCACATTACGCTTCTTCGTCCCAAAGTTATTGGGCAAATTCTTCACAGTTTCAAATACCTGAGTGCCTGTTCGTGCAACCAGTACTTCTCTACCCTCGACCTCCCCATTGAACCATTTCTTGGCCAATCGCCATGGATGATCCTCCGGAAGAAACCTATGATGACATTGGTATATAGTTTTACAACCATGTTTCAATTGGTTGTAATCAGTATCCTTCTCACACATGAGACAAGCAAAGTGACCTTTAATTGAGTAGCTGGGGAAATTAACGTATGCAGGAAAATTATTAATGGTGCAAAAATAACATCCCTTTCAACGTAAAGTACTCTTTAACACTTTCGTCATATTTCTAAACATCCTGATTGAATAGGGTCGACAAATCCACGACAAGAGGAGCAAGATATACATCTATGTCATTAACCTATTGCTTAGGATCCAAAATCATCACAGATAATAACACGTACTTACGTTTCATTGTCAGCCATGACGCAAGATTGTAGATAACCAACATAACATGCCAACAACTGTGTGTACTACTCATATTACCAAATGGATTCAATACATCGGTCCATAGGTCAAACCTCAAAAGGGCATCAATTTTTTCCATTGCTCACCATCTGACGTATGTGTAATCACATCATCAGTCGGTCGATCCCTCTATGATGCCAATGCATCAATTTCACATCTTCCTTACACGAAAACAACTTCTAAAAATGTGGAACAATAGGGAGGTACCACATCACTTTTGTCAATGTCTTCTTCTTTGTTTTACTTACCACTTCCGAACCCACCTGAATTGGACCCCTCTTTAATTTGTAACGAGACTCACCACATACCCGACATGTTTCTTGATTTTCATCTTCCCTCCCCATGTAAAACATACAATCATTCAGGCAAGCATGGATTTTTTTCAATTCCAATCCCATTGGACAAAAAACTTTCTTTTCCACATACAACCTATCCGGCATCATGTTGCCTACAGGGAGCTAATCCGTAAGCAATTCTAGAGTTTCGTTCATTGACTTATCGGTCCACCCAAATTTGGCTTTCAAATTCATTATCCTCAGAGTCGCACTCAGTACCAAATGTTTAGAACCATTGTACAATGGGGTCTCTTTGTCATCAATTAATGCTTGTAAAACTTTGGATTTACCTTTGAACTCTCTTGCAATATCCTCCACCATTTTTTCAAAATATGCATTCCCATCTAATTCATCTTCCACATTCATGTTACTCAAATCATTCGTCCCAACCATTTTTCCAACTTTCCCATGTCAGACCCAACGAGTGTAGCTAGTTTCAAACCCCTTAATTATGGATGTCCTATTTTTTCCTCCCCAGATACACTTTTTTTTACAATCTTTACACGGACACCGGGCTCGCACAACACCATTCTTTGAAGCATCCTCACATGCAAAAGAGATAAATGTTTCAATCAATGGCATATAATCAGGTAATTTTCTAAGATCATTACCAATGAGTTCAATGCGATCCATTATCCTACAAGTCAATTACAATGGAACCCATTACCATTATTGCAAAATTGATCATAAACCACCACTATTTTACCTAAATAAAAACCTTAATTCAAAATATGAAAAACCATAATTTGATGATAATTTCTAACAATATATTTATCAACAATTCCTACCTTCATCAATAGAAAATGATGCTCTTTGATGTATATACTGACTACACTTCTTCATCAATGGATTGTGAGAGGGAGCAAAACCCTAACAATGTTTTTTTTCTTGAGTTCAAATAAATGGCTGAGTTTTTTTATATACACAGCTGGTTCCAAGCTCGGAACCAGCCTTCATAAAACCCTTGCCCCGCTCAAACCTGTTCTGAGTTCGGAATAGGATCCCCGGTCACATTCCGAGTTCGAAAAGGCAATCATCTTTTTGGAAACGCGGGATGGAGCCTCTTCTGAATTCGGAAGACTGATCATCCCCTTGTTACGAACTCGGAACCAGTCCATTTAAAGGTGGTTAGACACAACCGCCTTTAAAGAGGTCTAATTAAAGGCAATTTTATGTAAAACCACCTTTAATTAACATCAATTAAAGGCGGTTATTTTAGAACCACCTTAACATACGAAAAAACTACCTTTAAAACATTTTTGCTGGTCCAGAATGAGGGTTCCGAGTTCATAACCGCTTAACCACGGCGGTTCTGCATTATTTCACACTAAACTGCCTTTAATAGACGCATTTAATAGGTTTGCCTCTACTAGTGGCAGTGGGGCGGGTGTTGGTAGAGGTCCGCATCGCATCCGCCACAATGTGGTGGGTATGGATGTAGTTTTGGTGGGTTTGGGGCAGGTATGGGTATAAAAATCATACCTATCATAGGTAATGGGTAGGACGTGATATTAGTTCATACCCGCCCCGCCCCACCCTACTCCACTAAACCCATTATAGTTCAACTAATTTAATACAAAATAAATTATTATCTATCCATATAACACATATCTTACCTATAATATTTTCATGTAAATACATTTATTAATTTTAATATACAAGTTACTATAAAAAAGTGGATTTTATCTACTTTTAGAAAAAAAATAAGTGAGATGAGTACAATGGTTACATATGAAATGGGTAGGGAGACCCAAGTAGGTGATGGGGTGGGGTATGGATTTTGTATAATTCCCGATGGGGTGGGGATGGATTTTAAAGTTATACCCACCATGGGTAATGGGGCGGATATGAGTATATAAATTTTAGGTGGGCATGGATATGGAGGTACCTTAATCCATACACGCCCCGCCCCATTGTCATCCCTACAAATTACATGCCTACTTTATGGTACTATTATTTATTAAAGTTTGACCGTTGAACAGACATATAAGAAACAATATTATTGTATGTGGTATTGTTAAATTCATCGTAACATGTAGTTTTTAAATATAATTTTTATTTACCGTTTTTATACGTAGTAAAATATTGGGTAAAATACATATATGACCCTATATTTTGATCAAAAGTGCACATATAACCATGTGAAGTTAGAAAGTGCAATAACCCTATCTTTTGCATCATAAGTACCGATATAACCTTTTCTTACTATTCTGGCATTGACTTTGTACTTTCCGACATTGACCAAATACAAAAGACTAAAATACCCCTAGTCTTAAAACTAAAAAAATAAAGACAAGAATACCCTTAAGGTTCTTCATCTTCAAAACCATCTTCAACACCACCTCAGCCCATTCCACCACCACCGCCGCTGGGTCTCCGCTGCTCCACCACCACTGCTGGGTCTCTGTCGCTCCGCCACCGCTGCCGCCGACCGTAATATGGAGTTTTTCCAGAAGAATCAAGTACTACGACATTGTTATAGCGCCGGAATCTTCAGTGGAAATTAGTGAAAATAAGCTAAAAATAAGTGATATCACACAAAAAACACACCAAATAAAAAATATAGTAAGAAAATGAACTGATTTCCAGTCAACATAAGTGGAAACACAATCCTAAACATCACTCTCCTTCTCTACCTTTCACAAAAATTTCACCAAACTCCATCTCACCAGTACACAAATATTAATAACAATCAGAAAATTGGGTGTAATTTGTTTGCAGACAAGAAATGGTCGGGAAAGGGCAAGGAACACCACTCTCCTTCTCTACCTTACCAGAATCTGGAGCGGCACCACTCCAGCAAACCCTAGCCCACCCCCGCAACAACGCTGGCGCCACCCAGACGACGACATCGACACCGCCACACCTCGAAGATCTTGCCCGGAGGCTCTCCTTCTCCCATCGAAGATCTGGAACCGCTAGAACCCTCCTCCTTCCCTACATCATCAACCACGTCACTGCCCACGACCCTTCCAACGAGCCCTAGGAGGTCTCCATCATCGTCACCCCCGCACCAGATCCTTAACCATGATTGACGGCAGCCTTAACGAAACCCACTTCTCCAGTAGGGAGGGTCTCTTCTCGGCGTCCAAATTCACTTTGATAGGACCCACTTCCCCTGAAGCTTGACGCCGCCCAGAGAAGACGAAAATGGAGAGATTGGAGAAGAAGGAATCGATGGAATTGAGAAGAGAGAAGAAGAAAAAGAATCAGAAAATGGAATAGAGAAGATATGGAATCGATAAGAAGGAAAAGTAAAAAAGGGTATTTTTTTGTGGTTAATAGACAATGAGGGCATAATTGTCCTTTCACTTTTTTTATAAAAAAATTTAATAATAAAATTAAGAGTATAATAGTAAATTCATAGAATTTCGGCCAAATTGAGTCCTCCAGGGTTAGATTAGCACTCTCGAGCAAAACATAGGGTCACATGGGCACTTTCTAACTTTACAGGGTCATATTGGCACTTTCAACCAAAACATAAGATTATATGGGCTCTTGACTCTTAAATATATTAACGGTGAAACTTGTTTCTCGAACAATGTGCAATGATTGATGGATAATTTAGTCTGGAAAGGAGGAGGGATTATAAGTTTTCACTCTCTGTTTCTCTAAAACATTAGAGAAGCTGTTAGATTCGCTAGATTTAATTTAATTTTTTCCAATTTTAAGCTATTTCTATCACACACCAAACAATGAATGAATTGTCACACTCTCATACTTGACTGATTGTATTATGCTGAACCTTCACTACATATACAAATATATACAGTATATACACACTATATACTTTGAAAAACGAAAAAACAGGCCCCAATCAACAACATTGATTTGATCTCTCTTTTCTTGCAGTGTATTCCATGCTTCTTCACAATATTGACAATCACAGTTAAAACCACTCTACAACGTATACTACAACAACAAACGGTTGCATAAACAAATCACACTTAAAACCACTCCACAACGTATACTACAACAACAAACCGTTGCATACACTAGTCACATTTCGCCACATTTGGTAAAGAAATACGAAAACTTTAACCTAATCCCAGATCATTACCACAGCTATAACCCCCACACCAAGAAGAACAGCAACAAACTTAAAAAACGGAGTGTCAACATAAACCTTAGCCGCAGGTTTAAACCCCTTGGATATCAGATGATTGATCGCGACGTAGACAAAAACGCCACAGGCGAGTCCCATGGAGATGGCGTAGAGCCAGTCGGCGGTTTTTCCTTCGGTCGTGGCGTCAATGGCGATGCCTATTCCCACTCCGACGGGGCTGGAGATGGCGAACGCGAACGAGTACGCAATGGTGGTTAGAAACGGCCTCTTTGGGAGCATTTTGAGAAGGGCGATCCCCATTGCGATTGCAGCGAAGATCTTGTGGAGTTGGATTGTCCACAGGGATCTCCATGCTTCGGACTTGGTCGCTGAATCAATTAATGCATGATGTGAAAAATATAATCGGTTTATTTAATACAATATGAATGGTACATTGATATCACATTAATGACTCGTCTCGTCAATAATAAGTCTTATAATATGAGTACGACTCTTGAAATACAGTTTTTCGATAAGTAATGGAAAAATTAAGGTTTAAACGGTAAATTAGAAGTAATCAAGATAAAATTTTTGGGTTGCACTAATTGGGTTAGAAACTTATAACTACCGTACGTTGTAAAATAAAATTTTAATATTGCGACTAAAACCTTTTACCTTTTTATAATTCTAATTCAACCCGTATTTTCAAATGCCTATACATTGACGGTTTTTCCTAAAACTTTGTTTAATCCCTGCTTGTTATGCAAATGCTCTCACTCTCGCTACAGTAACTGAAACATCATCTTCTTCCTTTCTTTCCTTGCTCGCCGGTAACGGCTAATTCCTGCTGTTAACGGCTAGCCTTACTGCTGAAATTTCGCGTCAGATATGGCCACCGCTAATTCGGCCGTTATGGCGGTAAGCAATGCCAGCAGCGCCAACCCAACACCAATCCCAATTGAAGCACCCAAATCCTTTGCGGCTGTTCTCCAAAACAAATCCCCTCCCCTCTCGAAATCACTGCCCAGCAACCCAGAACTAGTTCTTAAATCAGAACATCTAGGGGATCCAGCTTGTCTTTATTCTGACGATCAAATTGCCAAACTCTCAGCACATTATGCAAATGCTCTGGTCGAAAAGTTCACAAAAGGGAGACTCACAATGGAGCATCTGGAATTGGCCTTCAAAACGGTTGGTTTTGCAGGTAAATACCAATTAGGTTCTTTAGATTGTAAACATGTTCTGATTAGGTTTGAGCTTGTCAAGGATTACCAAAGATGCTGGATGAAAGGTATCTGGAATTTCAATGGTATTCTCCTTAAGATGCTTAAATGGTCTCCAGATTTCTCAACACACAGAGAATCCCCAATTGTACCCATTTGGTGTACGATCAGGAAAGTATCCTTGTAATATTACAATTCAGCATCTATTGAAGCAATTGGAAATAGCATAGGTAGCTTCATTAAGAATGACTTAGCCCCTGATATGCTCACTAGGCCATCTGCAATAAAATTTTGTACTGAAATTGATCTTCAAAAGCCTATGTGTAACTATATTAGATTGGGTTCAGTTTCAAAAAATAGGAAATATCCTATAGAATTTGAAGATGTCCCCCTCTATTGTAATCACTGTGCTAAGTTAGGACATTCTATAAGTCAATGTAGAGCTATCCCTCAAAATCTTAATGGCAAATCAGTGGAACATTCTAATGATAAATCAGTGGAAAATCACACTGCCTAGAGCCGAACTCATTCCCAGTGGCAGGCTACTGGCAACAAGTTTAGCAACCCTCCTCTGATCTCCCTAGGTAATTAAATGGACGCCTCCGCCCAGAAAAAAGACAGTGTTGTCAACCAGAGAGCTACAACAATCTCTCACCTAAACCTTGACACCAACTCCTCCCCTGAGGTCAACAGAGTGCCTAGAACAATCTGTTTACAATCACCAGCTTAGCTTCCCAGAATCCAACCTCAGGAAGGCGCTGATAACTCCATCTTAAAGCTTTTAAATGCTACGGCACTGTCCAAATCTACCCCATTGCCTATGCAAAAGAAGATATCCAAATTGGCACACTCAGGCAAAGCCTGAACCAATCCCCCACTAATAACCCCCCACTTTCCCTACAAGATAAAATGGAAAACGGATTTTCTATTTTACAGGACCTAGATAATCTCCCACAAGGTATTGAAGAACTGGATGTGCTGGATTCGGAGGATGAGGCTACAGTAACCACCCTGATAGCACAGCTTCTCATGCGATGAAGCTCAATGGTAAGAATCCCCAACAAGGTAAGTCTAAGATTAAAAAGAATAATTACTTTAGCCAGCTAAATAAGATGATGCTCAGATCAGCGACAAAGAGTCATAAATCTGGCGAACAATGACACACACTCTAACTGTCAATTTTTTAGTCTGGAATCTGAGGGGTATGGAATCTTCTATGCTAAGGCTAATTAATCTAATCAAGATTAAGAAAATTCAACTGCTCCGTATAATTGAACCAATGCATGATAACACTCAATGTCATACATACATGGATAAGCTCAAGTTCTCTCATAATTTGACTCTCCAAAATGGTAAAATATGGCTTATGTGGAATAATTCAGTTTCTGTCACGCTCATCTCTCAACACGAACAGTTTCTGCATGTTAAGATAGCACACCAATCTCTACATTTAGATATGGAGGCAGTTTTTGTTTATGCACTTAGAAACAGAGAGGGTAGGAAATCTTTTTGGAAAGATCTGACTAGCATCACTGGAGGAGAAATCATATTTATAGGTGACTTCAATACCATCACCACACTCTCAGAATATAGAGGCCCCAGTTACCCTTCTTTAGGAAGTATTAGAGATTTTAATAACTGGATTAGTTCCTCCGGGGTTCAGGAAATCAACACAGTGGGAAATCTTTTCACATGGTGCAATTCGAGACTTAGGAATCCTACCTCCAAAAGACTTGATAGAGGCCTTTGCACAATGTCATGGAGCTATAAATTCCCTTCATCCTCTATCCAAATCCTGAATAGGCAAACCTCAGATCACTCCCCTCTTCTACTTCACGTGTCTACATTGACTAATTCCCATCCTAAACCTTTTAGATTTATAAATACTTGGTTTAATAGGCCGGAATTTACAAATCTAAATAAGGAAAACTGGGAAAACCCACTTTCCGAGTCTGGAATGCTTAGATTCTATCTAATATTAGTTAGACTTAAGAAGGTGATAAAAATCTAGAATAGAGATTGTTTTGGAAATATAGATGCTAATGTAATTTCAGCAGAGGAAGCTTTAAGACTTCAGGACCTTGTCTTTGACTCGACCCCCTCAGATTCTGAGCTTATCAAATTAAATGAGAAAAAAGCTTTACTGCTTAGAGCTCTTAACGAGAAGGAAAAATTTTGGAAACAAAAGGCAAGATCTGAATGGCATAAACTAGGAGACAATAATACCCAATTTTTCCACAAGACTGTTCAAGAAAGGAACTATAGGCTTCAGATCACTAAGATTAAAAACAGGGAAGGGCAGTGACTAAACTCAAATTTAGACATTCAAAAGGAAGCTATATCATATTTTTCTAATCTGTTAACTGAGCCTAACCAAACAGTGAATGATACTTACTATCCTCACTTCCTCAGTCAAATCCCAAGCATCATCACAGACCAGGACAACCAGGCCTTATCCATACCAGTCTCAGAAACTGAAATGGAATCTGTGATTAAGGGTTTGAAGAAAAATAGTAGTCCAGGTCCAGATGGTTTTTCAAATAAATTCTATTGCAAGTGCTGGACTATTATAAAAAAGGATCTAATCGAAGTTGTGAATGAATTTATTCTAGGTGTAGATTTGCCAAAGGGTATAGCTAGTACCTGGATAACCCTAATTCCTAAGAAGGCTACACCTTGCTCTTTTGATGACTTCAGGCCAATTAGTTTATCTAATGTTATAAATAAAATATGCTCAAAGATATTAATGGAAAGATTAAGGCCACACATGGATAAACTAATCTCCCCAAATCAATCTGCCTTTATGAAAGATAGAGACATTTCAGATAACATTCTCTATTTGCAGGAAATGATAAGATATCTTGACAAAAAGAGTAGAGTCCCAAACTGTATACTCAAATTGGATCTAAGGAAGGCTTTTGATAGAGTAAACTGGGATCTCCTTAGGAATGTTTTAATTAGGTTTGGTTTCAGTGGTCATTTCTCAAGTGCTGTAATGAACAATCTTTCACAAGCTCATTTCTCAGTCCTAATCAATAGCAATCCAATGGGCTTCTTCAGAGCCACTAGAGACATCAAACAAGGTGATCCCCTCTCTCCTTTCCTCTTCAATATTTTCTCAGAGGCCTTTTCTCGGAGCCTCTCCTTTATTTTTTGGAATAAGAGCCTCTCATATTATCAACTGCCTGCTTCTATTCCAGCTGCATCTCATCTAATGTATGCTGATGATACAATCATTTTCATGCAAGCCTCTAAGACTAACCTCATTAAGATTAAAGCTTTCTTAGAGATCTTTGAATATACCTCAGGTCAAAATTTTAATTTTGACAAATCTGATTTCTACTTAAGTAAAAGGGCCACAGTAGCAAAATGGAATCAGGTGAAATTAATCTTGAAAATGAAAAGAGGATCCTTTCCATTTAAATACTTAGGCTGCCTTATTTTCAAAGGCATAACTTTAAATAGATATTGCCAACCTTTGATGGAAAGTTTTGATAAGAAGCTACAAAACTGGAAAAATAAATGGTTAAGTTCAGGGGGTAAATTGACTCTAATCAATTCTTGTTTATACTCCATGCCTCAACATTTATGGACTGTTACCAAACCCCCAAAAAACATTTTAAAGAACCTAGAGAGAAAAATGGCTAGATTTTTCTGGGGGAGACGGATGGCAAAAAGAACAAAAGCTGGAAAAAATGGTCTGATTTAGCTGTACCAATAGCTCAGAATGGCCTAGGTTTCAGATCAATCCGAGCCATTATTGATTCATGCTCACTCAAATTGTGGTGGAAGAGCCAGATAGGTACTGCAATGTGGGAAAAATTATTATGGGGCTTACCACTATCACATAGGAAATCAATTACTTGGAGAAGAATCTGTTCTATGAACCCTTTTGCTGAAAATAATACTCTCATCATTCATGGGAAACGCAATTGCAATCTTTTAACTGCTAACTGGTGTCCCAATGGCCCTCTCTCTAACTATATCCCCAGTCACATCTCTCCTGCACTGATCTATTGTTCTGTGGTAGAATTCATTAGTAACAAAGTGTCCATTTTAGCCCAGTTTTCACCATACCTAGAACATGATACTCTTTCCTTTCCTCAGGAAGCTGAAATTATACAAGATAGAAAGGATAGGATAATATGGAAACTAGAAAAGTCAGGGACCTTCACTTTCAAGTCAGCTTATGAGGAACTCACACTCACATCAGGTAATTTTCCTGCTTCCAAGTATATCTAGAACACTGCACTACAGAAAAAGGTCTCTATATTCACATGGAAAATGCTACACTCTTTTCTACCTTTCGATGATGTGCTAATTAAGTGTGGTTTTAGCCTTTCTTCTAAATGTCCATCATGTTATCATTCAGACTCCATTCAGCATTTCTTCATATCCTATCCTCTTGCTCAAATTGTATGGAATAAATTGGCAGCTTTACTGGACTTCCATCTTAACCATCATCATTCCATCATAGATAGATTCTTTCTCTTCTGGAATAGTCATGATCTACCTAAATGGCAACAACTGATCTGTAATATTCTCCCTCCTCTGATTTGCTGGTGTCTTTGGAAGGCACGAAATAGGTTCTTATTTGATCATAAGCTTTTTTCTCCAGACCTTGTATGTAAGGATGTTTATGATCAAATCAAACTGTCCCTCTATGCTAAATCTTCCCACCTAGTCTCCCTTCCAGCCTCTCCAACCAGCCTTAGACATCTAGCTCCATACTTTAGACCACTCCCAAAACCAAATATTTCTACTGTTTTCTGGGAAAGGCCAAAATTGGGTTCAATAAAAATCAACATAGATGCATCTTGGTACCCTAACAATGCTGCAGCAGGGCTAATTGCAAGGAGTAGTTCTGGATCACCACTCCTGATTAAATCAACAACAATTACCGCTTCCTCCCCACTCCATGCTGAAATCTTAGCCATATTATTTGTCTGCCAAACCTTTCCATAACTTGATCAAACTTTCACAATCGAATCTGACTCCATGTTGGCAGTTAAAATGGTCAAGGATCCCTATACTGCATATTGGCCCCTGTTTGATCTAACCTCGAAAATACATTCCCTCTTAAGGAATGCTGAGCTTAAGCATGTTTTTAGAGAATGCAATTCGGTGGAAAATGCAATTGCTAAACATTACTCATGACCAGAGTCTTATCCTTTCTAGTGTTCCTATACATATCAAAGGCCTAATTTGCTTAGATAAAGAGCATACTCCTTATATTAGAATGCATAAAAATGGCTCTTCATAGGATTGATACTGCTGACATAGTTTCCTACCCTCTGCATGTTTCATTAAAGGGCTTCCAAGCTACTATTTTGGCACCAAAATCTATCTCAAACCTAGACACTGGAGGCCTCGAGATCTCGAGCATTTGAGGACTCGAACGCAGGAGGCCTCGAGCACTAGACTCACCAAAACACTCCAATCGAGCCTCGAACCGATGAGTCCTGAACAGAATACCTAGAGCCCTCGAGCGCTGGTGCCCTCGAGTGTTGTAGCCCTCGAGCTATGAAGCCCTCAAGCTCTGGAACCTCGAACTGGATTTCTCGAACACTTCAGCCCTTGATCATAGGAGCCCCCGAGCACTAGAGCCCTCGAGCACCGGAGCCCTTTGCACACTGGTACCCTCGAGCACTGGAGCCTCGACCTGTGAAGAAGCTGGATCCCTCGAGCAATGAAGTCACTAGACCCCTCGAGCACTAGAGCCCTCGAGCTCTGGAGCCATCGAGCACTGAAGCTACTGAAATCCCTCGACCACTGGAGCCTTGAGCCGCTGGAGCCATCGAGCACTGGAGCCCTCAAGTACTGAAGCCATCAAGCACTGGAGGCCTCGAACACTTGGAACAACCCTCGAACTTCTCGCACACTCGTGCCCACAAGCACCCATGCCCTCGAGCTCTGAAGACACTGGGTCCTTCGAGCACTGAAGACACTGGAATCCTTGCGCACCGGAGCCTTCGAGCTCCGGACACCTCAAGCACTGGACCCTTCGAGCACTGGAGCAGGGCTTGAGCTGGAGTCCTTGTGTACTCGAGCACTCGAGCACCCAACCCTCGAGTCCTAGCTACATCGAGTTGTGGAGCAGCCGTCTCACTGGATACCTCGAACACCTCCAGCCATGACACCCTCGAGACATCTTACATTTGAACCAATCATCACTCAATCACTCGAACCCGGAACCATCGAGCACTAGACCCTTCGAGCACTGGAGCAGGGCTTGAGCTGGAGTCCTTGGGTACTCGAGCACCCAACCTCGAGTCCTAGCTACATCGAGTTGTGGAGCAGCCGTCTCACTGGATACCTCGAACACCTCCAGCCATGACACCCTCGAGACATCCTACATCTGAACCAATCATCACTCAATCACTCGAACCCGGAACCTCGAGCACTAGACCCTTCGAGCACAGGAGCAGGGCTTGAGCTGGAGTCCTTGTGAACTCGAGCACTCGAGCACCCAACCCTCGAGTCCTAGCTACATCAAGTTGTGGAGCAGCCGTCTCATTGGATACCTCGAACACCTGCAGCCATGACACCCTCGACATCCCAAATACTACATCCTCTCCTTTTGGATCACTAGTCCACTATTTTTAGATCTTTCTTTTGAAGGCAATGATATTGCCTTACCGATGTAAAATTTTCAAAAAAATATCATTGTACATCTTTTGGTTCTTAATAGGTTTGGGGAACCTAATAAATATTCCCCACCTCAGGGTGCATTAAAAAAAAATTCCTAAAACTTTGTCTTACAATATATAGACTACAAATTAGAGTAAAGTCTAATAGCAATATGATTCAAAAGTACATAAGGAAATTATCATATACTCTTCTAACCTGCAAAAAACCTAATTTTATAAGTAAATTACCATCTATATAGCCTTTTAAGAATGATTTTTTAAAAAAATTTCCCTATCACACAATCATTAATGAAGGAGTTCTAATTATATAGTGTTTTCAATGAATAGTAAAATGATTTGCAAAGTTTTTGGAAGGACGGTCCTTCCATAAGTTTATGTAAAGACAAGGTTTAATTAGAATAATAAAAAGTAAAATTTCTTAGTTATAATATTAAAATTTCATTATATAACGTGTAGTAGTTATAAATTTTATAACCCGATTCATACCACTCGAAAATTTTATCTTCATTTCTTCTAATTTACACTTTAAACCTTGGTGTTTCCATGACTTATGGAAAAATCGTCTTTCAAGAGATGCACTCAAAAATGATATAGTATATCCTAATAATTCATACTTATTTTTAATTAAATACAAATGTAGATCTTCAGTAAATATGATGCGGAAGCTAATTCTAAGTATAATTTATTTGACACACATAGAAATGTCTTAACATTAAAAGTAATTTGGTTATATCAAGTAGTGAAAAAGCAAAAAAATATGGGTGACTCTCTATTATTAAATTAGTCAAAGCACAAACTAAATGGAAGTCATTTTCATTTGCTCAATATTGCGATATACACTAGTTAAAGTTCTTCAGCAGAAATTGAAGAATAGTCACATATGTTTGACTAATTGAACACATTTAATTCAAAACTAACAAATAGGAATTTCACATTTCACTAAAGTTTCCCTCGCTTGATCAAAGTTTAAAATATAAATTAGAAAAAATAAATATAAAATTTTCGTATTGTATGAATTGAGTTATAAACTTTATAACTACTAACGTATCATAATACATTTTTAATATTGTAACTAACACCTTTTATCTTTTATTTTTCTAATTAAACCTCACATTTTCATAAGAATATGCAAAGACGATCTTTCCAAAAACTTTTTCCTTCACTAAAAGTTTAACAGAAAGTTTGATTTTTGAAAATTTCCAACTCATACTAATTCAAACTTGCATATATAATGTCATCGACAAAGTAAACTAAGTAAAACCCTTATAGTGTTGTTTTTTTTACCTGCTTGAACTAAATTAAACAAAGTGAACAAAAAATATATTTAAATTTAAAGATTTTTTAAAATTAATAAATATATTTAAATAAACTTAATTAAAATAAACTAAGCCAAGTTAAATTGAAATTTTTTTTGAGCCAAACTATGAAATTAATTTTGTACTCCCTACTTCCTAACTAAATAAGCACAAAATATTTTTTTAGTCAAAATTATCGAACTTTATCACATATTTGAATAGATATATGATTAACATTGATAATATTATCATATCGTATGAAATCATATTAGATTTATCATACAAGTATTTACTAAATATTTAAATTTTTATGTGGATTTTTTTTAAAAAAATCCAAGACATATACTTGATATTGATAATTGAGTTGGCAAAGCCTTACACTTGAAGATCACTATGATATTTTACACAGAGGGCACGAAAAATAAAACATCAAAATCTAACCATGTGACAAATTGAAACGTAAATCAACTTAAACTAAATACATGAGAAGCAAAATTACAGAAATAAAATTATGGTTGCTAATAACTATACCCATATTTATTGACTTGACCCGGACCAACCGATCCGAGTCAACCCCAACCCAATCAGACCAATCAAATTCCAATCGAACCACTTGACCCAAAACCAATTGACCGACCAAATTTGGGTAAAAATGAAGAAGGTTTTGAGCAACCAGAAATGAAAATTATGTATTACTCCGTCCCAGCCGAATGTGCACACTTTTTGGTCGACTTTCTCAGGTCATGTTTGACCAACGATAACTTTAGTTACGTATATTAATGGTGTGTTAAAATTTGATATTTATAAAATACAACATGCAGAGAATCCAACAATATCTCACATGATGATATTGGTATCTATATACTAATTGAAATTTATGGTCAAACGTGTCTTGAGAAAGTTGACCAAAAAGTGTGCAGATTCGGCTGGGACGGAAGGAGTACATACATTTACCGTTACACATATTTATTGGTGATCGTAAAAAATATTTTGTGCAAGTTTGACTGGGTACTGAAGAATTACATGAAAAATGAAATATAACAAATTTAGAAAGATTATTACCTGCAACTCCAACGGCAATGCCTTCAAAAACGGAGTGAAAACAAAGAGCAATAATAAGAAGCACAGTGTCCCCAACCGAACTCGTCTTCGCAAACACAGGATTCACGTGATGATCCCTCTCTTCTTCTTCCTCCTTATCACCGCCGCCGCTGCGGTGGCGCCGATCATCGGACTCATCCACTTCAACCACTCTAACACCACCCTCCTTCCCCCTGGTAACCACATACACCACAATGCAATCCCCGAGCATGGTAAGAAGATATCCGGCGCAGGCGAGCATGAAGGCGAAAGGGTACGTCTTGCTCGTAAGATCGGCAAAAGTCTCGTTGGAATCGCTGAGGAAATGCATCAGCGACGTCCCCAGAAAGACGCCGCCGGCGAACTGCGTCCCCAGAAGGAGGAAGCCCTCGTTCCAGCGGCAGAAGTACGGCGAGACGCCGCCGGCGAGTGTGGAGACGAACATGATGATCAGGCACCATATTTTCACCAGAATGAGCCCTTTTGAGCGGAGGTTGATGGTGTCGTCATCGCCGTGGCTGGATTCTTCGCTGTCGCCGTCGTCGTGGTCGTCACCCGATGCTCCGCCGTGCGCCGTGGCGATTGAACTTTGGAGAAGAAGAAGGAGAAGTGTTGTGATGATGATCAACAGCGTTGACTTGGACACGGGCGAGTCAACCGATGAGGAGGCCATGGATAAGGATGTTTAAGGTCGGAAACTTGTTGTATCCTTTCTTCTTCTTCTCCAAGTGATTTATCGTAGACTTGCAGTACAGGTTTGACTTTTATAACGTTGTAGTGTTTGTACTACAATGCTTAGAGTTGTACTGGTTAATGTTGTGATTGAGCTGGCACATGGAGTCCTTGTGATTAATTCAAGAAAGTTTACCCTTTGTTTTTTTTTCATTTCTTGCAGATTTGGTTGAGAAGTTTTATTGTTGATTTTATTTCGGCACTTTTAATTTGCAGCAAATCAAGGCATTGTAATTATGTGTATATGAATGAAAATATACTCCCACTACTTCTGTATTTATGACACCAATACATTTAAATGGTGGTGTAATTCCTTTTTAAAAGAGGATTTTTAGTTATTGTCATTCTTGACTAGTAGAAGAATTAATATTGCAAAGCCTCTAGTCAAATTGTAGCAAATCTGGACCGGTGAGTTGTTAATTACTTGATGCAAAAGCTAGCTTTTGCACTAAAATAGAAATAATTCTAAATTTCTAATGCCAGTAGTTTTAGGCCTTTTTTGTGAGATGGCCTGATTTTTCATAGGTATTGGGAAAACATTCAGCCCAAATTGCTTTGTTACTTATAGGATTAAAAATAACACGCGTAGGAGCATTTACAATGGTAAAGCCGCTTTTGAATCGCTACGTGACTTTAGTTTATCAAAAATATTCAACATCTTCTCCATATCAGCAATTGGAACTACAAAAGAACCACTTCATTTTTTTCTCTATAATGGTTGGAACTATCTTGCAACCACTCCATGGATCCCACTTGATTTTCTCTATGATACTAATTAATTTTATCTTCAATATTTAATTTAAATAAATTTGTCTACCCAAATAAATTGAAATGTGAAATTTAATAATACATTTGTAATTTTTTAATTGAATTCCGTTTTTAAAAATTTAATATTTAAAAATAATGTCAATTTTAAAATTATTTTTTGAATCATAATTAAAATGAACCATATTTTTTATTAAAAAAATACAATTTCGATTTTTAAAAAGAATCAAATTTTAATAATAAAAATTAGAATTTTTAAAGCATTTTTTTAGTTTTTCTGATTTATAAATATTTCAGAAATTAAATTTAAAATTTTAAAAATATAGCTCTTTCTTTAAAAAAAGTTGATGGGACATGTGGCAACATATAATTGGACCACGAGTCCCAATTCCATTAACAAAAAAGAGAAACAAACGCATGGTACAACTTGGAAGGTATTCACGTGGCCGTCAGGTCAGTGGGGAGCGGTTGTAGCTTTGGCGAACCGCCTCCGAGTTCCAGGGAACCCTCATAGAATCTCAATTATAGGATTTCCAGTTGAATTTCAGAGCAGGGCGGAGATAAGGCTCCAAATCCTGCTAGTACATTTTTAGGATATTAATTTTTGAAAATTATCTTTCAATCCCTATCAGAAATTTTCTAATGCTATCATTTATTTTTAAAATTACCCTTCACCCTTGTTAGGATAAGATGAAATATGATTGAGATGTTAGGATAAGATGAGATATGATTGAGATATGATTGTGATTTGGTAGGGATCTTATGTCTAGGCTAGTATTTCTATATGTATTTCATTATTCGCAAACATTAATCTATGGAGAATTAATTTATTCACATGGTATCAGAATATGGTTTATGATCATTTTTTCCACAGCAGCCGTGTCTGCTCTTCTTTTCTCTTCTCCAAACCGCTGCCCACTCTCTTCTCCTCCTCAAGAATTTTTTTTTCTTTTCCTCTCACCATGACTGAATCATCCAAGCTTCCCCACAATACTCTTCTACATATGTTCACCATCAAGCTTTCTTCAACAAACTACTTGCTATGGAAACGGCAAGTTGTTCATATTCTCAAACCACAGGGACTATACGGTTTTCTCGATGGCACCAAGCCATGTCCGATTCTTCCTCCACCACAATCGGATTCCATGCTGTCGTCTTCCTCCTATGTAACGGTCGTTGGCTCTTCTTCTGGTTCCACGAAGAAGGATTTGAAGGCTGCTTATGCGCAAACCTTGGTTGCGCATGAAGCATGGCTTGACGAGGATCAACGGGTCTGTAGTCTCTTGTTCTCATCCTTGTCTCCGAAAGCCATGGCTGAGCTTGGCGATTATAAGAACTCGCAATAAATGTGGGAGAACATTACTGCTGTTCGTCAGAACCAAAGTAAGTTGACCATTCTACGCCTTCGTTCCACTGCCTTTACTATCCATAAGAATGGTTTGGTGCATGATTTACACCTTCAATTTAAGACTGTGTTCGATCAACTTGCTGGTTTGGGTGCTCCTGCATCAAATGATGATCAACTTCTTTGGTTTTTGACTGCTTTGGGTTATGAATTTAAGGATTTTTCTGCCCCATTTATCACTGCTTCTCTGAATCCTTTGTATGCCGAGATAGTTAATCGTGCAAAGGACCACGAATCATTTTTGAACAATTTACAGGGACAATGCGCTTATGGTGGTACTGCAGTTGGGCCAGTCGCATTCGCGGTGTCAGAATCCAACTCCGGTGGCCGCGCATGGTCTCACGTGTCGGTCGGTGCAGTGCGTGGCGGTGGTGCGTCTGGCACATGCACTGGGTGTTCTGGCCGGTTCTGAGGTCGGGGACATGGCAAGTTTCTGGGGCAGTCCTCAGGTGGTCGGGGCCGTGGTTTACAATGCTAGTGGTGTCGCAAAATGGGTCATGATGCTGCTCACTATTATCGTTTAGTTCAGCGTCCATCCGAGACTTCTAATCTTGCTCTGCAATTTCAGCCCTCCCTTCAGCTTGAGCTGGCCGCCGTCACCTCTGATTGGTACCTTGACTCTGGAGCTTCTGCTCATATGAGTTTGTCTGCTTAGAACCTTGAGAGTGTCACGCCCTAAAATTGTAAATCCTTTGTTTCTGTTGGAAATGGTACTAATATATGTATTTCTGTTATTGGTGATTCTCAACTTACTCCTTCATTGCGACTGTCTGATGTTTTGGTTGTTCCTGATATAACCAAAAACTTATTATCTATAAACAAGCTTACCTGAGATCTTGGTGTACTGATCACTTTTGATGACCATTCTTTTGTGATTCAGCACAAAGTCACCAGGGCAGTCATGGGCTGAGGCCACAGTGAGGATGGTTTATATGTGTTGGATTGTGGTGAAGAAGCTTTACTTTCCTTTATTAAGCAAAATAAATCTCGAGCCTCTTTTGAACCATGGCATGCCCGTTTGGGACATGTGTCCCCTAGTACCATTTCCTTGTTAACTAAAAATTGTGAACTATCTGTTTCCTCTTTATTGCCTAAACCTAATGCGTGTGCCTCATGTGTGATGGCAAAAGGCCATAAACTGTCATTTGTTGAAAACTCTAAACGAGCAATGCATGTCTTGGATTCGATTCATTGTGGTCATGGATTTATTTACTATGCCCTCTTTGTGGATAATTTCTCAATATTTACATGGCTTTACCCTCTTCGTCGTAAATCTGAGTTTGTTGATGTATATATGAAATTTGAGGCGTTTGTTGAAAATCAATTCTCCTCTCGGATTAAAGTGTTTCAGAGCGATGGGGGCACAAAGTTTCTGAACACACATCTTCGAACTGATTTTGAGACAAAAGGAATCCTTTATCAGGTTTTCTGTCCGTACGCACCCGAGCAGAATGGGCGTGCGGAATGAAAACAAGCTGTCGCCTATTTTGGTTGTAGAGTATATCCATTTGTTCGTCCCTATGTTGAGCACAAGCTGTCGCCTCGGAGTATTTCTTGTGTGTTTGTTGAGTATAGTTCTCAATATAAGGGATTTCGCTGTCTTGATCCTATCAAGTGTATATCACCTGTCATGCCCGGTTTGATGAAACTTGCTGTCCTTGTACCACATCGTCTTCGAGTTCTTCAGCTTTCTCTTCTCTTGATGTGTCTTCATTTATTGATCCAGTCCTTCCAGATACTATGTCGCCATCACCATCGCATTTTCCTTTGGCGCCTTGCTCATTATGTTCAGCTGACTCACGTATTTTATCGGACCCCCTGTCTGTTACTCCTGATCAAATCCCTAGTTCTCCGGTGTGCTCTGAGTCTACTGCTGATGACTCTTCTTACAATTCTCCTAGTCCACCATCATCTCGGCCTCATCACATGGTCACTCGACCTCGTACCAATTTGCGTCGACCTCTAAATCTTGATGATTATGTTGTCACTGGCCTTACTGCGGCTGTACTCGACCACTCTGAACCCTGGGATTATCGAGATGCTTTTCGTGATCCTCAGTGGATTGCTTCCATGGATGAAGAGATGTCTTCTCTTCGAAAGAAACACACTTGGGATCTAGTTTCTCAGCCATCTAATGTAAACGTTGTTGGCTCCAAATGGGTCTTCCTAGTCAAATATCTTCCCGACAGCATGGTTGACCGCTACAAAGCTCGACTTGTGGCTCAAGGGTTTTCCCAGCTACCGGGATTTGACTTTGACCACACTTTCAGTCTTGTGGTTAAAGCATCCACTGTTCGTACGGTTCTTACCATTGCTACTATTCAAAACTGTCCCTTGCACCAGTTAGATGTGAAGAATGCATTCCTGAATGGTGTTCTCGATGCCCCAGTGTGCATGGCTCAACCTGTTGGCTTTAAGGATCCTACTCGACCTGATCATGTTTTCAATCTGCAGAAAGCCATTTATGGGCTTAAGCAGACTCAGAGGGCTTGGTTTGATTGGTTCAGTTCATTTCTTCGCCAGCTTGGTTTTATCTGCAGTTCTGCTGACACATATCTATTTGTGTTTTCTCGAGGCACTGTTTTGATATATCTACTGGTACATGTGGATGATATCATCCTTATTAGCAATGACTCTGCTGCCATTCACGAGTTCATTTCTCACACTCATCAGGAGTTTGCCATCAAGGATCTCAGCTCCCTTAGCTACTTTCTTGGTCTTGAGGTCTCTTCCACTACCTCTGGTCTCTTCTTGGGTCAGGCTAAGTATGCTAGGGATATCCTTCGTCGAGCTAGTATGGTTGATGCTGAGCTGATTTCCACCCCCTTTGTACCTTCTTCTCAGCTTCTCAGTAGTTCGAGCGAACCTTTCAGCAATCCCACTTTGTATCGGTCTTTGGTTGGTTTTCTGCAGTACCTCACCATAGCTCGACCAGACTTGGCCTTTGCTGTGAACTCTGTTAGTCAAATTCTCCAAGATCCTCGTGATGATCACTTTGCGGCAGCTACCCAGATTCTTCGCTATGTCAGTGGCTCTCTTCATTTCAGATTACCCTTTCGTTCTTCCGCTTCCGCGAATTTGTTAGGATATTCTGATGCTGATTGGGCTCGCTGCCTTTAGACTCGATGCTCAACTTATGGCTACACAGTTTTTCTTGGAGGTAATCTATTTTCTTGGAGTGCCAAGAAGAAGCCTACTGTATCCCGCTCCAGTTCAGAGCCTGAGTATCGTGCTTTGGCCAACACTGCAGCGGAGGTTGTCTGGCTTTCTCACTTGCTTTGTGATCTTCGCTTTCCGCTTTGTGAGTTGCCCATTCTGTTGTGTGACAACAACATTGCCATTTTTCTTGCTCAAAATCCAGTGGCTCACAAGTGCGCCAAACATATTGATATTGACTATCACTTCGTTTGGGAGCTAGTTGCCTCAGGGAAGCTGCGTGTTCGTCATGTGCCGACATATCTCCAAGTTGCTGACATATTCGCTAAGGGCCTTTCTCACCCTTTATTTGAGTTTTTTAGATCCAAGCTGTGCTTCTCAGCCAACCCGACGCTTTGCTTGAAGGGGGGGGGGGTTTAGGATAAGATGATATATGATTGGGATATGATTGAGATGTAGGATAAGATGAGATATGATTGTGATTTGGTAGGGTTCTTATGTCTAGATACATTGTATGTCTAGGCTAGTATTTCTATATTTATTTCATTATTCACAACATTAATCTATGGAGAATTACCTTATTCACAATCCTACATAAGAAATTTTCTAATGCTATAATTTTTTTTAAAATTTACCCTTCAACCCCATTAGATTAAATAAAATTAGTTTTATTAAGTATTATTTTATTAAAATTTAATTAATTAGCCTGGGCCAAAAAATATTTCTGATTCAGCCCTTATTTCAAAGCGGTTCCAGTTTGGGACTGAAACTGCTCTGGAACCCCATTGCACATGTTCAATGGAAAAGAATAAACGCATCAGAGATATACTTGGTGGACTGAGGTTTGTGAAGCCGAAGTATATTATGCTATCAGGTACAAACAGTTAAAAACCCTAAATGTTTTTTAAAAATATTTTTTTAAACAATCTAAGAGCATTCACAATGGTAGTGCGCTTAACGAGTACTTCTTAAGTGTCACATAATTAATTTTGATAAAAATTGGATAAGAATCAACTACCAACAATGGTAGTGAACCTGAGGAGAACTTCTGATATGAATCCCCTTGCGAAGAATCTAGATTGCGGAATTAAGATCTTTGACAAAACAAGGGAACTCACAAACCCTTCAATGCTACACGAAATTCATGGTCTAGTCCTCGGGGTACACTCAATTTTGACTCGCTCTCTGACTAGCCCTCAGGATTAGATTACAAGGTTTATTGATACTTAACTAGCCCTCGAGGTTAAGCAACAATGGAATAGCTCGCAAGTAAAGAGTATGAACTCAAAAGGTTGTATTTTGATTGATAAATGTGGTGAGAAATTCGTCCAAAGGCCTCCTCTATTTATAGGGTAGATTTCAGCCACAACTGGAAACTGAATTGACTTATGGCAGCTTTAAGAAGCTAAAACCATATTTAACTAAAATACCTAAAATAAATGGTAATATTAGGTAATCTGGTCGAATTCTTCAAGAAGTAACCTTGAAGAATATTACCTTATCTAATCTTACCAAATTTAATTCTAATCAGAATAAAACTGAATATACTAAACCCTAATGGACTGTATTTTTGAAATTCAGCTCTTCAAAGCCTAAGAGATCGAGCTATCAGTCCAATAAACCCAAAATAAAATAATTTTACAAATACCCAGTGGGAAAAAATGCATAGTGTTCTTCATGATGTCTTCAGTTCGTCGATAATCTTGAATAATGAATCCAAGATGTCGATGGTGACTCCTTCTTTAATTCTTCATCATAAAGGCGATCAATCAAAGCATTTAAAGCAGCATCCCTAAGCTTAGTCCTTGACCTAGTCATAGGTACTTAGAAGATCCCAAACATATCCTTTAAATGTTTGGTCAAGTCGTGGAATGTCTTCATTTATGGTGGTAGTCGTCTTTGCATCTCCATCAACTTCTTAGGCGGATCTTTTTAATTTTTAATTATAATTAATTAAAAATATAAAACAAACTATGTTAAATGACATTCATTGATCGGTTGTATTTGCACAAAGAAAGATGTATCAACTCCTTAACTAAGGAGCAACTCCTTATTAATGATTGGTCCTTAAAACACCACAATGGTACTCCTTAAATAAGAAGTGCTCCTTATTAAGAAAATTTGGTTTAATAATCTACCATTGTGGATGCTCTAAATGCTTCTTGTTTGACAAAAGATCTCCTCTAGTATTTTGGTACTATTGATCTAACATTTTGTGTATTCTCTTTTTCCGGACATTACTTTTTTGTAGAACCAACTTCTAAAGGCGTCTGATAGCACTTTTGAAGTTTTAACCCCTTTTAAAGGTGGTTAAATTGTCTTTTAAGGCGATTCACTTAAAAATAGATATTTAAAAGTGGTTCATGACATAACCGCCTCAAAAAGGGTTAAAAATGATTCAATGTAGAATCATTGGGGAAAAATGACCATTTACTACTTCATTAAATGGCAATTCTGTATAAAATTACTAGAACCGCCTTCTTATATAGGTTCTGAACTTGGAACCATTCATTTTAGATGTCAAATTTGAAGGACGGTTGTTAAAAATTCAACCGCCTATAGTAATCGATTGCACGGTGATTTAACCACGGTGTAATGAACACTACATAATATATGCTTTCCTTCCCTTGCTCACAATTAATACCATTTCCTTCTCTTGCCTTTCCTTGCACCAAGAGTGCTTTGTTTTTTTGGTGCATGTTGGCAGAATTTTGGATGTAATTGTGCATCTTCTGAAATTTGAATACCATGGTGGTCTGAATTCATCCTCACTGTGATTATCATTATTTTTTTGTAGAATTTATAGAATGCATCCTCACGGTGATTAATTTTTTTTGCAGAATTTATAGAGGACGCATTCATTATGGTGATTAATTTTTTTTGCAGAAATTTCTGAGGACGCATTCCAATATGTTTAATTTTTTATAATTATTGCGTAGTGTGAATGCGTCCCCAGTTTCTGAATTTTTTTACTAATAATTTTGTAGAGTTGAATGCGTCCTCACTATCCAAAAATTTGTTTCTGAAATTTTATTTAAAATTTTTGTTAAGAATGCATCCTCAATATTGGCTTGAAATTTTTTTTCTCTTGAATTTATTATATAAATTTTGACTTACATGTTATTAAAAATGCGTCATGAATTTAACAAATGATTTTTTTTAACCTAGCAATTTATAAATAAATATTTTTTGTTTTGGGTGAAGATAGCGCATATGTACACTTGTGTTTGTTTTATGACATTTTAAAAATTACAGTAATAATAAATTTTGATTGTGGGATTTGCAATTTTTAATCTAGTCTTGAATATAGAGTAGGAATGAATTATTTTATAGAGTTGGAATGAATATAAATAAACAGAAATGTACAATATCCGAAGAAGATGTGTGAAACGTAATGAAATGAGTGTTGTATGGCATGTAATGTACTAATGACGGCCTCTGCAAAGCTTTCCACTCGTTCCACACGAGGAAGGGCATATGGTGCAGGATGTGCGTCGTGGAACAACCATATCAGTAGATACATGTACATCCTCAAGTGGAGCTCCCTCTGGTAAATCCTCCTCCATATCGTCTCCAGCGTCCTCATTCGAATAATAATGGACATGTGGAATACTATCTGTACCTAATGGAGCGGTAGGCGACATGTATGCATGACTAGTAGTGAGAGTGACATATGCAGTGAAATCAACTGTAGTCGTGTCATACTGGAAGGGTTCCCAATGTGATGGTCTGGCATGACTAGCAGTGGGAGTAAGATATGCAGTGAAATCAGCTGTAATCGTGTCATACTATGAGGGTCCACCATGTGATGGTCCGGGGATCGTTGGACTCGTATGTGAGGGCCCGACTTATGATGAACCAATGTGTTCTGTATGGCCCCGAGCACGCGGTCTCCGACCGCCCTGTCGACTAGGTGGAGCTGGACGGTGGCTTTTGTTGTCATTATATCTCACACCAGGGGGAGGTTCCTCACAGTGCACATATGACTGATAAAATTGCAATCTGGAGGGCTCATGCGCATATTGTAGAGTACGTGTGGCAACACCATGCATTCTCCTGATAACGTCCGCGAAACGTGGGGGACATTCATCCAAATTAATATCTGACATGATGCTCAACTCGGTAATTTCCCGCAACTACATAAATTAGGTAAATATGTTAGATATTTAATATTGAGGAAATCTAAAGTATTGTTTGTTAAGACTATTAGAAATTTAGGAAATACCATGTACTTCATAGTAGCCCCGTCTCCATGGAAACCCTCCGTAATTGTTCGGGGCCATTCTGGCTGATCAATCAAAGGCAAGACACCACTTACAACTATCATGTTGTATCAACCAATCCCAAGCAGATGGTACGATACTCTCCAACTCCTCCTCGTACTCCCTCCACCTGCTCTCTCGTCTGGCACCACCAAGCTGCCAAACCAGAGTCTTCAGAAGCACATTCTTGAACTTCCCACGCTTAGCACTAAGGAAGTCAGACTGAAAATGACTCAAGCAAAAGCGGTGGTATCTAGTTGGCTCCATCCATTCCTCCATATGTCTCACTGCATTTAAAATTCCATCATGGCGATTTGATATAATACATATTGGCCTACTATCACCACTAACCACATGGAGACGCAGTCTCTGCATGAACCAGTTCCAACTCTTATTAGTTTCAGCGTAAAAAATTGCATAAGCAATGAGAAGTATGTAGTCGTTCGCGTCGTGCATCACGTTAACTAGCATTGTGGCCTTGTATGCACCTCTCAAATGAGTACCATCCACACTAATCACTGGTCTGCAGTGGAAAAATGCATCGATAGCCTGACCAAATGCCCAAAAAATGAACTTAAATTTCCTACACTCATGCCCGTGTATTCTATCAGGTACGCCTGTCCAATCAACAATGGTCCTCAGATTGGCCCTGACTAGCTCATCCATATATGTTGGCAAATGTTCAAAGGATTCCTCCCAAGTCCGAATACTAGGTCAATAGCCTTCTGTCGAGCATACCACACATTTTTGCAGGAAAGGGTCATATTTAAGTCCGTCTTCATGTGCACTTGGACATCTTTCACCATGTAAGAAGGGTTTACGTCAATGTGGTGGTGAATAGAATGGGTGATCATCAACGATGTCAGGTTAGTGTTACCCATCGATTGACTAGCACCAACACAAGCATGACTCCTTGCCCATTTGGTGATCTCTCGCATACCATGCAGAGCCTTTTTGCTGGCTCTAGCAACCCAATGACAATTACCAGTTCCTTCAACAATGTCCTTGCATTTCGCATACCATGTGCGTGACTTTCTCTCCACGACCTTGTGTTCCATGTTCATCATTGAACTCCACCTGTAAATAGCTTCTACCAATTCTCGCTTCGTCGGAATCGTATACCCAATGCCACTTCACCAATCGTTTGAACATAACTAGGAAGTCCGTCACCACAATTAGTTGGATCGTAGCCATCCTCATCAGGGCCCCCATAATCCCTAAAGTATGCCTCCGTATCTGGATTCCCCAAAAGATGGAACGACGTGGGTACATTGTTTGTACACATCACTTGTTCATCATCGTCCCCTGGATTCGAATCAGTTGATAAGGAACGATCATCTTCACTTTCTTCATCAGTATCCCCTTCCTCACCGTCATCATCGCTATCAATATGACCAACAACATGCTCGCTAATTTCACCCACATAATCATCATCGAAGACATTCAGCTCCTCATGATGCTAATGTGCCCATTTTATACGGTTATATTAGGACTTTTAGGATTCACTTTTGTACACTTTTATGCTCTAAATGTGACATTTTACCTTGAAGTTCTCTAAGGGGGGTTAAAAATGACTTTTACACTTTTATTACTTTTCTAGAGAATTTTGTGTGACAAGGTAATTTGTTTGAAGACTTTGAAGACTTTGAAGAATACCTTTGAAGATTTGAAGACTTGTATTTGAGCTTTTGAAGATTTGAAGGATTGAAGAAGTGAAGAGAAGAGGAGAATATGAAACAAAAAGGAGAAAGAAGAAATGGTGCTGGAAGTGGAGTCCATCGCGAGCCCGTCGTGACTCGCGATGGACGAATGGCCAGAAACTCTTCTTTCAAATTGTACTATAAATACTCACCTTATCCTCTCCTCTTCAAGAACACGAATCCAACCTCTTCTTCTTGCATTTTTCTGGGTTCAAACCCTAGTTTTCCTTTCTTTCTTTTCTTAGTTTTTGTAGGATAATTATGTCTTTTAATTGTCTAGCTTAGTTTTATCTTGGGTGCAAAGGATTGAAGCTTCCATATCTATGTAGTAATAATTATATATATATGTATATATATATATATATATATATATATATATATATATATATATATATATCTATTTGGTGCTTTTTTCTATCGTGCATTTATTGAGCTTTGAATATGAATTGTTAATGGCATTGATGTTGTTAGAAGCTTGAGTATATGAATTGCTTGTATGATTACTTGTTATGGTTGGGAGAAAGTAGCTAATTCTTCCATCTTTTAATGTGGAATCCAAGAGCATGAGTTGGAGCTTCTTAATGATGTTGATGTGTTGATAATTGCTAGATGAATGTGATGATGTTGAATTCGTTGTCATGTTTGTTTTAGGTAGCAAATGAGAGAAGTCAATGAATTTCGATTGTTCTTAGCTAATCTTGTGTAAATGCATGATTAATGGAAGTAGTGAATAGATTTTGTCAATTGTTCTTAAAGCCTTTGTTATTTAGCATTCATGTGTTCTTAATGCTATGTTTTACTTCATTTATTCCATGGGTTGTTTGAGAATAGGAAGTGTTTGTATGATTGAAGTGTTAGGGTGTTAGGAAAATAACGAATTCCTTAGCTCCTTTGCATGAAAATCTAAGAACATGAACTTAGAACTTCTTGTGCATAATGTGTTGTGATTCTTGCTGGATAAGTATGTTAATGTGGATTGTTCTTATATTTATCCTATAGATGCAATGAAAGGTTGAACCTTGAATGTGGTTTATTATCGGTTTAGCCTAATGAATGCTATGTTTGGTTAAATGGCTATGTCTTTGGTAGAAGGATTGTTGATATCAAATCTATGGTCCTTTGTGTATAATTCCATTGATGAAATACCCCTATGGTCGTTGTTTGTCTAGGGTGATCATCAATGAGGTTTGCAAATGGTCTTTGTTTATCTTTGCAAACTACTCTTAATAAGGAATAAATGTTGATCTTCCATTGGCATTCCCCATAGGTATCAAATGTAGTAGGATGAGTGAATGGTTCAATGATCTACATTAGGTTTAGAAGTGGATATTAATTGCCCCAAGGCTTTATCTTTTGTAGTTTTAAAACCCCTTTTCTTAGTTTTGTTTGATGATTTAGCATAGTTGCTTGAATTTGCTAGTTTTATTGTCTTTTAACTTTCATAACGTAGGACCACCAAACAACCAACCCCCCCCCCCATTTACATGATTTTATATGTGTATATATATGTACTCCTAGTCTAATAGCAACATTTTGTTCCTAAATGCTTAGGACAATCCCCCTTCTTCGTGGACGACTCCGACTTGCCGCTTTCTACTTAGCTGTAGATAGTAAGCATTTAGGGCTTATAAATATTAACTTTGAGAGGCACGGCGACGGCCTTCCAGATGCCCACAGTATATGCCACCACTTATGGCCAACTGAGTGCAATCGGCGTTAACATACGCACTGGGTTGGCTAGACTCACCAATGACAAAACCTTGGCAATGTACAGGGGGTGGTAAGGTTGGCTAAGGTGTACAGTTCTGGATGTTGCTCAACAACAACATGAACGTCCCTGAACTAAGATCACCCACACGGTCAATGATGCTTGACATCTTCTCAATAATAATGTACAAATCTGCTGAGGACAACGACATTTGATCAACAATGTTGAAGAAGGTCGCGGTAGACTCGTCATCTTCCAAATTATAACACCAATAGTATACGGCCGATCCAATCAGCCTAGGACAACGATAATATATTTTCAGCAGAAACCCCTCACTTGCAATACTAAGCCTTCTGAAAATTAAATCAACTAAATCGGAGTGGCTTAACCTCCTTACGAGGGTCACATTCCTCTCTGGTATGGGAGGATTATAATACACACCCACAGTCAAATCAAACTTAATCTGATCCCCTTTGTACAGGGTTAAAAACATCGTACAACTGCGTTATACAAATACATAATATATAATTCGATATTCGAAAAGATGGTATTATTCAGCAACTTATATTCAACTCCTCTAACTCTAAACCGTACATGATTCCATTGTAGTAGGTCAACCACATCATACACTATTTTCAATTTTCAAACTATTACACTATCCTAAAATGTGTGCTCACTTACGCCACACTAATTAAACCATTACTACAACTTCAATACAACAATTACTGAACAAATCACACATAATCAATTCGCACATAGTCACACATCCTTATTCAACACTTTCATAGAATCAGACCAATAATAATCATTCAAACTACACACAATCATTCAACACATTCATATCAATATGATTTTCTCAGGTACTTCACAAATTACAGTGTTACACCAAATTGAATAAAATATATTAGAGGACAAATCACACATAATCATTATAATCATTTGACACATTCGTATAATCATGAATTGTTCAAATACCTTTAGGAAATTCTAAAATTCCCTGAAACTCACGGAAGATGTGGTGGCCCAACGGTCAACGTGGTCAACATCGGTCAAATGAAGGCCTCTTCAACGTCCAAACAAGCAGCTGGATGTAGGGGAGAACAGTTAAGCCCAAAACAAGAACAAACATAGCGGATCTAGACAAAACAAAATTTTTTTGCAAGAGCTTGACCGGGAAACCAACCGAGGGAAGAGGACATTGGTGAGCTGAGCTACAGTGGTGGCCTGAGCAATGGAGGAGACGACGGTTTCTGTCGGAAGATAATTAGCGGAGGAAGTGAGGAAGATGGTTGGAAAAAGAAGGAAAATGGCGGAGGAAGTGAGGAAAACGGGCAATAAAACCAACAAAATGAGGACGCATTAACCGAATGCGTCCTCTGAAATATGAATTAAAAAAAATTCCGGCACCTTGAGGACGCATTCACAGAATGCGTCCTCCATTTTCTAGTAAAAAAAATATTAAACCATGAGGACGCATTTCGTAAATTCATCCTCTAATTTTCATGCAAACAAATTTCTAATATCATGAGAACGCATTCACTGAATGTGTTCTCCACCTTCGCATCCACCGTCGGTTACTCTAACCGTACTAGTAGAATTTTCTCTACACCCAAAAGCATCAAACTCACGATAATCCCCCTTTCCTTACATGCAACAGTAAGTCGATATAAATTCCTTAAGCCAGAGCCCAAGTTGGGCTATGACGGGGGTGCTCCTCTGTATTCACACTTCACATATACTATTCTCTTTTTATTTCCAACGTTTTCAACCCCCTAAATCCTTCACATTATTTTTTCCCAACTGTTCATCATACGATAGAATATTGAGGTGTTCATCACCTTGGCTATGAGTAGCTGGGAATTGTCTCATGATTGACGTATGAGTAGCTGGGAATTGTCTCATGATTGACAGAGGTGAATGTGTTGATGTCGATCGACAAAATTTTTGGTGTCTGAGATAGTATTTACTGATCTTTTTGGTGGATTTGGGGGAGTATCTGGGAGAGTGCACTTGTTTGTTGAATTAATTGTACCATGTTAACAATGGTGGAGCATGTGTGCTTATTTGTTGAATTTTTTGCATCATGTTATACCAATTTGATGCGCACGAATTGTGTTGTTTGTTTATTGGATTAATTTGCACTCTAGGTGTGTTAGTTGCCACGGCTTATTGGAGAGAAATTGGAGAGAAATGGAGCAGAAAGAATACAAGATTTCATGTGATTTTGCGTGTGAACGGCCTCCACTCGGGGTCGTTAAAAGTCATAGCCTAAATTAACCCGAGCGAAAGCGTTGGATCAAAGATAAAATTTGTAGTTCTACACCCAACTCACTACTAAGTTACCTATGGGGTAGTTAGTGACAAGCCTAAATATATCCATGGAGATGCAATGGCCTAATAGTCAATCAAACACAACCACGAACAGGTCGTCAATCCGTCGTGTTGCAAAGAATAGATAGTATAGTAAAGTTTTTGGTTTTTCAGCGAATAACTATGAACATGAAAGTAAAACACACGTAAACTATATTAACAGACACTTGGAGAATATTTGCGTAACATGGTTGATTAAATGTTCCATTCCTCAATTTAATCATATTTAAGACTTCAACAACCTAATCTAGTGCTCATAACACATGGTGTGGTCAATGATCAGCACTTTCCCATACTTGTCATGTAGGGTACTCTTGCAAATCTTCCATCGGCACTGGCTTCGTAATTAGGTGAATGCAACAACGGTCCGACCATTGCACATATATATTTTTCCCTCTTACGATTACGTCCTGGCCACTATACCACAGATGCTCTACCCCTAGGCATATAAATAAGGAAAAGGGAGGTAGGCACCTTATTGATGACACTAGGTCCTCTTACAACCTTAGCTTGCTACTATTTGCTATCTCTACCCATAACCCTTCAGACCAACTTGCCAGCTAAGACTGGTGTTCTGTCATTGCAACAGTAAAACTTGGAAAAGATCTACGTGCACACACCCACACGAACCCGGACCCTGCTACCCATATCACATCCAAGTTTCTTTTCCCCTAGGGTATCAATATTTGCACCAACATGAATGTAGGCTAGAGTGTGTGCTAATGGAGTGTATCATTCATGCAATTATAACAGTTAAAAAACAAGCCTTCATGATATCATAAGAACATCTATTAGGAGGATCTAAAGAATCTCACAAGAACTTTCAAGTAATTAATTGAATTCCACATCTTAGGAACAAAGCAAAATAAAAAGAGAAGAGAGAAAAAACCTAGAGAGAAGAGAGAGTGTTTCTCTCTCTAAGTTGCTCTCCAAACTACAAATGAACTAATGAAAAATGATCCAAGAATTTTAACCATAGTAGACTAAGATATTTATAGTAGGTGGGGATTCGGTTTAAAAATAGGCCCAAAATAGGTCAAAACCCTATTCAGCTGCCACTGACATAGACCACTGTGGATGGCACAGCCCGTGCAACTGATGTGACCTCGTGCCGGTGCAGTCCACCAAATCCGGAGCGAGCCGCTTGCCTCATGCTGGCGCAAGGTGTACGATCGGGAGCAGCCGTGCTGGGTGCGGTCCTCATCGTCTAGCACAACCTGTCTTTAGGAAGCTTGCTTTCGCACATTCTGATCTATGGTCTGTGTTATTTGGTGTGGCTCGTCATCATATTCCTTCTTTTTCTCAGTATTTTGACATGGGCCGCTTCAATTTTCACATCCCACTGGCTTGTCTCGACATTTTGGACTTGGAACAATGCGGGCCGTGTGAAACGGGATGGTCCGCACCAATACTTAGCCATTTTGGAGTGAAAAAGGCCTCTTGAGCACACGACCTATGGAGATTGGCACGGCTCATGCCAGAAGCCCTTGGCACGGGCTTTATAGCATGGCATGGGCCGCTGGTGTTAGGTCTTGTGTCGGCCATGAGCGGTCCGTGCCTGCTAGCTTATGCTTCACCCGACTGGACTTCTTTATTCCACTACGGATGAACCGTTGGTCTGTTTTGAGAGTTTTGTAGTCGATTTCATAGCGCTCGAGAAGACGAATCCATTGGAATTATTCTTGAAAGATGATTCTTCTTGGATTGTTCCCATAACTTGGTGCAACTCTCGGACCACAATTCTCCTTTATTCCATGGCCGTTTTAAACTTCAATGATGCCATAGCTTTAGCTTTATCCTTCTACTACCACGATGCAATGACTGTTGCCTTCATCTACTACCATTCTAATGTGAATGACCTTCAACATCTTCTACTGTCCTTGCGAACAATCTTCAATATAAAATGTAACTAAAAGTACCCACGAACGACCTGCTAAGGATGATCACAAAGGAAGATCTAGGTGCGTGGGGGATATAAGGTATCCATTAGTACTAATTAAGTCTACAAAATACGGGATTTAAACAAGAAAACCAAACATGGCCATCTAAACCCCTTGTCACGTAAACTCAACTAATACTAGCAATCCAACGTATAAACACTACTGCAACACAGGGGCAGTAGCATCGGTAAAACACCCCAATAGCACCGGTATTTTGGCCCCCAAAAATATTGGTGCGTAGGTATAGCGGTGTAAAAAGGTAGGTTATTTGCACCGGTAATATCTACCAGTGTATAAATGTTATATGCACCGGTATTGACAAACGGTGCACAAATTCAAAAAATCCTTATACGCTAACATACCGGACATTGAAATTCCAGTGTAGGAAATATCTGTTAGTGTAGAAAACATTTGCACCGGTAGGTTGGTAGGTGTCGATGTACATTAGTGCATAAATTTACACCGGTATAAATCTAACATATGCACTGGTATTTAGTTTTACACCGGTATGAGAAAATACACTGGTATATGACAAATTTCAGACTACAGGTGTAATTTAGTTTTCATGTATTTAATATATTATTTTAATCTTATTTATTTTACACCAATATTTATATGTTATACATGTGTATGAGCATAATAAAACTTACGATGCTTAATTTGTTTTTTGGTGGTCCCTCTCGGATAATTTTCGACAACCAGAAATACTTGAATCCAAACTATTATAAAATTTAAAACCAAGGAAAATGTAAGAAACTTCAAACACCATTGATAATATTGATCGACAAACACAAAAATTTATTGAAATAATAAATAGAAAATGATCTTCACCATGAATGGAAATAAATTAAAAAACCACACAAGTTTAGTACAACCAAACACCAACCATAGAATTCTTATATGATCAACCACAAAAAATAATTATCAACCCATTATGTAGTTTTTATCATTGAGATGTTGCAACAAAGTGTTCGCCTGATACTAGTACTCATCGAGCCAAGCCCCCCACCATCTTTCTACAACAGCTTGAATTTCGTACACATGGTATGGCCCTTGGCCCTCTGGGAAGATCTGTCAAATTCAAACATACAATGTTAGTGAAGAATTTTGTGTACAATAGAAATTTTGAATAACTAATTTTGAGATGTAATCTTTACCCCCTGGATATTGTTTGTCTCTAAATGATTAAAAAATTCTTCCATGAAGAGCATGACGAAGTACTCGCATTGCCATGAACCATTCTGGGTTCGGTACTGCACAAGACTGGTATATTTCATTACCAATTTTTAACCTAATAAATGACATGGATTAAAAGACAGAATGACTTACCTCAATGTTCTTGATTTTCCAAGTGTGGTCGGGTTCTGGCTCCGTCTTTCTCTTCTCCATTTGGTGTGTGCATGTAAGCTTGTCAAGAAAGTAAATGAAAACCATCACTTCTCGTAGTATATTACGATACTGACTTATTATTTGATTGATCGTAATATCTAGAAATGACTCTGAGTTTGATCAAGTATGTTGGTTTGATACCTCCCGACAATGGCTCCGCCGTGAAACCTCTTCCGTTCTCGGACTGATAATGATGAGTTACCAATGATCGCTGTCTAAAAATAACGATAATTAATTACAGAACTGGAAGTCCTTTGAAATGTAAATGTTAAATCTGGGAAAAATAATCTTACACTCTTATGCAGGGGATAATGTAGAACTCAACATCCATTTCCTTCATGGTTGTCCAAATAAATGTAGATCTTCAGTAAATATGATGCGGAAGCTAATTCTAAGTATAATTTATTTGACACACATAGAAATGTCTTAACATTAAAAGTAATTTGGTTATATCAAGTAGTGAAAAAGCAAAAAAATATGGGTGACTCTCTATTATTAAATTAGTCAAAGCACAAACTAAATGGAAGTCATTTTCATTTGCTCAATATTGCGATATACACTAGTTAAAGTTCTTCAGCAGAAATTGAAGAATAGTCACATATGTTTGACTAATTGAACACATTTAATTCAAAACTAACAAATAGGAATTTCACATTTCACTAAAGTTTCCCTCGCTTGATCAAAGTTTAAAATATAAATTAGAAAAAATAAATATAAAATTTTCGTATTGTATGAATTGAGTTATAAACTTTATAACTACTAACGTATCATAATAAATTTTTAATATTGTAACTAACACCTTTTATCTTTTATTTTTCTAATTAAACCTCACATTTTCATAAGAATATGCAAAGACGATCTTTCCAAAAACTTTTTCCTTCACTAAAAGTTTAACAGAAAGTTTGATTTTTGAAAATTTCCAACTCATACTAATTCAAACTTGCATATATAATGTCATCGACAAAGTAAACTAAGTAAAACCCTTATAGTGTTGTTTTTTTTACCTGCTTGAACTAAATTAAACAAAGTGAACAAAAAATATATTTAAATTTAAAGATTTTTTAAAATTAATAAATATATTTAAATAAACTTAATTAAAATAAACTAAGCCAAGTTAAATTGAAATTTTTTTTGAGCCAAACTATGAAATTAATTTTGTACTCCCTACTTCCTAACTAAATAAGCACAAAATATTTTTTTAGTCAAAATTATCGAACTTTATCACATATTTGAATAGATATGTGATTAACATTGATAATATTATCATATCGTATGAAATCATATTAGATTTATCATACAAGTATTTACTAAATATTTAAATTTTTATGTCGATTTTTTAAAAAAAAATCCAAAACATATACTTGATATTGATAATTGAGTTGGCAAAGCCTTACACTTGAAGATCACTATGATATTTTACACAGAGGGCACGAAAAATAAAACATAAAAATCTAACCATGTGACAAATTGAAATGTAAATCAACTTAAACTAAATACATGAGAAGCAAAATTACAGAAATAAAATTATGGTTCCTAATAACTATACCCATATTTATTGACTTGACCCGGACCAACCGATCCAAGTCAACCCCAACCCAATCAGACCAATCAAATTCCAATCGAACCACTCGACCCAAAACCAATTGACCGACCAAATTTGGGTAAAAATGAAGAAGGTTTTGAGCAACCAGAAATGAAAATTATGTACGTATATTTACCGTTAAACATATTTATTGGTGATCGTAAAAAATATTTTGTGCAAGTTTGACGGGGTACCGAAGAATTACATGAAAAATGAAATATAGCAAATTGAGAAAGATTATTACCTGCAACTCCAACGGCAATGCCTTCAAAAACGGAGTGAAAACAAAGAGCAATAATAAGAAGCACAGTGTCCCCAACCGAACTCGTCTTCGCAAACACAGGATTCACGTGATGATCCCTCTCTTCTTCTTCCTCCTTATCACCGCCGCCGCTGCGGCGGCGCCGATCATCGGACTCATCCACTTCAACCACTCTAACACCACCCTCCTTCCCCCTGGTAACCACATACACCACAATGCAATCCCCGAGCATGGTAAGAAGATATCCGGCGCAGGCGAGCATGAAGGCGAAAGGGTACGTCTTGCTCGTAAGATCGGCAAAAGTCTCGTTGGAATCGCTGAGGAAATGCATCAGCGACGTCCCCAGAAAGACGCCGCCGGCGAACTGCGTCCCTAGAAGGAGGAAGCCCTCGTTCCAGCGGCAGAAGTACGGCGAGACGCCGCCGGCGAGTGTGGAGACGAACATGATGATCAGGCACCATATTTTCACCAGAATGAGCCCTTTTGAGCGGAGGTTGATGGTGTCGTCATCGCCGTGGCTGGATTCTTCGCTGTCGCCGTCGTCGTGGTCGTCACCCGATGCTCCGCCGTGCGCCGTGGCGATCGAACTTTGGAGAAGAAGAAGGAGAAGTGTTGTGATGATGATCAACAGCGTTGACTTGGACACGGGCGAGTCAACCGATGAGGAGGCCATGGATAAGGATGTTTAAGGGAGTTCTTGATTTTTGTGTTGTGAAAATTTGAAACTTGGCTTTCGATACGGTGGTTCTTGAAAATGGCCAACAATATAGATGACGCATTTTTTAAATGCGTCCTCAAGAATTTTTAATATTTTACGTCAAATTTTTTTCCGATGTACAGTATTATGAACAGTAATTCGCCAGTATTTTTTAAAAAATTAAATATTGGAGGACGTATTTTTGAAAGGCAAAGTCTTGGGAAAGACGGTCTTTCCATAGGCTTATGGAAAGACGGGGTTTGATTAGAATAATAAAAGGTAAAAGGTCTTAGTTGCAATATTAAAGTTTTAGTATGAAACATGTAGTAGTTATAAAATTTATAACCCGGTTCATGCAACCCGAAAATTTTATCTTAATTTTTTCTAATTTACACTTTAAACCTTGGTCTTTCCATAACTTATGGAAAGACCGTCTTTCAAGAGATAGACTCTTTTTGAAATGCGTCCTCAAGGATTTTTAATATTTTTCGTTAAATGTTTTTTAGATGTACAGTATTTTTGAACAGTATTTTGAGCAGCATTTTGAAATGTTTTTACAGTATTTTGAACAGTAACTTTACAGTGTTTTGAACAGTACTGTACAGTATTTTGAACAGCATTTTTGAAATGCGTCCTCAGGGTGCACTTTTTTTTTCTTTTTTGGGCCAGAAAATTAGAGGACGCATTTTTAAAATGCGTCCTCAAGGAAAATATGTACATCCACACATTTACATGTATGTACATCCACACATTTACATGTATGTATATATTTATATATATATATATTTATATATTTATATTTATGTTTATATATATATATATATTTATATTTATATATTTATATTTATGTTTATATATATATTTATATTTATATATATAGGTATATATATTTATATATATATATATCTTTATTTATATTTATATTTATATATATTTATATATTTATATTTATATATATCTTATATATATGTTTATTTATATTTATATATATATATATATATCTTTATTTATATTTATTTTTATATTTATATATATGTATATATTTTTATATATATATATATTCATATTTATATATATCTTTATTTATATTTATATATATTTTTATATTTATATTTATATTTATATTTATATATATCTTCATTTATATTTATATGTATGTTTATATATATATATATCTTTATTTATATTTATATATATATATGTATATATTTATATTTATATATATATATTTTTTATTTATATATATCTTTATTTATGTACATCCACGCATTTACTGTGTGTACATCCACACATTTACGTGTACATCCACACATTTACGTGTGTACGTCCACACATTTACGCGCGTGTGTACATCCACACCTTTACGTGTGCATATATATATATATATATTTATATATTTGTATATATATCTTTATTTATATTTATATTTATGTATATTTATATATATGTATATATTTACATTTATATATTTATATATTCATATTTATATATATATATATCTTTATTTATATTTATGTTTATATATATATATATTTATATATATATCTTTATTTATATTTATGTTTATATATATATATATTTATATTTATATATATAGGTATATATATTTATATATATATATTCA